>JAGFNQ010006526.1:0-135406 GCA_024364735.1 Boesenbergia rotunda | reverse complement strand
TTTCTTCCACTCTTCTCGGTGGCTGGCTATCACTAGGCAAAGGGAGGGTGCCCTCTTCCTTTTGTGGTGCACGGTGAGGGATGAAAAGGCGGGCGGCGCGACGGCAAGGAAGGGCGGCGCACAAGCTTGCGATGCAAGTTGGAAGAGGTAGTGTTCGGTCTGTGTTGGTTAGGAGAGTCCTTCTCTCCTTCTTCTTCTTCTTCTTTCATCTTCCCTCAGAGCTTGCTTGTGGCCGGGGCACCTTGGAGTCCTTGGAGTTTGCCGGCGGCGCAAGTAAGGAGGAGAAGAGGCGGCGGTAGCAAACCCTAGGACTAGGGTTTTTGGTTGGCAAGTGAAGAAGTGATTGTTTGGTGACCCTTGGTGATTCCGGATCTTGGTAGCTCATGCCCACATGACGTCCAAGAGGAGGGTCATAAGGTAGAAGGCTATGAAGTAAAGGAAGGTATCAATTTCTTCCTTGGCTCCTTGTTTTTCTTATCATTTCATGTGGCATTTTGATTAATTATCGTGTTTAATTAATTGCTTAATTAATGGTTGATAATTAATTATTGGACCCCAATAATAAATACAAAAAACTGGCGATTCATTCATCGTCTTTTCTGCGGTCGATCAGTTAGGCGAATTACAAGATCTTTGAGATTGGCCAAGTTGTTATTCTAACCGATCGATACGATGACCAGATGGTCGTTTGGGAGACGGGTCTCCATTGGGATTAATTTTTAATCCTAGACATGGAGAGGTCTCTCAAAGACAACTAAGTATTCGCTTAGGAAACACGCCAAGCCATACCCAACAATTGGTATCAGAGCTAAGGTTTCCGGTTTTATGTATTTAGGATTCAGTTAATTTCTTGAACATTATCATATATTTAATTTTTGCTGGATGATATGTGGAAGTGCGTAGGCTAAGTCTTTGTGGCAGACACTAGATTCCAACTTGCGCCGAAACCCTAAGCCCTAGGGTTATTACCGCCGGCCACCTTAGGGAGGAAGAAGAAGATGGAGGAGAAGAGAAGAAGTCCTTCTCCTTCAAATGAATCCTAACCTACCTCCTCTTCTTCTTCCTATCTTGTGGCACCAAGCACACAAGGAAGAAACAATCTCTTCTCTCCTTCTTCCAAGCTCGCGGTGCCAATCACCACAAAGGAAGAAGACTCCTCCTTACCCGCTGGCCACCCTTTCTTCTCCACTTGTTGCCGCACGCCACAAAGGAGGAGAAGTCTCCTCCTTGTCTAGTGATCGCTGGCCACAAAGAAGGGAGAGAAGAAGAGAAGGAGAGGAAAAACCAAGGTTTTTTCCTTCACCTTCCACCGCCAGCGTGACCTAGGAGAGAGAAGGGAGAGAGAGGAGGAGAGGAGAGGCTTAGGGTTGGATGATCAATTGGATTCCTTGGTCTCATGACTCCATGGGTATATATAGGGCTACAATAGGGACCATGAGGAGGAGTTGGGTCTTGGCCACCCAATGGATCAAGGCCCGATCCATTAATGAAAATCCATTCTATTAAAGGATCCTCATTGATCTACCTCACCAACCCCGATATTTAAATATGGACTCCAACTATTATAAGTATAAGAACTCCTTGTGTTTAAGATATTGAATGCCCATTAATTAATTAAATTATTGAAAATTTTATTAATTAACATCTAACACCTTGAGTAGTACCACTCAACCTTATCATCATGTCGGACTAAGTCCACCTGTAGGATTTAACATGAAGAACTTTATGAGCTCCTCAAGGGGACATCATCAACCCAACTTACTAGGACACGATTTTCTTCTATAATCAAAGGCATGTAAATGATATTATTTCCTAACTTACATGGCCTATCGATTAAACAAATAAATCTCGTCCATTGGTAAGTCAAAGAAATAAATATTAAGTACATGTGCCCATTATTATATCGGGATTAAGAGCATGTACTCCATAATATCTGAGGTCTGATTCAATTATATAGTCAGTATAAATTGAATCACCTCTATATCGGTCCTGCTCAATACACACAAAGTGTACTATTGTAATTCTATGGTCAAGATAAACCAATACCAAATTACACTACAACCATCCCAATGGTTTGTCCAAAACCATCTCGGTTGTAAGCCTCTACTTATACTCTATAAGGGGCTGATAACATGATCTTCTGTGTGACACCACACACCATGTTATCTAAAATGTAAATTATTAGAAATATGCACATAACTAATATAAATATGCAAACAGTGATCATGTGATTCTCTTTCAAAATGTAGATGTCTATATAAAAGCAAGACTTTTAGTATACATCCTAACAATCTCCCACTTATACTAAAAGACTATGCTACCCTCACAATGCCATATATCTGACTCTCATATCCTCCACATACCTATCACAATCTCTCACCAGAAGGGCCTTAGTGAAAGAATTCGCCAGGTTGTCCTCTGATGCAATCTTGGCGACAACAACTTCTCCTCGCTTTACGATCTCTCATATCAGGTGGTACTTGTGCTCTATGTGTTTACTCGCCTTATGGGCTCGTGGTTCCTTCAAGTTTGCAACTGCACCACTGTTATCACAATAAATTATGATAGCTCTGGGCAAACCAGGAATCACATCCAAGTCCATCATGAAGTTCCTGAGCCATACATCTTCCTTGGCCGCCTCAGAGGCTGCCACATACATAGCTTCCATGGTGAAGTCCGCCACGCATTTCTTCTTGACACTCCTCCATACTATGGCTCCACCTCCTAAAGTAATCGCATACCCCAAGGTAGACTTACTTTTATCCCTATCTGATTGGATGTCTGAATCCGTATAACCGACAGGGAGTGCCTGGTAAACTAGTATATAAACCCTAGTCCTTCTCAGGTACGTCAATATATGCTTTACCGTAGTCCAATGTCCTTATCCTAGATTGCTCTAATATCAGTTAAGGCAATCTGTGGTCCGGAGTGATCAAGTGTTTTGATGTTTGGGCAAATGGTTTAAGTTAGGTTTTTCCTTGTGTTCTCATATGTGTATATTGAGTGTGCAAGATGTACAGGTTACACATATGGACTTGATTGGACGACCTCAGTGCGGTGAAGGGTGGCATGGAGGCAAGCTGGAGGCTTGCGTGTGCATCCGAGGGACCTTGGAGAGCAGGGATGCTGAGCTGATCAGTGCGGACTTTGAGGCATACGTGAAAGATGGCATGGAGGCAAGCTGGAGGCTTGCGTGCATCCGAGGGACGGGAGCCGAAGATGAAGAGGGCGCGAAGGCTACAGTCGAGGCTGTAGATGAGGAGTCAGTCGAGTCCTGAGGGTACGAGTGCAGTGTGATTGTACTCGGGAAATCCTAGTGTTTGAGTGCGAAGTGGAATGTACTCAGGAAAGGTAACCTTAGATGGAACTCATAGAAAGGTCTCAGCCCTGGGACCAGTCGACTGCCCAGGGGGCAGTCGACTGGTAGGTGGCTGGTGAGTTGGCTGAGAATTCGAACGGGCACAACGGTTGTATTTCAGTGGCACCAGTCGACTGCCCTGGGGGCAGTCGACTGGTAGCGAGGGTTTCAGCCCAAGTCCTATTTAAATAGGACTTCGTGGTGGCTGAGATTCTTGACGAAACTCGCTTGGGTAAAGTGAGTTAGTAGTCTTTTGTGCCCAGATCGTGTCCGAGGTATTGTGGCGAGGTTTCTCCACCCACAAGGAGCGACGAGAGCTAGCCGGAGGTTATCCGGGGAGTGATCCACCGATAGATTCTTGGATTAGTCACCCGGCCGGGGTGGATACCAAGTAAATTCTATTTGTTAGCGTTGTTTGTTTTCTTTATTATTGTTTCCGCTGTGGATACAAGAAAGATCCGAGAAACGCTATTCACCCCCCCCCTCTAGCAGACACAATCAATCCTTCAGTTAGTATCAGAGCGAAGGACCGCTCTTGATCGGACTAATTGCCGAGGGAGCACACACTAGAGGGAAAAGAAAATGGAAGATAAGTTGGGGGACGACATCTACACTCCGCGGGCCTACGACCATGAGAATTTCGGATATTGGAAAGCGAGAATGGAGGCATGGTTCGGAATGGAGTGGGACCTTCGGATCGCGCTTGAAGAGTCCTTCGAGATTCCAAAGGATAAGCACGGGAAGAGGCTTAGACCTAGGTATTGGAATCACGAGCAACAAGAACAAGCAAGAGCAAATGAAAAGGTAATGGGTATATTAATTGATATTGTGCCTAACAAAATTTTGAGTTGTGTAGGGGCATACCAAAATGCATGTGAATTGTGGAGCAATTTGAAAGAAATCATGAGAGTTCTACACATGTTCAAGAGCCCAAGGAAAAAAGTCAAATGAGTCAAGAAGAAGAAGAAGAAGAAGAAGAAGAAAAGGAACTATCTACATCTTCAAGTGAGGGAGAGAGTGAAAGATCATCAACCTCCTCAAGAGAAGAAGAGGAGGTATCGATTTCAAGAATTGAGGGGGATGAGAGACCCTCAATCATACAAGAACAAGAAAAAGTCTCTACCTCCACCAAAGCAAGGAAAAAGGAATACATCACATGCTTTGGTTGCAACGAAAAGGGGCACTACCATGACAAGTGCCCGAAAGGTAAAAAGGAGGTACACTCTAAACCTATTTCAATTAAATTAAAATCTAACATGAATTGTAGGAATGGAGAATCCCAAGAAAAGAAGAGGAGGATTCGATGCTTCAAGTGTGGAGAGCTAGGGCACTACCACACCAAGTGCCCTAGAAAAAGTGAGCTAACGAAAATGGAGCACTTGAGAAGATGGGAGAAGGAGGAAAGAAAGAACCAAAGATCACATCAAGGAGGGGCTTCAAGGGTAAGGGAGGTAATTCCTAACCCTAGATTAAGATGTAATCCAATTTCAAGTTCCTCGATGCATATCAAAAATCATGTTTATTATCCCCCATGCATACTAGAATACATGAAAATTGCTTACTTATGCATAATCATGGTTTCAAATATAATGATAGGAATAGAAATAACAAGGTAGGTCAAAACACTAACAAAAGCATGCATCTTGAGAGACCTAAGACCTTTGTACTTAAAAATCAAGGTACTAATCCCAACAAGGGGAAGATTGTGCCTAAGAAAATGGGTAAATCTAGGAATATCCAAAATGGACATATGGACACTAAGGTAAAAGGCTTAGAAAGGGAAAATCAAGCCTTGAGGGCAAGGCTTGATAAATTGGAAAAGACCCTAGAAAGATTCACGGTTGGATCCAAGGGCTTAGACATGATGTTGGGTAGTATAAAACCCAACTATGATAGATCGGGTTTGGGTTACCAGTCTAGGACCTCCAATGCCAATAAAAAGAAATATGCTGGGAAGGCATATGATCATGGCATGAAGGAGAAGTCCAAGGATGGCAAGGGTTGTAGCCCAAGACATGGAAAGAGATATTTTTATGTCAGCAACAGAAGCCCAAGCTCACGGCATTGTTGATCTTGTAGGGCCGGATCCTAAGGATTTCGAGGATTTTTTATTGTAAATCTATTTCAAACCGTAATTGAATTTTCTGTGATTTTATATTAAATAGAAAAAATTGATAATCATTAATTATCAGATTAATTCTCAGGTTAAGATCGATCTAAACCAACCCATTCCATTCTAATTTTGAATTATATATACAACGCATATATATATACGACATGCCAACTATTAAACAACTTATTAGAAATGCAAGACAGCCAATAAGAAATGTTACGAAATCTCCCGCTCTTAGGGAATGTCCTCAGCGTCGAGGAACATGTACTAGGGTGTATGTGAGACTCGTTCAGATCATGAGTTCGAACAAATACAATCCAAAGGTAGAAAGGGTGACTTAACCAAGGACAAGGTTTCCAAGGTTAAGAAGGTCCATTTTGTAGGTCAAGAAACACTGGGGCCACACCGGTGCGGTCTAGTATGGATTGAGCCACCTAGGGAGGTGGCTAAGGCAAAGAGCTCAAGGGGGAGCTCTAGAAGCCTTTGGGGTCTATGGTAAATGGATCTCAATAGATGGTTTCCCTAGAACGGCCTAGGAAATGTGCCAAAGGGATTGGAAGACTTGGGTAAGTCTTAATCGTAGGTTTTGGCACATTAGATGGAGTTTTAGGGAGAAAAGAATGAAAATACAATTATATTGGGTAAAATTGAGTTTTAATGTGTGAATACCATGTAGTTCAATGATAGAAATGAACTATAGTCAAGGATAAGAAGAAACAGTAAGGAGAAATCACAATTGAAACTTTTGGGATAAGTTTTAATGATACACTTTAGGATAAGTTGGGTTTCGTGCCAATCATGGGATCCGGAGTACATTTGTTTGGAAACGTATTTTTCCCAAGTAGACATTGACCCCACAAATCTCCCTACAAAATTTTAGAATTTTTGGAGATTTGTAGATTTATTTAGGCATTTCTGAAATTCAGACTGAAAACCTGAAATTCAGGTATCAGTCGACTGCCACTTGGGCAGTCGACTGGTCCGAGTTCGAGAGCCTACTATGAGTTTTCCCAGTCAACTGCCATTTGGGCAGTCGACTGATCTGAAGGCTGAGGAAGAGGAGGCCTAGTGGACTGTAAGAAATTGTCAAATTAGAAACATAGGAAGGTCATGATGGCTTATGGAACTTTATGGGTTGATATCATATGGTTTAAAATGCTTAAAATTCATTGAATGGTCTCGAATGATAAGTTCTTGAAAATTTCCCCCTATGTGTCTAGGATTGGGAGAGATTTGTCATTTTAATGATACATAAGCAAAAGAGAAGAGTTAAGGACAAATCTCATGTGGTAAATTATAAGTGTGAGTCTTGAAAAACACATAGAAGTATGGATGATTTTCAATGTTGATACAAAATGTCCATATTTTGGAAACTAGGAATTGTACCTAAAGTCAAGCACACTTGACATTTTCATGGAATCATAATTTTCTAGGATAGGGTATATTCTAGCAAGTGTGCTTGCAAACCTTTTAGACTTTCTTTAGTTTTGTTGAGTTCTTTTTGGCACTAGGGATAAGGTTGCTTGGGGTATCCTTAAAGGTGTCTAAGGGAGAAGAACTTGGAAGTTGAGTTGGGTAGAACTTGACTTGGGGTTAAGGTGTTAAGTTGGGTAAAACTTCACCTAGGTAAATGAAAATTGGGAGAAGGCATAGGTTAAGGGGGAGGTTGCCTCCTTGGTTGCCTTAATTTTCATAACAAGGAAAATTTTGGGATATATTGTGAATGGACCTTAGGAGGGTTGTTTCTAGAGGTCTAGATGTACCATGGGATGTGCCAAAAGAATTGGAGACGGACTTGAGTCTCAATTCATGGGTTTCGGCACGGTGTTTTTAAGTTTCATGCATGGAAATATGACATTGGGGTCATATAGCATGAAGGTTGGTTTTTGATGTGTAAATGTCATATAAATCAATACTAGGGATGCATTGTGGATTGGTATGGGTAGGGACATCGAGGGGAAACCAAAACTAGGACTTTTGGTTAAAGTTTGAGTGAACCTTTTGCTAGTTTTGGGTTTTGTGTCAAACTTGGGAATGGTGATAGATACATTTTGGAATGTATTTTTCCCAAATAGGTATGGGTACCCCAAATGTCTCCACAAAATTTGGAAATTTTTGGAGATTTATGGAATTTCTAGCGCATTTCTGAAACTTGTCAGAAAAGGCTGAAATTCTGGATTTCAGAGTATCAGTCGACTGCCCAATTGGGCAGTCGACTGGTCAAGGCCAATTTTTGTATCAGCAGCTGGTTTAGGGTCCAAATGATGAAAAACAAGTGTATAGGGGGCTAATACACATTGTTTATGATCATTGAGGATTGAAAGAGCCAATAATTGGGATATTGCTAGAAACTCTAGGTTTAGGGGGAGCTAAGATTAAGGGGGAGCATAGTTGCTCTATTCTTGGCGTAAGGGGAACCTTGGAGAGGTTTTTAAAAAGCCTTTGTAAGTCCAATGTAAGGGGAGCTTGGCAGAAGCTTTAAAAATCCCGTTTTATGGAAAATTCTTAACTTGGAGGGTTAGGTGTTGGATGCCTTTGGATAGGATCCCGTTGTTGAAAATTCCTAACTTGGATGGTTAGGTGTGGGATGCCTTGGGATATGATCCATGTATGCATTGCATATGCATTTGTTTAACATTGTTTTTGCTATTCTATACTATTTGTTTTCCCTAACATAAACGTATTGCCAAACATCAAAAAGAGAGAGATTGTTAAGGCAATCTGTGGTCCAAAGTAACCAAGTGTTTTGATGTTTGGACAAAGGGTTTAAGTTAGGTTTTCCCTTGTGTTCTCATATGTGTATATTGAGTGTGCAGGATGTACAGGTTACACATATGGACTTGACTGGACGACCTCAGTACGGTAAAGGGTGGCATGGAGGAAAGCTGGAGGCTTGCGTGCGCATCTGAGGGACCTTGGAGAGCAGGGACGATGAGCTGATGGGCGTGGACTTTGAGGCATGCATAAAGGATGGCATGGAGGCAAGCTGGAGTCTTGCGTGCATCCGAGGGACGAGAGCCGAAGATGAAGAGGGCGCGGTGCATCCGAGGGACGAGAGCCGAAGATGAAGAGGGCGCGAAGACAACAGTCGAGGCTGTGGATGAGGAGTTAGTCGAGTCGTGAGGGTACGAGTGCAGTGTGATTGTACTCGGGAAATCCTAGTGTTTGAGTGCGGAGTCGAATGTACTCAGGAAGGGTAACCTTAGGTGGGTGAGTATACCAGTCGACTGGCCTGGGGGCGGTCGACTGATGGAACTCACAGAAAGGTCTCAGCCCTGGGACCGGTCGACTGCCCTGGGGGCAGTCGACTGGTGATACGAACCCCACCAACAGACGTGATAGAACCCGAGACAAAGATGGATAGAACCCCAAGAACAAGATGACAAGAGTTTGAGCCTTTACCCGCAACCAAGACTGGCACGAACAAAGACTACGAAAGAAGGAAACGCCACACCAGGATGGTGATAAGTGTCGGTTGTTGAACGCCACGAGATAGACTCGATAAGTTCAGAAGTTCTCTTAAGAACCAAGTGATCACAAAATCCTCACTAGGATGTTTACCAAAACCAAAAGTCCTTATAAATTCGGAATTCTCTCCCTTATATAATGGGAGCAAGCAACTAAAGTACCTACATGCATGCATGCAAACAAATACAAGTACCCATGGTGCATGCAAGCATTTAAACACTTAGAAACCCAAAAAAACAACTCTGAGTCTCTATACTTTTGCATGCATGAAATTAAATAACTTAGAAACCCCAAAATCCTAAGTTTCCATACTTCTTTTCTCCTTCCCTTTTCCGACCATCATGCAAGGGATGAGTCATGGTTGAATAAGACCGATCACATGGGTTAAGCCTTGACTTGTACTTGGGTTTAACTTGGTTTCTCGTTTCTCATAGCCAAGCCATTGTTCTTGGATTATCTCTTGTGGTTTTAACCCGGTCTTGATGAACAGCTCCTTGGTCCACATCAACTGGTAGCGAGGGTTTCAGCCCGAGTCCTATTTAAAGAGGACTTCGTGGTGGCTCAGATTCTTGACGAAACTCGCTTGGGTAAAGTGAGTTAGTAGTCTTTTGTGCCCAAATCGTGTCTGAGGTATTGTGGCAAGGTTTCTCCACCCACAAGGAGCGACGAGAACTAGCTGGAGGTTACCGGGGAGTGATCCACCGACAGATTCTTGGATTAGTCACCCGACCGGGGTGGATACCAAGTAAATTCTATTTGTTAGCGTTGCTTGTTTTCTTTATTATTGTTTCCGCTGTGCAACTAACAACGCAGGTACAAGAAAGATCCGAGAAACGCTATTCACCCCCCCCCCCCCCCCTCTAGCGGACACAATCGATCCTTCAATATCTACTAACCATGCCCACAGAAAAGTAGATATCCGGTCTCGTACATAACATAACATACATGAGGCTTCCTACAGCCGAAGCATAATGAACCGCCTTCATCTTCTCTATCTCCTTTGATCTTTTAGGACACATCTCGTTAGATAGAGGTACTCCATGCTTGAAATGTAGAAAACCTTTCTTGGAGTTTTCCATGCTAAAATGAGCTAGGACGGTGTCTATGTATGAAGCTTGAGATAAGCACAATATCCTTTTTTGGCGATTCCTTATAACCTTGATCCCAAGGATGTGCCCTGCTTCTCCCAAGTCCTTTATATCAAACTGTTTGGACAACCATACCCTTACGTTTGATAATACTTTGATATTGTTGCCAATGAGCAAAATATCATCTATACAAGAAATACCACTACGTTTCCGTCACATCTCTTGTAAACACAAGACTCATCCGGACTTTGAATAAACCCATATGACTGGATTACCTCATCAAAGTGGATGTTCTAAGATCTCGAAGCTTGTTTCAATCCATAAATGGACTGATTAAGCTTACACACAAGATGTTCTTTGCCCTTCGCAATGAATCCCTCTAGTTGCTTCATGTAGATATTTTCCTCAATACTTCCGTTAAGGAAAGCTGTCTTGACATCCATCTGCCAAACCTCATAATCCATATGAGCGACAATAGATAAGAGAATCCGGATTGACTTAAGCAAGGCTACCGGCGAAAAGGTCTCCTCATAATCGATTCCCTCTTTCTGAGTATACCCTTTCGCAACAAGCCTAGCTTTGAAGGTCTCTACCTTCCCATCTGATCCTCTCTTTCTCTTGTAGATCCACTTGCATCCAATGACTTTTACACCATTGGGTGGTTCCACTAGCTCCCGACATGATTAGAATCAACAACTCATAAGTAATATAAATACTGAATGAAACATACAATACATATCTCAAGTAAATAGATGAGGATAATGAGCTCTCATTGTATCCTCGAGCTCCCATATCGCCTCCTCATCAGAGTCGTGCTGCCAATCGACTTTGACCAACCAGATTGTCTTGTTCCACAACTGACGCTCCTTGTGCCTAATATCCACATACGTACCACCTCGTATGTCACGTCTGGCTAGAGTGTGATAGACACATCCGACAAGACATGAGCATGATCTGGTACATATATTTTCTCAGTATGGAAACATGAAACACATCGTGTACACTAGTGAGAGATAGTGGTAAAGGAAGTCGATAAGTTACTGCTCCAACCCTCTCTAAAATATGAAATAGGCTAATGTAGCTGGAGCTAGCTTACCTCTTAGACTGAATCTCTTTACCCTTTTCATGGATGATAATTGTAAGAACATGTGATCGCTGACGGAGAACTCCAGGGGTCTCTGTCTTCGATCCACATTACTCTTCTAGTGATCCTGAGCCTTGGACATCTTGTGTCTAATAGTACAGATTAGTTCTACATCACGCTGAATACTTTGAGGTCCTAACAACTGAGGTTTCCCAACCTCCTCTCAGAGGGTGAGTGTCCTACAAGCCCTATCGTACAACGCCTCAAATGGTGCCATCTGGATAGCCGAATGATAGCTATTATTGTAGGCAATCTCCACTAAATGTAGATGATCCTCCCAGTTGCCTTCAAAGTCCATAATGCATGACCTCAGTAAATTTTCTAAAGTTTGAATGATATGCTCTGATTGCCTGTCTATCTATGGATGGAAGGTTGTACTGAACCGAAGCTCTGTACCCATGGCCTGCTGCAGACTCTACTAAAACTGTGAAGTGAAATGTAGGTCTCTATCTGATATGATGCTCAGAGGAATACTGTATAGTCTGATGATCTCCTAGCAGTACAACTCTGCTAGTCTGTCCAGTGGATCCATCCTCTGAATCCCTAAGAAATGTACATATTTGGTTAATTGATCAACAATCACCCAAATTGCGTCATGTCCCCTCCGGGTTCTCAGTAATCCTACGACAAAGTCTATGGTGATTTTTAGGATGTATACTAAAAGACTTATATTTTTATATATGAACATCCACATTTGAAAGAGAATCACAACAACACAGTGCATGCTTATATTAGTATATGCATAACAGTCTGATACTTTGCATTGTAGATAACATGGTATGTGGTGACGCAAAGAAGATCATGTTGTTAGTTCCTTGTAGAGTATAAGTAGAGGCTCACAATCGAGATGGAGTTGGACAAACCATCGGAATGGTTGTAGTGTAATTAGGTGTGGTTTGTCTTGACCATAGAATTACACTAGTGTGCTTTGTGTGCATTGAGTTGGACCAAAATAGAGGTGATCCAATTTGTACTGATTTTATAATTGGATCGGACCAAAATAGAGGTGATACAATCTCTAAATCCCAATATAATAATGGGCATGTGTAGTTAGTATTTTATTTCATTGATTTACCAATGGGCGAGATTTATTCTGCTAAATCGATAGGCCCGGTAAGTTGGGAAATAATATTAATTATATGGTGTGTCGTTGATTGTTGATGGAATCCGTGTCCTGGTGAGTCGGAATGATGATGCTGTTAGGATGTATACTAAAAGCCTTGCTTTTGGTTAAAGTACATATACATTTTAAAAGAGAATCGCAAAATCACACGGTGCATATTTATATTAGTATATGCACAAAATGTCTCATACTTTGCATTGTAGATAACATTGTGCGTGGTGACGCATAGAAGATCGTGTTATCAGTTCCTTGCAGAAGTATAGGAAAGAGGCTCACAAACGAGATGGAATTGGACAAACCATCGGGATGGTTGTATTGTAATTAGGTGTGGTTTGTCTTAACCATAGAATTACACTAGTGCTCTTTGTGTGCATTGAGTAGGACCAAAAGAGAGGTCATCCAATTTTGTACTGACTTCATAAATTGGATTAGACCTCGGTTTATATTATGGAGTACGATCTCTAAATCCTGAAATAATATTGGGCACATGTATTTAATCATTATTACTTTGATTTACCAATGGACAAGATCTATTTTGTTAGATCGACAGACCCGGTAAGTTGGGTAATAATATTATCTACATGGTGTGCCGATGATTATTGATGAAATACATGTCGTGGTGAGTCAGGATGATGATGCCCCCTTGATGAGCTCAAAAAGGTCGTCATGTCAAATCTTGCAAGTGGACTATGGTTTGACATGATGAAAAAAGGTTGAGTGGTACTAGTCAAGGATCAAGAGGATAATTAATTAAATTGTTAGTAATTTAAATTAATTATCGGGCATTCGATATCTTAAACACGGGGAGATAGATGACTCTTAATAGGTGGAGCCCATATGAAAATATGAGGGTTTGTGAGGAAGTAATGAGGTTGCATTCCCATATGAAAATATGGGAATCCTTTAGTGGAATGGAACCTCATTAATGGATTGGATTTGGATCCATTAGCGGGCCAAGACCCAACTCCTCCTCATGATCCCTACCTTAGCTATATAAATACCCCATAGGAGTCATGATACCAAGGCTAATTAATCCCCAATTAATTGAGAATTAATTCAATTAATTAAAACCCTAAAACCACTCCCTTCTCCTCTTCTCTTCTCTCCCACCTCTCTGTGCAAACCCGCTGAAGAAGAAAGGAGGAGTTTTCTTCCTCTTCTCTTCCATCATGCTGCTAGCGTCCAATAGCTACTGGTGGAGCTCTCCTCCATCGATTTTGGTGTGCAACAACAAGGGAGGAGGCGCGGTTTGCTGGCGCAAGGGAGAAGGGTGGCGCCGGCGGTGGAGGTGAGGAAAACTTTTGGTTTTCTCCACTTCTCTTCTTCCTTCTCCCTTCTTCTTTGCTGTTGATGCTCCCTGTGTTGGGTATGGCTTGACGGGTTTCCTAAGTGAAGTGGTCGTCCTTGAGAGACCTCTCCATGTCTACAGATTAATAATTAATCCGAATGGAGACCCGTCTCCCAACGACCATCTCGTCATCGTATCGTTTGGTACGAATTATAACTTGGCCAATCACAAAGATCGTGCCTTGTAATTCTCCTAACCAAATGACAGCGGAAGAGACGACTAGTGGATCGCCGGTTCTTGTGTTTACGGTCGACGTCCAGTTAATTAATTATTAGCTATGATTCACAATCAAAATAATTAAATAACACATAAAATGACGAACATGGCACTAAAGAACATAAGGAGCTTAGGGAGAGATTTATACCTTTCCTTTACCTCGCGGCCTTGTACCTTATGTTCCTCCCATTCCCGGACGTCGTGTGGGTGACGAGCTACCGAGAATCGAAGTCACCAAGGTCTCCAATACCTCCCTCCAAGGTTGCACCACAAACCCTAGCCTCTAGGGTTGCCGCCGGCCAACCTTTGCTCCTCCTTGATGATCGCCGACCACCAAGCTCCGAGGATTGGAGGTAGGAGTAGATGAGGAAGATGTAGAAGAAACCTTCTCCTTCACCTTGAACCTAGGCACCGCCAGTTATCACTCCTTCCTCTTCCTCTCCTTGCCGCCGGCGGGAATCCACCTCAAGGTGGCGCCGACCACCTCTTCTCTTCGAAGATCCCGCACGCCTACAAGGAGCCGAGAGAAGATTGCTCTTCTTCTTCCTTGTTCCAGCTGCGCACTTCAATAAAGAGAAAAGGGAGAGGAAGCTTCTCTTCTCCATGTTGCCACCCACGCCTATGATGGATCCGGCTGAACCCTAGGAGAGAGAAGGAAGGAGAAAAAACCAAGTCTTTGGTTCATCCACCATTACCTTGGTCTCATGACTTCATGGGGTATATATAGGGCTAAGGTAGGGACCAAGAGGAGTTGGATCTTGGCCCGCTAATGAACCTAAAACCAATCCATTAATTAAGATCCATTTCACTAAAGGATCTTAATTGAACTTCTTCCCCATATTTTCATATGGGCTCCATATATTATGAGTCGTCCATCCCCCGTGTTTAAGATATCGAATGCCCATTAATTAATTTAATTTACTGACAAATTAAATTAATTAACTTCTGAATCCTTGATTAGTACCACTCAACCTTATCATCATGTTGGATCAAATCCACCTGTAGGTTTAACATGATGAACCTATTAGATCATGAATGAAAACAATGCTAACGCAACCTGATTTACGTGGTTCGGAGATGATGCTCCTACTCCACGGCAGTCCGTAAGGTGGACGATCCCTAATCCTTCGGCGGATGACTCCCCGGAGCACTTCCGGCTAGATCTCGTAGCTCCTTGTGGGTCTCACACCACAACTTCTGGACACTACCTGAGGGCAAAAGCCTACTAATAAGCTTTGACCAAGCAAGTTGCGCCAAGAAAGAAAAGCCTGAAACGAGCTCCTTTAAATAGAGCTCGAGTTTGAAATGGCCGCTACCGGTCGACTGCCCCTGGGGAAGTCGACTGGTCTCACTCAGATTCGACCGATATAAGCCCAACGTTCGAATCACCAGCCATCACCAGTCGACTGCCCTGGTCCTTCCCTAAGCCTAGGGTTACCCTTCCTGAGTACATTTCTCTCCGCACTCGAACCCTCCCGGCTTAGTTCCCGAGTACAAACACTCACACTCGGACCCTTACGACCTAGTTGACTCTTCAATCAGCAGTCTCGATCTGTTGCCTTCACACCCTCTTCATCTTCAGCTCCCGTCCCTCAGATGCCCACGCAAGCCCACGGCTTGCCTCCATGCCATCCTTCACGCATGCCTTGATGTCCGCATCCCTCGGCTCAACGTCTCTGCTTTAGCAGCCTCGATCCGTCGCCTTCAAGCCCTCTTCGACTTTGGCCCTCATCCCTCGGATACGCACACAAGCCCGCGGCTTGCCTCCATACTATCCTTCACGTACGCCTCGAAGTTCGCTTCCCTCGGCTCATCGTACCTGCTCTGTCCATGGTCCCTCGGATGCGAACGCAAGCTCACAGCTTGCCTCCATGCCACCCTTCACCAGAAGATATCCAACCAAGTCTATGTGTACATGCGAACTTGCACACTCACATACACATATTAGAACACAATACAACCCTAGCTTAACCATATTGACACACACATCAAAACCCATGATCGTCCAGATCATACTTGGGCCGATTGCCCCAACAATCTCCCCCTTTTTGATGTGTGGCAATATGTTCAAGTTAGGTAAACAAAAACAACAATAGCGATTGAAAATTAAAAGCATATCAAACAGGAGGCAACCTCCTCCTTAACCTAGGCCCTTTCCCAATTTTCAATTCTCAACCACAACACCAAGTTAAGTTCTACGCAACTTAACACCACAAGTTTTCCTTTGTCAAGTTAAACCTAACTTAACACCACAAGTTCTCCCCCTTTGACACCATCAAAAAGATTGCCCCAAGCAATCCTAACCCTAGTGCCAAAAAGAACCCACCTTATTTCTGAAAAACCCCTCAGAAATCACCAAACATTAACATCAATCGACTGCCCCTCTGCTATTCTCAACACACAGCAACATCAGTCGACTGCCCCCAGGGCAGTCGACTGATACAAATCCAAGTCTAAATTTTCAGCCCAAATTCAGAAACGCATAGAAAATTCTACAAAATCCGAAAAAATATAAAATTTTGCAAGCACATTTGTTAGGATATAATCTACCCTAGAAAAATATTTTTGCATGAAAAATATCAAATGTGCTTGTCTTTTGGTACAAAACTCTAATCTTCTCAAAAATTGGCATTTTGTATCAACTTTGAAATCCATATATGAATCCATGTGTTTGCCAACTTCAATCATTACCATTTTACACATAGAATTGCTTTTACTTCCCCCTTTTTCTCATGTATTTTTAATATGGCAAACCTCCCTCTCTTTTATCCTTAACCTTAGATACATGTACACGAACCTCCCTTTGTGCCCATATAAGCCATATCTTATCATTCAATAACAATTCATGAATTTCTAACAACATAAGCAATATCAAGCCATGACATAAAATCTCATAAAGTAACATGAAAGCATAAACAAATGTTTCATACATGACTTAAACATGAAAGTAACACAAGGGCTAAAGCCCCGAAGTAGCTAAATATGACAATTCCAAAATGGGTGTTTGAGAGATAAAACATAAATCTAAACAAAACACTCTCAACACTCAACCATCAAATAAAATCTACTGCATGTCGTCGCTTGGAGGAGGAGGAGCCTGATACGTGAGGTGCAACTGTTCTATCATGGCGTACATCTCATCCTGCTGTTGCTGGAACCCCTGAAAAAACTATGTGAGGCCATGAACCTCCTCTTGGATGGCTGTCTCACTACAAAAAAAACACCTATATAGGAGCGGTTATTTAGGAGTGGTTATAAGACCGCTTTTGAAAATTGACCAATTGAATCGGTTTGAATTAAACCGTTTCTATTGCCTAACTTTTTTGAAATAATTTTAAAACTGCTCTTATTGAATTGTTTCAAAAGCGGTTTGAAAAAATCGCTCCTGTAAACCGCTCTTAATGATACAACTATTAGAAGCGATCTTAAAACTGCTGCTATTAGGTATTTTTAGTAGCGGTTCTGGGTTACTAACCGTTCCAATTACTTTAACTTTTAGGAGCGATTTTCAAATCACTCCTATTGAATTCTTTGAACAAAATTTGTATCAAGTGTTGCTATAAACCGCTTCTGTTACTCTAATTGTATACAATTGATTTTTAATCTACAATAATTTTATAGTTTTAGCATCGATTTATATAAACCGGGATTGTAAACCGCTCTTATTGCTACAACTATTAGAAACAATCATGAAACTGCTAATATTGGATACTTTTAATAGCGATTCTGTATTAAACATTTCTACTAAAATTATTTTCTGTTATTCAAATTAAAGTACTCATATATGACATAAAATTTATGTAAAATAATTTAGATATACAATTATTATGATGCTAAAAAAGATAGAATGTTTTAATCAAATTTTAAAAATACAAAGTTGTATATCACCATTCAATTTTTACAAAGGATTTTATATTGTTTTAGGTTTTCACATAGTGAAAAAATAATATTTTCTTACAATTAAATAAACTTGTACCATGCTTCAAATATATTTAAATTTTTAATACATTTTATTTATATATTTATATATTATGAAAAATGTGATTTCGGATATTTTACATTGGAGCATCTCAAATATTTTTCAATATGAAATATTTATTTATTTATTATTATAATATAATATCTAAATCCTAAAAATAAGATTTTATTATCTTAATTATTTATTTTAAAAAAATTAAATAAAAACACTACTCATGCATTCAACTTAATTGTAATTATGTTTTTGTCAATTTGAAATTTTTATATATTTATTATTATTATATAATATCTAAATCCTAAAAATAAAATTTTATTGACTTAATTATTTAATTAAAAAAATTAAATAAAAGCACTTGTTGCATGCATCCAACTTAATTGGAATATTATGTGAGTTGTTTTTAATTAAAACCTGAGTTTTAATTTCTTAGGAATCTAAGTTCATGCGATTCCTTATCCAAATTGCGCCGCTGCCTTTACCTCTCTCAACTTCTTCCTCTCCTTCACAAGTGAAGTTGCCAGCGTTGTCCTGTTCAAGCAATCACACAATTTTGTCCTCTTGCCGTTAGTCAACATTTTATTTCATCCGTTACGAGCAACCAACAACGCAACCCTGCCGTTCCAAAGATAGATTTATATTTTTGCTGCTACCCGATGCTAACCGACCATAGCCGCCAATCCCAGGATTTTTCCCTTAATTACCACAGTTTCTCTCCATTCATCTCTCTTTAATTCATTATTTTTTTCCCTTGCCATTTTTTTCCTCCATTCATTATTTTTCCCTTCCCATATTTTTTCTCCATTCATCTCTCTTTAATTTATTGATTTTTTTGGCGTCTGTGTTCATTATTTGTGTAAAATACGGATAAAAATAATAATAATAATAGTAAATAAATGTATAGAATAAAGTATATATATATGTATTAATATATATAGTAATATATATAAATGTATATACAAACATCATAAATAGGAGTTGGAAATTGAAAACAATCATAGGAAAATTTTAAAATAATTTTTTAGATTTTTTTGGATATATTTGTAGGATTAATTGGTCATAAAATTTGTTAATTACGAATTAATTACGGAGAAGATTAGTTTCTCCAAAGATATATATATATATATATATATATATATATATATATATATATATATATTCCAAGCCCTAAACCCGTCGACCCCTTTCGGTTTCTCTCCCTCGCGCGAGCACCCCTGATAGCCGACCCCTTCATGCCGACGCCTCTCCCTCACGCGATGCCCTAAGCGTCGCCTGCCGATTCTTCTTCCTCTCCTCTGCGTGACCGTGATTGGCGTCGCGGTTCCCTTCCTCACACCGAGCAGCCGACCATGATCGTCGCTCCTTATGTGCTCCTCCTTTCCCGATCATCACCGACCGCCAGCTTCAAGCTCCGTCCTGCGTCCGCTGGCGCCGCACTTTGCCTGGAACAGAATTGAACTACGGGTAGACTGATCTCGCCGGATCTAGCTATTTGGTTCTCTAGCCATGGGTAAGGATGTTTTGTTTAACTTTTTTTTTTCTATCAGGTTTGTGGTCACCGAAATCCTAGGTTTAACATTGAATTCGATTTTGGTTGTTGTTACAAGTTGGGATGTTTCTAATTGGTACAGGGCAGCAGTTGGGTTGTTGATTGCTTGGGGTTGTGTATTAGATGTGTTTAACAGAAATTTTCTGTGAATGTTGGGTTTCCACCGTGAGTTTTATTTGGGATTGATGATAGAGCTAACCTTAATTGTGTTAGTGGGTGGGGTGTCATATCATGTGAATTGGATTAATAAAATAGTAAAAGTATTAGATGAAGTAGAGTTTGGTATTTTGTATTGATTGGTATGATATTGGTTGTTGTACATAGCATGAGATTTTGGATAGCTATTCGATTCTTGTATAGGAATCAATTTTGGATTTGTAGCTTGGGTTGGATTAAGGTTATAAATGCTGCATTTGATATTGCTATGTCCTTGATGTTAGTTTCAATTGAAGAGTTAATCCTTGTTGGGGTTAGGCTGTATTTTGATTATTGTAATCTTGTTACCGTATGAAATTGTGAGGGGATAGTTTCGATTAACATTTGGTAGCACTTGGGTGAATCATTAGATTAAATTATTAGTGTCGTAGTCGGTACACTTGTAGTCATTTTTAGTATTAGTGTCGTTTTCGGTTTTATTATCGTTTCGGATGATATTTGGCTTTTCGTTAGACATGTATTTATTTATTTCCGTTGGATTTTGGTTTGCTGCGTTAGATATGGAGAATTATTTACTATGTTTAATTATTTGTCAATTATAATAATTAACTGTGTGGTTGTGATGGTGTGATACTTGAACAGATCATATAATGCAGAAGGAATGGATGGACTGACCCCGTGCCAGTCTTGGGTATCGGGCGGGAATTCTAAACTTTCTGCGTTTTGCTTTTGTTGACTCGGCTAATGAAGTGAAGAAACCATGTCATTGTTGCAAATGCATAAACGCATCAAATCATGATCGCTTGACAATGTATGAACAATTGACCATAAATGGTATGTTACCAGATTATCATATTTGGAATTTTCATGGAGAAAAACCGATGGTCTCACATCATATGTTTGGGAAATTTTATGTCGTTATTGGAAGTCTAATGAGGTAGTTCTTGTATTGATTAATTTTTATATATTGGTATGCATAAATTTGTTGCAATTTTTTTTGTTTCAGAGGACATCAAAAATAAATCGAGAAAATGGGAGTAAAAAATGAGGGATTCATGCACAAGGACGAACAAATATTCCCTCATTGAAAGACAAATTTGTATGTATTTATTTGATCAATTTGTTATGTTAATATCAACTTGTATGTATTCGAGCTATTATTATTTGCATATTCAATCTAAAATGTTTTCTTTTGTACTTAGATTCAGGAAAATGGTAGAAAGTCAACTCGCATTGAACTATTTCATCTCAGTCGACAAAGTAAAAAAAAAGGAGGTGCTCTTGTTGATGAAGAAGCATTAAGAGTTGAGGTAATAATTGTTTTAGCTTTTCGAAATAACTTTTCAATATGCTATTTATTTTATTGACATAATTTTTATGTTAGGATGAATTAAATAGAGTAGTGCAACGTTATCTCCGAGACAAGCCTGAGGGAACGCAAATAACAGAAGTACACGAAGATGCATTTCGGTATCCATTTAGAATATCATTTTTATTAAAATTACTAAATATTTTACAATATTAATTATATATTTTTATTCAGGGAGGTATTTGGGTCAGAGCATTCTGGTTGTGTTCGATATTTAGGAGCTGGTGTATTATCTAGCCAAGTTTTCCCAGAGCAGTGTAATCGAAGAATAATTTTTAGACAAGATAAAGTGGTCATAGAAGTTCTCCATCAAATGCACATGAAAGTGGTCATAGATCTCCTCCAGTATTAGAGCCAGATAAAGATTAGATAGAATTTTGAAAAAAAAAATATTTGTCTGATGTTAGTACTTTTAGTAACTATTGAATTTGGAACATTATGATTGTTATTTTATATTAGCATTTGGAGTACTCTTATTGTTGTTTTGGAGGATAATTGTTTAATAATGCTATGTATTGATTTGGTGGATCGAAATATTAAATATCATGGTTTGAACAACTCCTAAATTTAAAGTTTTAATAGTGTTTTGATGTGCTCCTATTCCCATATTTAGGAGCAGTTTAAACCCGATCTTTAATTTCTAGTATTAATAGCATTTTGAAATCACTCTTATATCCATGATGTATAGAAGCGGTTTAAAACCATTCTAACACCTAAAGGGTTTTGGAGCGGTTTGAACCGTTCCTAAATTTATAACTACAGAAGCGGTCTGAAACCGTTGTTATATGTATAATGTGTAAGACCGGTTTCAAACCGTACCTACAAAGTAAAAATAGGAGCGGTTTTATAACTTTTACCAACGGTTAAAAAAACCGCTACTATAAGATATAGGGACGGCAATAAGAGGAGCGGTTTTCAAACCGTTGGTAAAAGTGTAGGAGTGGTTGATAACCGCTCTTGATGGTCAAAAAAACCACTCCTATATGGGTGTTTTTTTTGTAGTGTCTGTGTCTGCTGAAAGCCCATCTGTTGTTGCTGAAAACCATGGAAGTTCTCCCGGAGGCCATGAACCTCAGACTGGAGCTGGAAGAACTGCTCCTGTGTAACTCCCCCAGTGTGCTCCTCATCAGAACTGGCGGAATCGGAACGCTGCCTCCAGACTATCTCCCCCTGTCTGCACTCAATCGCTGCCAAGGACAACTGTCGTGTACCAATCTAATCATAGTCCTTGGACAAGTGACGTACCTATCCGCTAGTCGTGTGTATACCCCTAGACTCAAAGAACTCGGTCAGGACATGGCAAAAGGGCATGTAGATCTTTCCATTGACACTATGGGAAAAATGAACAATAGATGTAAAGACATGCAGAGTGATGTCGATGTCTAACCTTCTCTCTAAGGTGTACATCATTACCAAGTGTGGCAGTCGAATCCTGACCGTCCCTTGGTAACAATGGGTAATATGCACTCTACAACAATTTTATACAAGACATTGCTAAATGGACTCATGTTCTTTGCGTCAAAAATACGCTGTGTAATATGTTGGTGCAAGATGCTTTAGTGATGCCCTCTTCTAAGTGTTTCAATGTTTGACAATATGCTTAAGTCAGTGATACATTGAACAAGGGAAGGGCGAGTCAAGAAAAGTGTACCAAAGTGAACCAAAGTCCTAGTTAACCTAGGCACTAAGACCTGGTTTGTGGAATTGGGCACTAAGTCCTGACTGAGGGTTGGGCACTAAGACCTGGTGAGTGAAGCTAGGCACTAAAACCTGGTGAGTGAAGCTGGGCACTAAGACCTGGTGAGTGAAGTTGGGAAAAAGTCCTGATGAGTGAAGTTGGGCACTAAGACTGTAGGGTTTTTCGGGCCGCGAAAACCGCTTTTTCGCATCGCGGAAACCCCGAAAGCCCCAATAGAAAGGATCCGAGCGAAGAAACCCATTTCAAAAATTACGAGTGCTCGTTTACATGCTTCAAAACCGATCTACAACCTAGATCTATTAGAAAAGAGAAAACTACCTTCGATGCGTGCCCCACAATTCCCGCTCGCTCCTCGGTTGGTATCGGATCTCAAGGATGCAAAGTAGCAACCCTCTAGAAGTATCCACACAAGCAAGAGAGTGGAGAGGAGAGCCCAAAAGTGTGCTAGCACTCCTTGGGGTCTCGGCAAGATGAGAGGAGAGGGAGAGCAAAAACAAAAACCAAGTTGGGAGAAGAATCAATCACACACCCACACAAAACTCTATTTGTGTGTATAAGTGGCCGGCCACCATCTTAGGTAACCCCCTTTTTGAATTCAAAATTCAAATGGGGAGGTTACTTAGCCTTGATGATGATGCCAAGTCATCACTTGGTCAAGTCAAGGTGATGTGGCTTGAGTCAAGTCAAACTTGCCTCTTATGGACTTTCCATATTTAGCCAAAGTCAAACTTTGACTTCATTATTCTCCCATGATTAGATTCATCCAACACTTGGATCAAACTCGAGTCCAACTCAAGTTGTCTAATTTGAGTCAAGTCAAACTTGTCTTTTATGGACTTTCCATATTTAGCCAAAGTCAAACTTTGACTTCATTACTCTCGGTCCATCATATGGACTTATTCTCCATCTATTGCTCTATGTGTGTGACCCTATAGGTTCTTGTAACGTTGGCAATGCCCTTAAACCTATTTAAGGACATAAGCAATGAGAGGTATCTAGCAACATATCATTGCTACCCAAGTTACAAGAATGTCGAGATCCAACATCACCATTGTGACTAATAATTGTGACCATCACAATATGTGACAACGTCCTTCTATCCTCGATATCTAGATTGATCTTTCATGAGGCATAGACCGTGTCATCCTCAAATCAATCTATATGTCTTGAACTCCAAGTAGACTCACTATAATCAAATAAGCTCCATGCACTTAGTGATCTCACTCTATCAAGACTATGATATCTCTCCCGTCATATAGGAGGGATAGATCCCATCTACATCACTCATATCCCTCCGCATAATTTGTTACATACCCAGTAATCGCCTTTATAGTCCACCCAGTTACGGGTGACGTTTGACGAAACCAAAGTACATAACTCCTTATGTAGGGAACTATGGTGACTTCAGGTCTAAGGACTAATAGTCATACTAATAGTCACATGAGAAAGTATATGACACTCATATAACGATCCATGATACTTTCTCATGGCGGGCCATTCAGTATACATTCTCTAATGTATACCCATGTGTCAACTTGATATCTCATATCCATGACTTGTGAGATCAAGTCATCATGTTGACCTACATGCTAGTCTCTATGCATTAACATTGTCCTTGAATGTTAATACTTGACTAGGAATAATTAAGAGTAGTGTTCTCTATATCATCTCACTATCGATTCAACTAATCGATTGATATAGATAAGAACCTTCTACTCAAGGACGTTATTATACTAAGTTATTTGGCACCAATACACATAAGTACAATAACCATAAGAAATGCCTTTATATATAAGAAATATATATACAAGAATATGATACAATGAGTCCAAAAAGTAATCATCATATGATTGGCTTTAGGGCCCTCACTAACAAAGACATGATGAGTGAAGCTGGGCACTAAGACCTGGTGAGTGAAGCTGGGCAAAAGTACCTAGGGTTTGGGCACGAAGTCTTGGTCCGAAGGATTGAGCAACTTAGCTGAGCGATAACTAAGGACAGAAGTAAAGACGGGTCGAGGTTCGGATGTCTCGAGATCCGAGAGTCTCGAAAGCTAAGTAAAAGTCTAACCGGATGGGTCGGGTGGCAACCGTCTCCTGAGAGGAGTAGGTGAAAGGCGCATTCCCGGGGTTGGGAACTTAGGCGTCGGTTCGACCTAGGGTTTCGCGGAAATCTAAAGTCAGAACCATTTCGTTAAGGCTAAGATTGTATATGTGTTTGCCTTGTATTTATGTATCTTGCAGGTACCTAAAATGGAAGACAAAGCAGGCGAACAAACACACAACAAGGATGGAAACAAGGCTGCTAGGCACCCCCATCAACCAAGGCGCGTCAATGAAACAAGGTGCCTCATTGAACCAGACGCCTTATTCATTCAGGCGCCCTGTATGTCTAGGGCGCCCTGGTTGATGGCATTATCTGCTGCTGCGAGTTCGGCATGGAGATAAGCTTTGACCAGGCTCTATGAGGCGCCTCATTGATCACAGGCGCCCTATACCAAGCCTATAAAAGGGGATTCGACCCCTCAGCTCAGAACAACACTTCTGAAATCATTCTGAGCATTCCGAGCTAAAGAAAAGCGCTAGAGATGAAGCCCTGTGACCAAGGAGGCTCTAGGCGGAACGCGCACTTCAGAGGTCCAGATCGGCCGGGCGTTCGACTTTTCTATTTTGGTTTGAATTTACAATTCAACATTTATTTTTATATATCTTTTGATTGTAATTTGTGCACTGTAAGACGGGTTCCTCCGCCTCCGGAAAGTCCGGAATGGAGACCATTAGTGGCCGAGCGTTCCCGTGCTAAGGCCTTGGGAACCAAGTAAAATCTCGTGTGCATGTTGTGTCGTCTTTTATTATGCCGTTTTATTTTCCGCTGTGCTACTAACTCTGAGTCTAGAACGAAGATCCGAAAGACGAGTTTTCCATGAGTTGCTGCAAATATTTTTTCAGTCGATATTCATCCCCCTCTATCGACGGCACCGACCCCCACATAATACGCCAATGTCTTGCAAAATAATGCATGTGAATTTGATCAATGTGACATTTGGGAAAGTAAAGGGCTCAATAACATTTGGGAAATACGTGAATGCATGGTTGGACGCCCTACACTCCAAAAATGCACCTAAAACTATGGGTGAGAAGAGATGGTGACTCTTGCCACCATGGACTCATAGAGTTCATTATCGGGATTGATGCATGTGAGGTTTGCATAGAACTCTATACACATATCTAGATTGACGTCATACTGACAATACACCAACCACTCTATACCAAAATAAGTAATCATTTCAGCAATTTGGTGGGTTTTCTCTCGAAAATATAACCTATTAAGGTATCTACAGTTCATCAATATGAACTCATTCTCGGTGTATCTTTGCCGGCACTCCTCGGATCGGAACCGATATGCATCCTGGTCTACTTGACCTTGTTGCGATGACCCCTCACCTTTTCTTCTCTTTTGGACAACTCTATCATGAACAACAACACGCATGTACCACAAATTACCCCATAAAGAGACAACACAAAGAAAAAACATGCAAAAAGAGACAAATTAGTTCCAAATCATGAACTAAACATGAAAAACAAACTGCACAAGTAGTTACCGTTTGCCGAGACGTTGCATGATGAATATTTGTGAGGCTTGACTCAAAGAAGGAGGTTTTCCTAATCCTAGGTGTATATCTGAGATGGAAGAGGCAGGTGCTTTTATCGCTTGGGAGGGCCTTAGAACAAGAGAGGAGGTTAGGGCAGAGAAGATCTCGAAGGGGGTGGCACGCAAAACCCTAGGTTTTGGCCACCCCTGCGCGGCTGTTCTTATTTAAACCCACGCATACCAGGGGCAGTCGACTGGTAACTAACCCGAGAGTTCAGTCGACTGCCCTTTGGGTAGTCGACTGGTAATTTGAATTTTCCAATTTCAGATTTATACGAGACCAGAATCAGTCGACTGGTACCTGAATTTTAGTTTTCCAGTCCAAATTTCAGAAATGCGTAACTAATTCCACAAACCACCAAAAAATCTGATATTTTTGTGGAGAGATTTGTAGAGCCTATATTTACTTGGGAAAAATATGTTTTCTTACAAAACTACTCCGAATCCCAAGATTGGCACAAAATTCAACCTACCTAAATTGTGTCATTGAAACTTATCCAAAAGTTCTAGTTTTGATCTCTCCTTGATGTATCCTCCCATTCCTAATCATAATACATTCCTAGTACTGAATTAAATGGCGTTCACACATTAAACACCAATTTCTATCAAATATAATCCTATTTTCATCTTTGCTTCCATAAATCTCCTTTTAGTGTGCCAATTTCCTAGGATTAAGACTCACCTTAGTCTTCTAAATCCTTTGGCACACTCCAAAATCCATCTACTCTCTTCGGAGAAAACCTCCTGAGATCCATTGACCATAGATCTCATTTTGAACTCTAGAGCTCTCCCTTGAGCTCTTAACCCTAGTCATCTCCCTAGGTGACTTATCTAAAAAGGCAAGATCACACCGGTGTACCTCCGGTGCTTCTTGACCTTCAACTCTTACTTTCTTAACTTTCCACACCTTGTCCTTGGTGAACCTTTTCTTCTCCCTTTTAGATGATCTTTCCTTGTCATTTTCGACCATTCCTTTGCTATAGTCATATGGTACCTTGCCATATGATTTTTCATTAGCCTTTTTACTAATATTTGACCCCTTAGATTTGTATCCTAGTCCCAGCCTACCATTTCTAGGGTGTTGATCATTTGGTATCACACTCAATCCCTTAGACCCTCTAATGAATCTATCTAGGTTCTTTTCTAATTTATCAAGCTTTGCCCTCAAAACTTGATTTTCCTATTCTAAGTTTCTAACCATAGCATCACCATGACCATGTTGATCATCCCTAGATCTACCCATTTTTCTAGGCATAAGTCTCCCTTTCTTAGGGTTGATACCTTGATCCTTAGGTCTAGAACCCCTAGATTTATCATGAAACATGGTTTCTTTAGTATTTTGGCATGCAATAGTATTTCCATTTTTATCGTGATACTTAAAGCCAAAAGAAAACATAGGAAAACAATTATTAATATTTCTAGCATTCATAACCACATTTGAAGCATAAGTAAAGTTAGGGATTACCTCCCATAACCTACTAGCTCCCCCTAGATGTGAGCTCCTTTTCCTTTCCTCTTTTTCCCATCTTCTTAAATGCTCCATCTTCTTGAGCTCTCCTTTTCTTGGACATTGAGTGTGATAATGCCCTAGCTCCCCGCAAGTATAGCACCTAATGTGCTTCTTTTCTTTCTTTTCCCTACAACCCACATTAGATTTAAAATGAATTTAGTTGGGTTTAGGGTTTGATGTAGACCATGGAGCTATTCATCAAGACCGGGTTAAAACTGCAAGAGATCATTTGTCACTTCCTGAAGGGCCAATTACAAGACTTCAAGCAAAGCGTTTCAAGGAAGCACTAAACGGGCTAATCCAAGAACAATGGCTTGGCTATGAGAAACGAGAAACCAAGTTAAGCCCAAGTACAAATCAAGGCTTAACCCATGTGATCGGTCTTATTCAGCCATGACTCATCCCTAGCATGATGGTTGGAAAAGGGAAGGAGAAAAGAAGTATGGAAACTTGGGATTTTAGGGTTTCTAGGTTATTTAATTTCAAGCATGCAAAAGTATGGAGACTTGGAGTTTTTTTTGGGTTTCTAAGTGTTTAAATGCTTGCATGCATCATGGGTACTTGTATTTGTTTGCATGCATGCATGTAGGTACTTTAGTTGCTTGCTCCCATTATATAAGGGAGAGAATTCCGAATTTGTAAGGACTTTGGTTTTGGTAAACATCCTAGTGAGGATTTTGTGATCTCTTGGTTCTTAAGGGAACTTCTGAACTTATCGAGTCTATCTCGTGGCGTTCAACAATCGAAACTTATCACCATCCTGGTGTGCCGTTTCCTTCTTTCGTAGTCTTTGTTCGTGCCAGTCTAGGCTCAAACTCTTGTCATCTTATTCTTGGGGTTCTATCCATCTTTGTCTCGGGTTCCATCACGTCTATTGGTGGGGTTCGTATCATCTGGTATCAGAGCTTCGTTTCAAAAGGCAAGTGCGCAATTTATCTTTTCTTGCTGTTTGATATAGTAAAAAAAAAACAAAACAGAAAAAAAAAGTCAAACAAAAAAAAAATCGTGGGAAAAAAAATATTCAAAAAAAAGAGAAGAAGTTGATGGTGCAAGTCAAGTTTCTTTCAACCCTTGAAGTAGTTTCACCTTCCATTTCTTTGTATTCGTCATCTTGTGCTCTTTCTTTTCTCTTAAAGTTTTTTTTGCCATTTCTTAAAGTTTCGGTTGGATTACTCTGAATCATCACATGATATTCTGATTTGCTCTCGAAGTTTGATTAAGAACTAAAGAGACACAATTGAGTGAAAAAAAAGAGAAGAGAGTGTGTGAGACCACTACTAGTGAGAGTTCCCAAATCTTGAGAACGCTAGAGGGAGTGCTTGTGAGGTATCTTCTATTTTTTTGCAAAAATGTCCAACATTCCAGAGGATGGTATAACTGAGAACACTAGACAACTTCCAAATCTTCAATTGCAAGCATTAATGGGAGAAATGCAGCGTATAATGAGGGCTGAATTGGAGTCAATACATGAGAGGCTAGATCGAGTTGAAGCGGAAACACCCAGGAGACATCAGCAAGGGTATCCTAATGTGCAACAGCAAAGACGTGCTCCGAGGGCTGAAATAGAAGAAGAAGAGGAGTTGGAAGGATTTGGTGAAAAAAACTACAATCGGGGTTGGAATGGTAATAGAGAAGAAAGGAGGGGCTATAGAGATCGGGCTGAGCATAGGGAGGATCGGATTGGTGGAAATAGAAGAGTTAATGACTTAGGAAGCGTAAAGCTGAAGATTCCATCCTTCCAATGTAAAAATGATCCAGAAATTTATTTGGAGTGGAAAACCAAGATAGAGATGGTGTTTGATTGTCATGAATTTTCAGAACATAAGAAGGTTAAGTTAGCTGCCATTGAATTCACAGATTATGCTATTGTGTGGTGGGATCAAGTAGTTATAAACCACCGACGAAATGGAGAGCGACCTGTGTCCAATTGGGAGGAAATGAAAATGCTCATGAGAAAAAGATTTGTACCCAGTCATTACTATAGGAGTTTATATCAGAAGTTGCAAAGGTTATCCCAAGGCACCAAAAGTGTGGATGAGTATTTTAAGGAGATGGAGGTTTCTATGATACGAGCTAATGTGGATGAAGATCGAGAAGCCACAATGGCTAGCTTCTTGCATGGTTTAAATCCAGAAATTGCAGATATTGTTGAATTACAACATTATGTTGAGTTGTCTGACATGGTACACCAAGCAGTAAAAGTGGATGAACAACTAAAGAGAAAGAGGCTTACTAGAAGGGGACAACCAGTGACTAGCAACAATACATGGAGGGCAGGCCCAAAACAAGAGGAACAGTTACAAAGCAAGCCAAAATTTGAACTCTTCAAGAAGCCCAAACCAACAACATCCACAACCCCAGGTATTAGCGAGTCCACTACTTACAAAACTCGTGATATCAAGTGTTTCAAATGTCAGGGGCGTGGTCACATTGCTAGCCAATGTGTGAACAAAAGGGTGATGGTTATCAATGCCCAAGGGGAGCTTGAATCAGAAGATGAGGATGAAGTTGCTGAAGAAGTACCACAAACGGAGGACAGAGATGATGAGCAACATGCTGTTGTTGGAGACTTATTGGTGGCCAGGCGCGTTCTAAGTTTACAAGCTAAGGAGGAAGACGGTAATCAACGGGAAAACTTATTTCATACTCGTTGCTTTGTGAATGATAAGGTTTGCAGTGTTATTATTGATGGAGGAAGTTCCACCAATGTGGCAAGCACTGAGTTAGTGGAGAAATTGTCGCTACCGACCCTGAAACATCCATGTCCCTATCGACTACAGTGGTTGAACGATTGCGGGGAAATCAAAGTGACAAAGCAAGTCTTGGTATCAATTGTTATTGGCAAATATGAAGACGAGTTGTTATGTGATGTGGTTCCCATGCATGCATGTCATCTTTTGTTGGGAAGACCTTGGCAATTTGATCGGAAGGTAACTCACGACGGGTACACAAATAGGTATTCTTTTACTCTGAAAGGACCGCCTATTTCGCTTGTACCCTTGACTCCACGACAAGTTATGGAGGACCAACTGAAATTACAAAGAGCCCATGAAAAGAAGAAAGAAATAGCAAATGAAAAAAAGAGAGAAAAAGAAAGTGGGAAAAGGAGAGACAAGGAAGATGAGGGAAAAGAAATTGAGTGGAAAGAATCAAAGGGAGTTGAGATAAAAAAGAAAGAGAAAAACTTTTATGCAAAAAAAGTGAGATCAAAAGAGCTTTGTTCTCAAATTAGCCACCTCTTATACTTTTGTATAAGGAGGCACTTTTGAGCACTAACGATCTTAATAATTCTTTGCCAAGTGTTGTTGTTTCTCTTTTATAGGATTTCGCCAATGTTTTTCCCGAAGAGGTTCCACCTGGCTTGCCTCCTATTCGAGGCATTGAACATCAAATCGACCTTATTCCTGGTGCACCAATCCCTAATCGACCTGCATATAGAAGCAACCCGGAGGAAACAAAGGAACTCCAAAGGCAAATTGGCGAATGGGCATGTTCGAGAGAGCCTAAGTCCTTTGGCTGTTCCAGTGTTACTAGTTCCTAAGAAGGACGGCACTTGGAGGATGTGTGTGGATTGCCGATCCGTCAACAACATAACGGTAAAATATCGTCACCCAATTCCTAGAATTGATGATATGCTTGACGAATTGCATGGCTCTTGTGTGTTCACAAAGATAGATCTTAGGAGTGGATATCATCAGATTAGGATGAAGGAAGGTGATGAATGGAAGACAGCTTTTAAGACCAAGCATGGCCTATATGAATGGTTAGTAATGCCTTTTGGATTAACTAATGCTCCTAGCACTTTTATGCGTTTAATGAACCATGTTTTACGTGCTTTCTTAAGAAGATTTGTAGTTGTGTATTTTGATGATATTTTGATTTATAGCAAAAATCTAGAAGAGCATGTTATACATTTAACATCTGTATTAAGTGTGCTCAAGGAAGAGATGCTCTTTGCCAACCTCAAGAAGTGCACCTTTTGTACGGAGAGGGTTGTGTGTCTTGGGTTTGTTGTTAGTGCTAAAGGGGTTGAGATGGATGAAGAAAAGGTAAAAGCAATCCAAGTATGGCCCACACCTACAACAATCAGCCAAGTAAGGAGTTTCCATGGATTGGCCAGCTTCTATCGACGATTTGTGCCAGATTTTAGTAACATTGCAGCTCCTCTTACTAACATCATCAAGAAAAATGAGTCCTTCAAGTGGGGAGAGGAGCAAGAGAAAGCATTCAACACCTTGAAAGAAAAGCTAAGTTCGGCTCCTTTATTGATTCTACCTGACTTTTCTAAAACATTTGAAATCGAATATGATGCTTCTGGTATTGGTATAGGTGCTGTGCTTATGCAAGAACGGAGACCCATTGCTTACTTCAGTGAGAAGTTGAGTGGGGAAGCTCTCAACTATCCAACGTATGACAAAGAGTTGTACGCATTGGTAAGGGCATTGGAGACGTGGCAGCATTACCTATGGCCAAAGGAATTCGTGATACACACGGATCATCAGTCACTGCGACATTTGAAAGGGCAACACAAGTTGAACCGACGCCATGCAAAATGGGTAGAGTTCATTGAGACATTTCCTTATCTGATCAAATACAAGCAAGGAAAAGAGAATGTGGTAGCTGATGCTTTATCTCGAAGGTATGCTTTACTTTCCACGTTAGATGCGAAATTACTTGGATTTTAATACATCAAGGACTTATATGCCAATGATACTGATTTTTCTGATGTGTTCAAAACATGTGAGCAAGTTGCATTTGGAAAATTCTATAGTCATGATGGATTTTTATTTCGAGGAAATAGATTGTGTGTACCCCTATGTTCATTGCGTGAATTGTTTACTAGGGAAGCCCATAGTGGTGGGTTGATGGGGAATTTTGGTGTCACTAAGACTTTAGGGGTTTTGCAAGATCATTTTTTTTGGCCTCATATGAAACGTGATGTAGAGAAGATTTGTGAGAAGTGTATCACTTGCAAACAAGCTAAATCTAAGTTGAAACCACATGGCTTATATACTCCTTTGCCTATACCCAATGAACCTTGGACTGATATTTCAATGGACTTTGTATTGGGATTACCCCGAACAAAGAGGGGAAGGGATTTAGTTTTCGTTGTGGTAGATAGGTTTTCTAAGATGGCTCATTTCATTCCATGCCTTAAAACCAATGATGCATCCCATATAGCTGATTTGTTCTTTAAAGAGGTTGTTAGGATACATGGCATGCCTAGGACCATTGTCTCTGATCGAGATGCAAAATTTTTGAGTTACTTTTGGAAGACTCTGTGGGGAAAATTGGGAACTAAATTTTATTCTCTACTACTTGTCATCCCCAGACCGATGGGCAAACTGAAGTTGTTAATCGCACATTATCCTTCTTACTTCGTGCCATCATAAAGAAGAATTTGAAAACGTGGGAGGATTGTCTACCACATGTTGAGTTTGCATACAATAGAAGCATACATTCTGCAACTCAATTTTCTCCATTTGAAGTTGTTTATGGATTTAATCCTTTGTCACCAATAGATTTGATTCCTTTACCTTTAAGTGAGCATGTCAACTTAGATGGAAAGAAGAAGGCTGAATTTGTGAAGCAAATTCATGAACAAGCACCCTTGAATATTGAGAGAAGGACCAAGCAATATATACAGCAAGCTAACAATGGGCGCAAGAAAGTTGTGTTTGAACCAGGAGAGTGGGTTTGGTTACACCTACGGAAGGAGCGATTTCTAGAGAAACAACGTTCTAAACTCCTACCTCGAGGCGACGGGCCATTTCAAGTGATAGAACACATCAATGATAATGCCTACAAACTTGAATTACCAGGTGAGTATGGTGTGCATACTACTTTTAATGTTGCTGATTTGTCCCCATTTGATGTAGGTGATGGTTTGAGGGCAAATCCTTTTCAAGAGGGGGAGAATGATGTAGACCATGGAGCATTTCATCAAGACCGGGTTAAAACCGCAAGAGATCATTTGTCACTTCCTGAAGGGCCAATTACAAGACTTCAAGCAAAGCGTTTCAAGGAAGCACTAAACGGGCTAATCCAAGAACAATGGCTTGGCTATGAGAAATGAGAAACCAAGTTAAGCCCAAGTACAAATCAAGGCTTAACCCATGTGATCGGTCTTATTCAGCCATGACTCATCCCTAGCATGATGGTTGGAAAAGGGAAGGAGAAAAGAAGTATGGAAACTTGGGATTTTGTGGTTTCTAGGTTATTTAATTTCATGCATTCAAAAGTATAAAGACTTGGAGTTTTTTTTGGGTTTCTAAGTGTTTAAATGCTTGCATGCATCATGGGTACTTGTATTTGTTTGCATGCATGCATGTAGGTACTTTAGTTGCTTGCTCCCATTATATAAGGGAGAGAATTCTGAATTTGTAAGGACTTTGGTTTTGGTAAACATCCTAGTGAGGATTTTGTGATCTCTTGGTTCTTAAGGGAACTTCTGAACTTATCGAGTCTATCTCGTGGCGTTCAACAATCGAAACTTATCACCATCCTGATGTGGCGTTTCCTTCTTTCGTAGTCTTTGTTCGTGCCAGTCTTGGTTGCGGGTAAAGGCTCAAACTCTTGTCATCTTGTTCTTGGGGTTCTATCCATCTTTGTCTCGGGTTCCATCACGTCTATTAGTGGGGTTCGTATCAGGGTTTACCTCTCTTTTACCTAATGGACACTTGTCCTTGTATTGCCCCTTCTTGTTACAACCAAAGCATATGATATGATCCTTTGATTTTGCTTTGGTGGAGGTTGGAGTTTTTTCTTGTTCCGGTATTGATGAGAGTCTCTCCTCCCCCTCAATCCTTGAAGTTGACACTTCTTCTTCTCTTAATGAAGTGGATGATCTTTCACTTTATTGTGCTTCTTCACTTGATGAGGTTGACAATTCTTTTTCATCTTGGCCTTCTTGGACCGTTGAACTTATTTCTTTGGGCTCTTCTACTATTTGAGCTTGTGTAGGGTTCTCATGACATTCTTCTATCTTTTTCCACAACTCATATGCAGTTTTATACTCACCTACACCACTCAAAACATTATTAGGCAAAATATTAACTAATATATCAATTACTTTCTTATTTGCCCTAGATTGTGCTTGTTGCTCCTTAGTCCAATATCTAGGTCGGAGCTTTTTCCCATGATTTTCTTTTGGAATCTCGAATGGTTCTTCTAGCACCACCATGCACTCCCAATCCATTCCAAGCAATGTCTTCATTCTTGTCTTCTAATAGACAAAATCTTCATGATCGTAAGATGGTGGAATGTTGACGTCATCTCCCAACTTGTCTTCCATCATTCTTCTCCCCACTTGTTAGATCGTGACCCCATGCTAGAGGTGGGGGGGGAGGGGTGAATCGCTTCTTTCGATTTTTCTACCTACAACGTTAGCAAGCGCAAGCGGAAATCTAATAAAACAAATGAAAACAATGCTAACGCAACCTGATTTACGTGGTTCGAAGATAATGCTCCTACTCCACGGCAGTCCTTAAGGTGGATGATCCCTAATCCTTCAGCGGATGACTCCCTGGAGTACCTCCGGCTAGATCTCGTAGCTCCTTGTGGGTGGAGAAACCTCACCACAACTTCTAGACACTACCTGAGGACAAAAGCCTACTAACAAGCTTTTACCAAGCAAGTTTCGCCAAAAAAGAAATGCCTGAAACGAGCTCCTTTAAAAAGAAATGGCCGCTACCAATCGACTGCCCGTGGGGCAGTCGACTGGTCCCATTCAGATACGACCATTACAAGCCCAACGTTCGAATCGCCAGCCATCACCAGTCGACTGCCCCTGGGGCAGTCGACTGGTCCTTCCCTAAGCCTAGGGTTACCCTTCCCGAGTACATTTCTCTTCGCACTCGAACCCTCCCGACTTAGTTCCCGAGTACAAACACTCATACTCGGACACTTACGACCTGGTTGACTATTCAATCAGCAGTCTCGATCTGTTGCCTTCACGCCCTCTTCATCTTCGGCTCCCGTCCCTCAGATGCGCACGCAAGCCCACAGCTTGCCTCCATGCCATCCTTCACGGATGCCTCGAAGTCCGCGTCCCTCGGCTCATCGTTTCTGGTTCAACAGCCTCGATCCGTCACCTTCAAGCCCTCTTCGACTTTTGGCCCTCGTCCCTCAGATACACACACAAGCCCGCGGCTTGCCTCCATGCTATCGTTCATGTACGCCTCGACATCCGCTTCCCTCAGCTTATCGTACCTGCTCTGTCCATGGTCCCTCGGATGCGCACGCAAGCTCACAGCTTGCCTCCATGCCACCCTTCACCTGAAGATATCCAACCAAGTCTATGTGTACATGCGAACTTGCACACTCACATATACATATTAGAACACAATACAACCCTAACTTAACCATATTGACACACACATCAAAACCATGATCCTCCAGATCATACTTGGGCCGATTGCCCCAACAGAACCTTTTGAGCTCATCAAGGGGGCATCATCATCTTGACTCACCAGGACACGTATTCCGTTAATAATCAATGGCAAACTATATAATTAATAATATCTCCCAACTTACCGAGCCTATCGATCTAACAGAATAGATCTCGCCCATTGGTAAATTAAAGAGATAATAATTAATAATATGTGCCAGTTATTATATCGGGATTTAGGGATCGTACTCCATTATAAAATCTAAGGTACTATCCAATTATCAAGCCGGTACAAATTGGATAACCTCTGGTTTTGGTCCTGCTCAATGTACTCAATGCACACTAGTGTAATTCTATGGTAAAGACCAACCACACCTAATTACACTACAACCATCCCGATGGTTTGTTCAATTCCATCTCGACTGATAACATGATCTTCCGTGTAACACCATACACCATGTTATCTACAATGCGAAGTAAAGGACTTGTACGCATGTACTAATATAAACAAGTACCTAGTGTTGTTGTGATTCTCTTTTCAAAATAAAGATGTTCTTATATATAAAAAGAACAGGTCTTTTAGTATACACATATATCACGCTAGACAAGGAGAGGTGTCCTCTTCCTCTGTGGTGTGCGGAATCAAAGCTGAAGAAGGGTGGCCGGCGATGAAGTGAGGTTCTTGTTTTGGTGTTTGTCGCTAGAGAAAGGAGAGGTTGGAGAAGCTCTTCTTCCTTGTGAGGTTGCTGCCGTGAGATAGGAAGAAGAAGACAAGGTTCGCGTGGGTGGTGGTGAAGGAGAGAAGCTCATCTTCCTCAACTTCTTCTCCTTCCTCCTTTAAGGGTCGCCGCGGGAGCTAAACCTTACCCCTAGGGTTTGGTGTTGGCGCTATGAAAGGAGGAAGAGAAAGGATTAATTCGAAGCCCCGGCGACTCCGCGTCTTGGTAGCTTGTCACCCACATGACGTCTAGGAGGGGGATTGTGTGGTAAAAGGCGAGGTATACCTCTTCTTAGGCTCCTTCGTTGTTTCTATTATTTCATGTTATTGGTGCATGTGTTTAATTAATTGTCATGAGTTAATTATTTGTTAATTAATTTGATAATTAATTATGTCATGGACCCTGATAATAAACACAAAAATCGGCGATCCATTCGTCGTCTTTTCCGCGGTCGATTGATTCGGAAAGTTACAAGGCCTTACCTTTGGTTTTGGCTAAGTTGTGACTTGAATCAATTGATACTACGACGAGATAGTCGTTTGGGAGACGGGTCTCTATTCGGATTAAATTTTTAATCCGTAGACATAGAGAGGTCTCTCATGTTCGACCCCGTGGTTGCTTAGGAAACCTCAAGCCATGCAAGGGATTTTCCCATCAATTAGTATCAGAACAAGGGTTTCCGGTTTTGTGTTTAGGATTGGTTACTTTTCTGCACATTATCATGTATTTTATTATTGCTGGATAATATTTGGATGTGCGTGGGCTAACTTTTTGTTGCAGGCACTAGATTTCAACTATTATAACATTAATTGTTGTTGTATGTGATTGATTGTGTGTTTTATAAATTAATTAAAACCTCGGGGTTGACGTGGCTAAATTAGGTATTTAATTTTTGTAATTAAATATGTCACCTGTTTAGCCGAGCTTTTATATACTTTTGATCTAGAATACATGTACACTCCTTTGTGGAGTATGAATCAATGGATGTAAATAAGTAGCTAGTCATCTCAGCTCGGAGATCCCTTCATGGACTTGCGCATGGGATAGGGAGGAGTGGACGATGTGGTGACACGACTGGAGGCACATTGGAGACCAAGGCCATAATAGTTGGAAAAATCTAGGATTTTCCCTTGTTTATTATATTGGTTTATGTGCTTGTTGTGTGTGTGCATGTGAAAATCCTCAACGTAAATAACTATGTGGGAGAGGGCCCCTAAGGGTCCCGTGACCTCCATTACAATATGATAAGTGATGCAAACAAGTCTGCGCGTCGACTCTGAGTGCCTTCCTCCCCATCGGATGGGCTTGTTCTGCAGATCACTAGGTCAGAAAAGATTATAGAAAATTATTGAAGAGCGTGTGTACTTCCCCATCGGAAGACACATAATCGGAAATAATTTTCTTAGTGTCATGTAATGGTAAATACTTAGATACAAATAATAGTATCCTTCCCATCGGAATCACTGCTATTATTTATAGGGTCGAAGAGGACCAACTATTAATTTTACTTGTCAGAATGTTAGGATGACAAGATAGTAAAATTAGTGGGTAAAACCTCCTCTCACAAATGTACAATTCGTATACGTCCACACCATCGTGGCATACGATATTCTCGGTGTTTTGAGGTGTTTGTTGATTTTGAAAATTTATTATTTTGAGGAGTCAATTTATTTTCAAAATCTAGTGTGTGATTGTTGTGATTCTCAGGTGTTTTGAAATGGATCTAGACCCACTTGTTTTAATTGAAATAGAAAACCAAATAAATGCCCCTAATGATAATATGGATTGGGAATTAAATCTGGACTTTGTCTCCACTGCTGAGGAACCCAAATATGATCTTGTCGAGTTCTGTGCTGAAAAACCTAGCGAGATTAATGATGAAGAGATGTTTGAATATTTTAGGAAATGGTTAGAAGCAGACGAGACGACTGTGTGTCATCAAAATCAAGCTTCTTCCATTACCAGTGATAAAACATCCAAACTCGATGAACTCTACAGGCATCAAAATCGAACCACTGGGCAGGAGGTCATGAAGAACTTGACAACGACATCTTAGTTGAGGGTATACCCATAAGGGAACATGCTCTCAAAATGATGGCATGGCTGAAAGAGATGGAAATCCTTGGAGCACAAATCGATGGGGAAACCCAGGTCGATCTCATCCTCGAATCTCTACCAAAGTGTTTTGAGAAGTTTCGCCTAAGCTACAATATGGACAAGTGTTTATATTCGTGGGCAGAACTTTTGACAGAACTCTAGGCGACAGAGGTGTATTCTCTTCAGAGCTCATAGACTTTCATTGCTCAAGAGGTTTCTACTTCTAAACCGAAAGGAAAGAAGAAGAAGAAACATGCTAGGGCAAAGAAAGTAGCAGGATTACAGGGACCTCAGAGTTGCATAAAGAAGCCGAAAGGCAAGTGCTTTGTGTGCAAGCAATCTGGACATTGGAAGGCGGACTGCCCCCGCCGTCAGAGTAATAATTCAAGTATGCTTTTCTCTTTTGTCGTTGTAACATGTTTAGCGGTGATATCTACCGGTACCTGGTGTGTAGATACGGATGCCACAAATCATGTTTGCATCTCTTTGCAGGGGTTCCAGGAATCCCGACGACTAGCTGAGGAGGAGATTACCATCTACATGGGATAGGCTACAGAGATGATTTTTGCTGTGGGAGTTATTCATTTATGTCTTTTAAATAGGATGATAAATGTCTTGGTTTTATATAGATTGCTTTCATGTACTTAATTTTTGGAAAGAACTTTTTTGTTTAGTTTCTGGAATAAGATATTCTACTGATTTTATTATTAAAAGTGGAATAAAAGGATTATCTGTTAAGGTGCATAGATAGGCAATTAGTTCAAAACCAAAAGCTCCCATGATGCAATTAGATAACTTATCATCTAACCAAAGTAAGAGAAAGGTTCCTTCCAAGAAGAACCAAACATATCTTTAGGCTCTAAGGCTTGGTCTTATTAACCTTTAGTAGGATTCAAAGGTTGATAGCCAATAAGCCCTTGGGTTCATTGGTGGTGGAAGACTTGTCTTCCTTAAAATCTTTGAATCTTACTAGGAAGGCAAGAAGACCAAGAGGCTCTTCTATGCCCCTAGCCAAAGGTATGTATAGTTGGTTCATCTTGATAAGTATAGGTCCTTAGTCTATCCAGAATAGAGGTAGTTTTGAACACTTTATTTATTTTATAGACATTTATTCAAAGGTCAAAGTACATTTACTTGATGTACCGCTTGACTGAATAGTTTGATGAGATCAAAGAATTCAAGTATGATGTGGAGAAACATCAAAGTAAAAGTGTGGCGTCATTATGATTAGATCGTAGTGGCAAGTACCTCTTGGGATAGTTGTAGGACTTACTTATCAAAGATTGGGAATAAGTCCCAATCTACTGCACTCAGTGTGCCCCAACAGAACGGTGCAGCACAGAGAAGGAAAAGGTCTCGTAAGGTAATGGTTAGAACAATGATAAGCTACTCTTAGATTAGCCAATTTTGTTCAAGGGGTAGGCTCTGGATACAACAGTGTATGTGCTTGATACTATCTAGGTCAGTAGTCTCTAAACCCATAGAAATGTAGACTAAACGAAAGCCTAGTCTAAGACATTTTCAGATATTGGGTAGCTCAGCACATTTGCTGAAGAGAGATATTGATAAGTTGGAATCTAGTGTACCTGTTCGTAGGCTATCCTAAGGGAACATGAGGTGGTTTAGTAGTCCTAAGGATCAGAGGATATTCGTTGGTATGAATATCTGATTCTTAGAAAAGGACTATGTTATAAATCACATACCCATGATAGAATTATTCTTAAGTAACTAAGTAGGGGACATTCTGACCTTAGTACCAACTGTACAAGAGGGAATACCACAAGTCGTTGCACCTCGTGTCACAGAAGATACACAAGGGATACCTTATTATAGTGGGAGGGTTGTTAGTCAACCTAAAGGATTCATGTTCATGGAGAGTCTTTTGACTTGATCCTTGGTGAACATGAACCGGATCCCTGGACCTATGACGAGGATCATCCTCTTTGAAGAGATAAATCCAGTTATATGGATTTGTTCAAAGTACGGTTAAGATTGTGTATATAAGTGATGTGACGGAAATGAAGTGATATCCTTGTACTATACGTAGATAATATTTTGTTGATTGGCAACAATAACGAAATACTATCAGACGTAAGGGTATGGTCATCCAAAATAATTATGAAGGACTTGGGAATAGTAAGACACATCCTTGGGGATCAAATATCTAAGGGATCTCCAGATAAGGATAATGTGCTTATCTCAAGCTTCATAAAAGACACTGTCCTAACTCGTTTTAGCATGGAAACCTCTAAGAAAAGTTTTGAACTTTTTATCTTTGGAGCTGCTCTATCTAAGAAGATATGTTTAGATTATCAAAGAAGATAGAGACGGTAATGACGGTTCCTTTAGTATCGGCTATAGGAAGTTGTATGCTAAATACGAGCCCAGATATCTGCTGTGCCGTGGGCATGATTAACAGATATTGGAGTAACCTAGGTCAAGGAAATTGGACTGTGGTAAAAATATATATTAATGTCTGAGAAGGACTAAGGATTATATGTTGGTTTACCGGGCAGACCAATCTCCTGTGGGTTATATGGATACATAATTCCAATCAAAATAAGGGGCAAATAAAAGTATTCCTCAGGGTTTTGTGTCTACTTTTAGGAGGTAGAACCATTGTATGGGAGAGTGTCGCGTAGCGACTGCATGATGGACTCTACCATAGAAGCTGGATGGTTGGCAGTCTCTCAGACAACCAATAGAGCTACATGGTTCAGGAACCTCAAGTTGGACTTAGATGTGATTCCTGATTTGCTCAGGGCTATGACATTTTGTTGTGATTAAAATGGTGCAGTTGCAAACTCGAAGGAATCACGAGTCCATAAGGCAAGTAAACACATAGAGCGCAAGTACCACCCAGGAGAGGAATAGCTGTTGTTGCCTAGATTACATCAGAAAGTAACCTAGGAAGACCTTTTCACTAGGGCCTTGGTAGCGAGAGCTTTTAGGCATGTGAAGGATCAAGGAGTCTGTATGACATTTTGAAAATAGCAGTCTATGAGTATAAGTGGGAGATTGTTAGGATGTATACTAAAAGCCTTGCTTTTGGTTAAAGTACATCTACATTTTAAAAGAGAATCGCAAAATCACACGGTGCATATTTATATTAGTATATGCACAAAATGTCTCATACTTTGCATTGTAGATAACATGGTGCGTGGTGACGCATAGAAGATCGTGTTATCAGTTCCTTGCAGAAGTATAAGAAAGAGGCTCACAACCGAGATGGAATTGGACAAACCATCGGGATGGTTATAGTGCAATTAGGTGTGGTTTGTCTTAACTATAGAATTACACTAGTGCACTTTGTGTGCATTGAGTAGGACCAAAAGAGAGGTCATCCAATTTTGTACTGACTTCATAAATTGGATTAGACCTCGGTTTAATTATGGAGTACGATCTCTAAATCCCGAAATAATATCGGGCACATGTATTTAATCATTATTACTTTGATTTACCAATGAGTGAGATCTATATTGTTAGATCGATAGGCCCGGTAAGTTGGATAATAATATTATCTACATGGTGTGCCGATGATTATTGACGGAATCTGTGTCCTGGTGAGTTGGGATGATGATGCTCAAAAGGGTCATCATGTCAAATCTTGCAAGTGGACTATGGTTTAACATGATGAAAAGGTTGAGTAGTACTAGTCAAGGATCAAGATGATAAATAATTAAAATTGTCAGTAATTTAAATTAGTTATCGGGCATTCGATATCTTAAACATGAGGAGATGGACGACTCATAATAGGTGGAGCCCATATGAAAATATGGGGGTTGGCGAGGAAGTTATATGGGGATACTTTAGTGGAATGGATCTTCATTAATGGATCGGATTTGGATCCATTAGCGAGCCAAGACCCAACTCCTCCTCATGGTCCCTACCTTAGCCCTCTAAATACCCCATAGGAGTCATGATACCTAGGCTAATTAATCCCTAATTAATTGAGAATTAATTCAATTAATTAAAACCCTAAAACCTCTCCTTTCTCCTCTCTTCTCTCCCACCTCTCTCCTAGGAAAACCTGGCAAAGAAGAAAGGAGGAGTATTCTTCCTCCTCTCTTCTTCTCCTCTCTTCCATCTTGCTGCCAGCGTCCAATAGCTACTGGTGGATCTCCTCCGCCGGTTTTGGTGTGCAGCAACAAGGGAGGAGGCGCGATTTGCCGGAGCGAGGGAGAAGGGTGGCGCCGGCGGCGGAGGTGAGGAAAACCTTTGGTTTTATCCACTTCTCTTCTTCCTTCTCCCTTCTTCTTTGGTGTTGATGCTCGCTGGACAAGGAGAGGTGTCCTCTTCCTCTGTGGCGTGCAGAATCAAAGCTGAAGAAGGGTGCTTGGCGGTGAAGTGAGGTTCTCCTTTTGGTGTTTGTCGTCGGAAAAAGGAGAGGTTGGAGAAGCTCTTCTTCCTTGTGAGGTTGCTGCCGTGAGATAGGAAGAAGAAAAGAAGGTACACGTAGGTGGTGGTGAAGGAGAGGAGCTCATCTTCCTCAACTTCTTCTCCTTCCTCCTTTAAGGGTCGCCAGCGGGAGCTAAACCCTAACCCTAGGGTTTGGTGTTGGCGCTAAGAAAGGAGGAAGAGACAGGATTAATTCGAAGCCTCGGTGACTCCGCATCTTGGTAGCTTGTCACCCACACGATGTCCAGGAGGGGAGGGTCTACGGTAGAAGGCTGCGAGGTAAAAGATGAGGTATACCTCTTCTTATGCTCCTTCGATGTTTCTATTATTTCATGTTGTTATTGCATGTGTTTAATTAATTGTCATGAGTTAATTATTTGTTAATTAATTTGATAATTAATTATGTCATGGACCCCGATAATAAACACAAAGTCCGGCGATCCATTCGTCATCTTTTCCATGGTCCATTGATTCGGAAAGTTACAAGGCCTTACCTTTGGTTTTGGCTAAGTTGTGACTTTAATCAATTGATACGAGGATGAGAAGGTCGTTTGGGAGATGGGTCTCTATTCGGATTAAATTTTTAATCCGTAGACATAGAGAGGTGTCTCATGTTCGACCCCGTGGTTGCTTAGGAAACCTCTAGACATGAAAGGGATTTTCCCATCAGATGCCCTCTTGATGAGCTTATAAGATTCATAATGTTAAACCCTGCAGGTGGATTTGATCCAACATGATGATAAGGTTCAGTGGTACTAGTCAAGGAGTTAGATGTTAATTAATTAAAATTGTCAGTAATTTAAATTAATCGACGGACATTCGATATCTTAAACACGGGGGAGATGGATGTGTTGGTGCAAGTTGCATCAGTAATGTCCTCCTCTAAGTGTTTCAATGTTTGACAATATGCTTAAGTCAGTGATACATTAAACAAGAGAAGGGTTAGTTAAGAAAGGTATAACAAAGTGAGCCAAAATCCTAGTAATCCTAGGCACTAAGTCCTAACCAAGGGTTGGGCACGAAGACCTGGTGAGTAAAGCTGGGCACGAAGACCTGGTTCGAGGAATAGGGCCCGAAGTCCTGACTGAGGGTTGGGCACCGAAGATTTGGTTCGATGAATTGGGCACGAAGTCCTGGCTGAGGGTTGGGCACTGAAGACCTGGTTCGAGGAATTGGGCATGAAGACCTGCCCGAGGGTTGGGCACCGAAGTCCTGGACTTAGGGTTTGTGCACGAAATCTTGGTCCGAGGTATTGAGCAACTTAGCTGAGCGATGACTAAGGTCAGAAGTAGAGACGGGTCGAGGTTCGGACGTCTCGAGATCCGAGAGTATCGGAGACTAAGCAAAAGTACACCCGAATGGACTGGGTGGCAACCGTCTCCTGAGAGGAGTAGGTGAAAGGCCCATTCCCGGGGATGGGAACTTGCATCGGTTCGACCTAGGGTTTTGTGGAAATCCGAAGTCAGAACCAAGTCCTGAAGGTTAAGATTGTGTGTATATTTGCTTTGTATTTGTGTGTCTTGCAGGTACCTAGAATGGAAGACAAACCAGGCAAACAACACACAACGTGGCTGGAACCCAGCCTCCTTGGCGCCCCCATTAAAGGGGGTGGGGGCGCCCTAAAGGAGCTAGGCGCCCCCATCAACTGGGGCGGCTCAATGAAAGTGATGGAGACAAAGGAAGTGAACAAGTTGCCCAACAAGCTAACGATATGGATCATGCTCAACCCACTCTAGAAGTTGTTGATCCATTATGCATCAAAGGGGGCCCAATTACAAGGGCTAAGGCTAAAAAGATGAAAGAAGCACTTAACGTGCTAATTGAAGATGTGAAAGCCAAAGCGACCATTGAAGAAGGTTTGACCAAGAGCAAGTCTTACGGCTTAGTCAACCTAATTCAAGCCTTAGATGAGCTTAATTAGTATCCTTAGTCTCTTGTCTATGTAAGAAGGATATTTTAATTTTGTAGGTTCAATTTAGGCCCAATTTCTAGCTTTATTTGGGTTGTAATGGTGCCAAGAGCTCAATAGGCCTATGTAGTCTATATAGGCCTTTACTAAATGGGCTTCCTTTTGGCCTTTTAGGGTTTTTAGGTCACCCTATAGCTATAAATATATGGGGGTGGCGGCCACAACATGTAACTTTTGGCTTATTCAATCTACTACATGGTGAGGCTCTCACTTGTTGGTTCTTCATTGAACTAGAACTTATCAAGGCATTCCCTTGTGGCGTTCAAGACTTATCAACCTCCATCCCAAGGTTGTGGGCGTCTCTTTTCTTCTTCTTCTATACCAAGGTTCGTGCTTCCTTAAGCATTGGGTCAAGGTTTCTTTCTTCTATTCTCCATCTTTTCGATTTAGACTATCTTTCCCTCTTTCTTCCATTTGTTGTGTGTTCTTGAGACTTATTCTCTTTGGGTTCGCATCATTTGGTATCAGAGCCTTAGTTTTTCTAAATCGATTTGGTTATCCTTTTCTTGTTGTTCTTGAGTTTCTATCGTATTTTTGTTTCTTTTCTTTTGCTTAGCAAGCCTTACTTGCTTTGTTGCTCAAAAAAAAAAAAAAAAAAAAAAGAGGAGGAAAAAAAAATCGGCCAAAAGAAAAAAAAAAGAGAGAAAGAAAAAAAAAAAGAAGCAAAGAAAGGAAGGAAGGAAGAAAAAAAAAAGAAGAAGAAAAGCCAAAACAAAAAAAAAAAAAGCAAAAGAGGCTGGAAAAAAAAAAAAAAAGAAGGAAGTAGAGACTTTGTTTGCAAATTTCTTTTCAAGTATTCTCATTTCATTTCAAGTTAGCCTAGATTAAGTTCTGGCAACTTTCATTTCAGCTCTTATTTCGAGTATTCTCATTAAATTTCAAGTTAGCCTAGATTCAATTCTGGCAGCCAAGATTAAGTTCTGGCAATTTTCCTTTCAGCTCTTATTTCAAGTACTTTCATTTCCTTTAAGTTGCCTAGATTCAATTCTGGCAGCCTAGATTAAGTTCTGGCGACTTTTCTTTCAGCTCTTTAATTCACGTTTTGCTATCTTTCATTTCCGCATTATCTTCAATTTTGCCTAGATTCAATTCTGGCAAATTTCCTTTCAGCACTTCAGTTTTTCAATTCTGCAATTTGCACTTTTGTCTTTAATTCCTATACTTTATCGTTACAACCCTTGGGAATATTGATAGTCCACGAACGCTTACAAGGTAATTTGCCTCAATTCTCGGTTCAAGTTCTTTAAAGAGCTAACATTCGTGAGTTAGAGTGTTTGAGTGAAACAGGTTGTTCAATGGCGACAAGTGGAGAAGAAGCAAGACCTAGAGAGTCCCTTGATCAACGTGCTTTGAGACAACACTTGGAACGCATGGAAATCCGTTTTAGTCAGATTATGGACAGATTAGAAAAACANAGAGGTGTATACAACCCATTAGGTAAAGATTTAGATTTTGCTTGCCTACATGTGAACACTTCTCACAAAATTTTACATCATCTCCTTTCATATGTGGCCAAAAGAAATGCTCCAATAAAACATCTAGTGTTTTTCTCACTCCAAAATGTCCCATTAGTCCCCCACCATGGGCTTCTTGGACTAATAATTCTCTCAATGAACAGTTAGGCACACATAAGCTATTAACTCTAAATAGAAATCCATCATGCCTATAAATCTTCCCAAATGTAGCATGCTCACAAACTTCAAATACATTTTCAGAGTCCGGATCCTTAGAATATAGATTTTTAATGTATTGAAATCCTAACAATTTTGTGTTCAAAGTAGAGAGCAAGGTATACCTTCGAGATAAAGCATCTGCAACAATATTTTCCATACCACGTTTATACTTGATCACATAAGGAAATGATTCAATGAACTCCATCCATTTCGCATGACGTCTATTCAACTTACTTTGGCACTTCAAGTGCTTTAATAATTCATGATCGGTGTGAATGACAAACTCTCTGAGCCACAAGTAATGCTGCCAAATCTCTAAAGTCATCACCAAAGCATACATCTCTTTGTCATAAGTGGGATAGTTCAAAGCTAATCCACTCAATTTCTCACTAAAATAAGCAAGGGGTCGACCTTCTTGTAATAGCAAAGCTCCAATACCTATTCCTGATGGATCACACTCAATTTCTAAAGTTTTAGCAAAGTTAGGTAACGCAAGTAATGGTGCAGAACTTAATTTCTCCTTATGTGCCTTAAAGGCTGAACCCTATTCAATATCCCAATGAAATCCAACATTCTTTTTAACAATTTCAGTCATGGGTGCAGCTAAAGTGCTAAAATTCTTAACAAACCTTCTGTAAAAACTTGCCAAACCATGGAAGCTACGTACCTCAGTTATTGTATTTGGTGTTGGCCATTCAGGAATAGCCAAACCATGGAAGCTACGTACCTCAGTTATTGTATTTGGTGTTGGCCATTCAGGAATAGCCTTAACCTTCTTCTCATCAACTACTATTCCCATAGCACTAACAATATAAACAAGAAGCTCAATCTGATTTAGTGAAAAAGAACATTTTTAAGGCTAGCATACAACTTTTCATTTCGCAAAACAATTAGAACATTTTGTAAATGTTGTAGATGCTCCTCTAAATTTTAGCTATAAATCAAGATGTCATCAAAATATACTACAACAAAATTTCCAATAAAAGCAAACAAAATATGATTCATTAACTTCATGAAAGTACTAGGCGCATTAGTAAGTCAAAATGTAACCATTCGTACAAACTATACCTAGTCTTAAATGTAGTTTTCCATTCGTCTCCCTCACGCATGCGAATTTGATGACAGTCCGACTTCAAATCAATTTTAGAGAAAATGCAAGAGCCATGTAGTTCATCTAGCATATCATTTAATCTTGAATAGGACGACGATACTTTACCGTAATCTTGTTGATAACTCTACAATCAATGCACATTCTCCAAGTTCCATCCTTCTTAGGTACTAGCAAAACGGGGACAACACATGGACTCAAACTTTCTCGAATATACCCTTTTTTCATCAACTCTTCAACTTGCCTTTGAAGTTCATTTATCTCAGCAGGGTTACACCTATAAGGTGGCTGATTAGGAATTGAGGCTCCAGGGATGAAATCAATTTGGTGCTCTATTCCTCTAAGTGGTGGCAATCCAATAGGAACCTCATCAGGAAATACATCATTAAATTCCTGCACAAGAGATTTAACAACACTAGGCAAAGTAGGGTTAAGATTGTTACAGTTAAAATCGGCCTCCTTGTACAAAAGTACAATCATTGTCTGTGAAGCATATAACGCTCTCTTAATCTCTCTTTCTTTTGCATAAAAGCTCTCTTTTATACTCTCTTGCTTTTGAATTTCTTTTCCCCTTTCATTCTTTTTTCCACTCATCTCATCCTCACCATTTCTTTTCTCACACTCTTTTTCTTTTCCATTCTTTTCCTTTTCTCATTTTCTTTTTTCTCACACTCTTTTCTTTTTTCACTCTCATTTTTTATCCTCAATTGATCTTCATATACTTGCTTAGGAGTCAATGGTACAAGAGTTACATGTTTATCATGCATCATAAAAGAATACTTATTTTTAAACCCATCATACATGACCTTCCTATCAAATTGCCATGGTCTACCTAAAAGTAAATGACTTGCATGCATTGACACTACATCACAAAGTATCTTATCATGATATCTACCAATGGAAAATGAAACCAACACTTGCTTGTTGACCTTGACTTCCCCGCAACAATTGTAGTTTATAAGCTCTAGGATGCTTAGTGGTAGGTAAGCATAATTTCTCAACCAAAATAGTACTAGCTACATTAATGCAACCTCCCCCATCTATAATCATACTACATACCTTGTCTTTGATGTGGCAACGGGTATGAAATATATTGTCTCGTTGTTCTTCATTATCTTCTTTCACTTGCACATTTAGAGCACGCCAAGTGACAAGCGCTTCACCTTCAACGGGATATTCTTCTACATCACCTTCAAATAATGGGGGCAAGACACTATCATCTTCGGACTCACTCTCAGTATCGATGTCACCATTTTCTTTCAAAATCATAATTCTTTTGTTTGGGCATTGTGATGCGATATGTCCCCTTCCCAAGCACTTAAAGAATTTAATATCTCTATTTCTTGGAGGTTGGAGGGGTTCATTTCCCTTGACTAATGGAGAGCTTGCATCATGTATTCTTTGAAAAATCGGGTTTTTTCTTTGATTCAACTTTATCATCTCTTTTGTTCCAGCTTGATTTCCAAGTTGACGAATGAGAACTTTGCCCCCCATGCTTGTTTGGTCCCTTCCTTTTGAGTTGTCTTTCAACTTTCATGGACATATGCACAATGTGTTCCTCCACAGTCTTGGATCATTGTGTGAGACTTTGTAACCGTTAATACAAATCCCGATAGTAATGTATTGCAATGAATCTCTGTCTCATAATAGTCTTCATCTCCACCCAACTGCCAACGGGTCTCTCTTTGTTTCTTCTCCTGCTTAGAATAATTTGATCCCACCAAATAATTGCATAATCAACAAATTCAACGGCAGCGAGTTTTACCTTCTTCACTTCAGAATAGTTGTGACAATCAAATACTAATTCCACTTTCTTCTCCCACTCCAAATAGGCTTCAGGATCACTTTTGCCTTGAAATGAAGGAATCTTCATCTTGATATTTCCCAAGTTTCTATTTACATGGTCATTCATCCTTCCTCTTCTACCACCAACTCGAGCATGATCCGATCTGCCACTTGAAACTCTATCATCAATGTCCTCAGATACTCCATCGTCATCATCATCATGGTCACCACGGTTATATTGTGTAGCACTTCGTGAAGGAACTCTATACAGATGATGCTAACCATATTGCTGATCTCTTCTTTAGAGACATTATACAACTTCATGGAGTGCCGAAAAGTATAGTTTCAGATCGTGATGCAAAGTTTCTAAGCTACTTTTGGAAGACGCTATGGGGCAAGTTGGGAACAAAGTTATTGTTTTCTACAACGTGTCATCCACAAACAGAAGGACAAACTGAGGTAGTAAATCGAACCTTAGCTACTTTATTAAGAGCTATCATTCAAAAGAATTTAAAAGGTTGGGAAGATTGTTTACCACATGTTGAATTTGAATATAATAGATCTATACATTCTGCTACTAAGTGTTCACCTTTTGAAGTGGTATATGGTTTCAATCCGCTAAGTCCTTTGGATTTATCACCTTTGCCTATCTCTGAGCATGCAAGTTTGGATGGTACAACGAAAGCTGAATTTGTGAAGCAAATGCACGAGAAAGTAAGGATGCAAATTGAAAAGAAGACTGAACAATATGCTACGCAAGCCAACAAGGGACGAAAGAAAATGATCTTTGAACCCAGTGATTGGGTTTGGGTTCATATGAGAAAGGAGAGATTTCCTGCTAAACGTCGTACTAAGTTGCATCCAAGAGGAGATGGACCATTTCAAGTGGTGGCGCGAATCAATGATAATGCCTACAAGCTTGACTTGCCGGGTGAGTATAATGTGAGTTCCACATTTAATGTTTCTGATCTCTCTCCCTTTGATGTAGGTAATCAAGATTCGAGGACGAATCCTTTTGAGGAGAGGGGGAATGATGGAGACAAAGGAAGTGAACAAGTTGCCCAACAAGCTAACGATACGGATCATGCTCAACCCACTCTGAAGTGTTGATGATCCATTATGCATCAAAGGGGCCCAATTACAAGGGCTAAGGCTAAAAAGATGAAAGAAGCACTTAATGTGCTAATTGAAGATGTGAAAGCCAAAGCGACCATTGAAGAAGGTTTGACCAAGAGCAAGTCATATGGCTTAGTCAACCTAATTCAAGCCTTAGATGAGCTTAATAGTATCCTTAGTCTCTTCTCTATGTAAGAAGGATATTTTAATTTTGTGGGTTCAATTTAGGCCCAATTTCTAGCTTTATTTGGGTTGTAATGGTGCCAAGAGCTCAATAGGCCTATGTAGTCTATATAGGCCTTTACTAAATGGGCTTCCTTTTGGCCTTTTAGGGTTTTTAGGTCACCCTATAGCTATAAATATAGGGGTGGCGGCCACAACATGTAACTTTTGGCTTATTCAATCTACTACATGGTGAGGCTCTCACTTGTTGGTTCTTCATTGAACTAGAACTTATCAAGGCATCCCTTGTGGCGTTCAAGACTTATCAACCTCCATCCCAAGGTTGTGGCGTCTCTTCTTCTTCTTCTATACCAAGGTTCGTGCTTCCTTAAGCATTGGGTCAAGGTTTCTTTCTTCTATTCTCCATCTTTTCGATTTAGACTATCTTTCCCTCTTTCTTTCATTTGTTGTGTGTTCTTGAGACTTATTCTCTTTGGGTTCGCATCATTTGGTATCAGAGCCTTAGTTTTTCTAAATCGATTTGGTTATCCTTTTCTTTGTGTTCTTGAGTTTCTATCGTATTTTTGTTTCTTTTCTTTTGCTTAGCAAGCCTTACTTGCTTTGTTGCTCAAAAAAAAAAAAAAAAAAAAGAGGAGGAAAAAAAAATTCGGCCAAAAAAAAAAAAAAGAGAAAGAAAAAAAAAGAAGCAAAGAAAGGAAGGAAGGAAGAAAAAAAAAGAAGAAAAGCCAAAACAAAAAAAAAAGCAAAAGAGGCTGGAAAAAAAAAAAAAAAGAAGGAAGAGAGACTTTGTTTGCAAATTATTTCTCATTTTTCAAGTATTCTCATTTCATTTCAAGTTAGCCTAGATTAAGTTCTGGCAACTTTCATTTCAGCTCTTATTTCGAGTATTCTCATTTAATTTCAAGTTAGCCTAGATTCAATTCTGGCAGCCTAGATTAAGTTCTGGCAATTTTCCTTTCAGCTCTTATTTCAAGTACTTTCATTTCCTTTAAGTTGCCTAGATTCAATTCTGGCAGCCTAGATTAAGTTCTGACACTTTTCTTTCAGCTCTTTAATTCACGTTTTGCTATCTTTCATTTCCGCATTATCCTCAATTTTGCCTAGATTCAATTCTGGCAAATTTCCTTTCAGCACTTTCAGTTTTTCAATTCTGCAATTTGCACTTTTGTCTTTAATTCCTATCCTTTATCGTTACACCCTTGGGAATATTGATAGTCCACGAACGCTTACAAGGTATTTGCCTCAATTCTCAGTTCAAGTTCTTTAAAGAGCTAACATTCGTGAGTTAGAGTGTTTGAGTGAAACAGGTTGTTCAATGGCGACAAGTGGAGAAGAAGCAAGACCTAGAGATCCCTTGATCAACGTGCTTTGAGACAACACTTGGAACGCATGGAAATCCGTTTTAGTCAGATTATGGACAGATTAGAAAAACAAGATGCTGTAATTGCAAGATTGCGACCTAGCCAAGTTGGTAGAGTTCCTTCACGAAGTGCTAGACCATATAACCGTGGTGACCATGATGATGATGATGATGGCGTATCTGAGGACATTGATGATAGAGCTTCAAGTGGCAGATCGGATCATGCTCGAGTTGGTGGTAGAAGAGGAAGGATGAATGATCATGTGGATAGAAACTTGGGAAATATCAAGATGAAGATTCCTTCATTTCAAGGCAAAAGTGATCCTGAAGCCTATTTGGAGTGGGAAAAGAAAGTGGAATTAGTATTTGATTGTCACAACTATTCTGAAGAAAAGAAGGTAAAACTCACTGCCGTTGAATTTGTGGATTATGCAATTATTTGGTGGGATCAAATCATTCTAAGCAGGAGAAGAAACAAAGAGAGACCCGTTGGCAGTTGGGAGGAGATGAAGACTATTATGAGAAAGAGATTCATTCCAACACATTATTATCGGGATTTGTATCAACGGTTACAAAGTCTCACACAAGGATCCAAGACTGTGGAGGAATACCACAAAGAGATGGAAATTGCAATGATTCGAGCCAATGTGGAGGAGGATCGAGAAGCAACCATGGCACGATTTTTACAAGGGTTAAATCAAGAAATTGCAAATGTAGTGGAGTTGCAACATTATGTGGAGCTTGAAGACATGGTGCATATGTCCATGAAAGTTGAAAGACAACTCAAAAGGAAGGGGTCAAACAAGCATGGGGGGCAAAGTTCTCATTCGTCAACTTGGAAATCTAGTTGGAACAAAAGAGATGATAAAGTTGAATCAAAGAAAAAGCCCGATTTTTCAAAGAATAAAGATGCAAGCTCTCCATTGGTCAAGGGAAAGGAACCCCTCCAACCTTCAAGAAATAGAGATATTAAATGCTTTAAGTGCTTGGGAAGGGGACATATCGCATCACAATGCCCAAACAAAAGAATTATGATTTTGAAAGACAATGGTGACATCGAAACCGAAAGTGAGTCCGAAGATGATAGTGTCTTGCCCGCATTATTGGAAAGTGATGAAGAGTATCCCGTTGAAGGTGAAGCCCTTGTCACTAGGCGTGCTCTAAATGTGCAAGTGAAAGAAGATAATGAAGAACAACGAGACAACATATTTCATACCCGTTGCCACATCAAAGACAAGGTATGTAGTATGATTATAGATGGGGGAAGTTGCACTAATGTTGCTAGTACTATTTTGGTTGAAAAATTATGCTTACCTACCACTAAGCATCCTAGACCTTATAAACTACAATGGTTGAATGATTGCGGGGAAGTCAAGGTCAACAAGCAAGTGTTGGTTTCATTTTCCATTGGTAGATATCATGATGAGATACTTTGTGATGTAGTGCCAATGCATGCAAGTCATTTACTTTTAGGTAGACCATGGCAATTTGATAGGAAGGTCATGCATGATGGGTTTAAAAATAAGTATTCTTTTATGATGCATGGTAAACATGTAACTCTTGTACCATTGACTCCTAAGCAAGTATATGAAGATCAATTGAGGATCAAAAATGAGAGTGAAAAAAGAAAAGAGTGTGAGAAAAAAGAAAATGAGAAAAAGAAAAAGAATGGAAAAGAAAAAGAGTGTGAAAAAAGAAAAGGTGAGGATGAGATGAGTAGAAAAAAGAATGAAAGAGGAAAGGAAATTCAAGAGCAAGAGAGTAAAAAAGGGAGCTTTTATGCAAAAGAAAGAGAGGTTAAGAGAGCGTTTTATGCTTCACAGCCAATAATTGTACTTTTGTACAAGGAGGCCAATTTTAACACTAACGATCTTAAGCCTACTTTGCCTAGTGTTGTTAAATCTCTTTTGCAGGAATTTGATGATGTATTTCTTGATGAGGTTCCTGATGGACTGCCACCACTTAGAGTGATAGTGCACCAAATTGATTTCATCCCTGGAGCCGCAATTCCTAATCGGCCAGCCTATAGGTGTAACCCTGCCGAGATAAAAGAACTTCAAAGGCATGTTGAAGAGTTGATGAAAAAAGGGTATGTCCGAGAAAGTTTGAGTCCATGTGCTGTCCCCGTTTTGCTAGTACCAAAGGAGGATGGAACTTGGAGAATGTGCGTTGATTGTAGAGCTATCAACAAGATCACGGTAAAGTATCGTCATCCTATTCCTAGATTAGATGATATGCTAGATGAACTACATGGCTCTTGCATTTTCTCTAAAATTGATTTAAAGTCGGGCTATCATCAAATTCGCATGCATGAGGGAGACGAATGGAAAACTGCATTTAAGACTAGGTATGGTTTGTACGAATGGTTAGTAATGCCCTTTGGGCTTACTAATGCACCTAGTACTTTCATGAGGTTAATGAACCATATTTTGTGTGCTTTTATTGGAAATTTTGTCGTAGTATATTTTGATGACATCTTGATTTATAGCAAAAATTTAGAGCATTTACAACATTTACAAAATGTTCTAATTGTTTTGCGAAATGAAAAGTTGTATGCTAACCTTCAAAAATGTTCTTTTTGCACTAATCAAATTGAGTTTCTTGGTTATATTGTTAGTGCTAACGGAATAGCAGTTGATGAGAAGAAGGTTAAGGCTATTCGTGAATGGCCAACACCAAAAACAATAACTGAGGTACGTAGCTTCCATGGTTTGGCAAGTTTCTACAGAAGGTTTGTTAAGAATTTTAGCACTTTAGCTGCACCGATGACTGAAATTGTTAAAAAGAATGTTAAATTTCATTGGGATAGTGAACAGGATTTTGCCTTCAACTCACTTAAGGAGAAATTAAGTTCTGCACCTTTACTTGCGTTACCTAAGTTTGCTAAAACTTTTGAAATTGAGTGTGATGCATCAGGAATAGGTATTGGAGCTGTGCTAGTACAAGAAGGTCGACCCCTTGCTTATTTTAGTAAGAAATTGAGTGGAGCAGCTTTGAACTATCCCACTTATGACAAAAGAGATGTATGCTTTGGTGAGGGCTTTAGAGACTTGGCAGCACTACTTGTGGCCCAAAGAGTTTGTCATTCACATTGATCATGAATCATTGAAGCACTTGAAGAGGCAAAGTAAGTTGAATCGACGTCATGCGAAATGGTGGAGTTCATTGAATCATTTCCTTATGTGATCAAGTATAAACGAGGTATGGAAAATACTGTTGCAGATGCTTTATCTCGAAGGTATACCTTGCTCTCCACTTTGAACACTAAATTGTTAGGATTTGAATACATTAAAGATCTATATTCTACAGATCCTGACTTTGGAAATGTATTTGAAGTTGTGAGCATGCTGCATTTGGGAAGTTTATAGGCATGAGGATTTCTATTTCGAGTTAATAGGTTATGTGTGTCTAACTGTTCATTGCGGGAATTATTAGTCCAAGAAGCCCATGGTGGGGGACTAATGGGACATTTTGGAGTCAGAAAAACACTGGATGTTTTGTTGGAGCATTTCTTTTGGCCACATATGAAAGGAGATGTTATAAAATTTTGTGAGAAGTGTATCACATGTAGGCAAGCCAAATCTAAATCTTTACCACATGGGTTGTATACACCTATTCCTAGTGAACCTTGGGTTGATATTTCTATGGATTTTATTGTAGGTTTACTAAGGTCAAAACGAGGTATGGATTCTATTTTTGTGGTCGTAGATAGATTTTCCAAAATGGCTCATTTTATTCCTTGTAGGAAAACAGATGATGCTAACCATATTGCTGATCTCTTTTTTAGGGACATTGTATGACTTCATGGAGTGCCGAAAAGTATAGTTTCAGATCGTGATGCAAAGTTTCTAAGCTACTTTTGGAAGACACTATGGGGTAAGTTGGGAACAAAGTTGTTGTTTTCTACAACGTGTCATCTGCAAACAAATGGACAAACTTAGGTAGTAAATCGAACGCTAGATACTTTATTAAGAGCTATCATTCAAAAGAATTTAAAAGGCTGGGAAGATTGTTTACGACATGTTGAATTTGCATATAATAGATCTATACATTCTGCTACTAAATGTTCACCATTGAAGTGGTATATGGTTTCAATCCGCTAACTCCTTTGGATTTTCACCTTTGCCTATCTCTGAGCAGAATTTGTGAGGCAAATGGACGAGAAAGTAAGGATGCAAATTGAAAAGAATACTGAACAATATGCTACGCAAGCCAACAAGGGACGAAAGAAAATAATCGCTGAACCCGGTGATTGGGTTTGGGTTCATATGAGAAAGGAGAGATTTCCTGCTAAACGTCGTACTAAGTTGCATCCAAGAGGAGATGGACCTTTCAAGTCGTGGCGCGAATCAATGATTATGCCTACAAGCTTGACTTGCCGGGTGAGTATAGTGTGAGTTCCACATTTAATGTTTCTGATCTCTCTCCCATTGATTTAGGTAATCAAGATTCGAGGACGAATCTTTTGAGAGGGGAATGAGGAGACAAAGGAAGTGAACAAGTTGGCCAACAAACTAACGATATGGATCATGCTCAACCCACTCTAGAAGATGTTGATGATCCATTTTGCATCAAAGGATGTCCAATTACAAGGGTTAAGGCTAAAATGATAAAAGAAGCACTTAATATGCTAATTGAAGATGTGAAAGGCAAAGCTACCATTGAAGAAGGTTTGACCAAGAGCAAGTCATACGACTTAGTCAACCTAATTCAAGTTTTAGATGAGCTTAACTAGTCTCCTTAGTCCCTTATCTATGTAAGAAGAATATGTTAATTTTGTGGGTTCAATTTAGTCCCAATTTCTAGATTTATTTGGGTTGTAATTGTGCCAAGAGCTTATAGGGCTATGTAGTCTACATAGGCCTCTACTAAATGGGCTTCCTTTTGGCCTTTTAGGGATTTTAGGTCACGCTATAGCTATAAATTAAGAGGGTGGCGGCCTCAACATGCAACTTTTGGCGTATTCAATCTACTACATGGTGAGGCTCTCACATGTTAGTTCTTTATTTAACTAGAACTTATCAACCTCCATCCCAAGGTTGTGGCATCTATCTTCTTCTTCATCGTGTCGAGGTTTCTTTCTTTTATTCTCCATCTTTTCGATTTAGACTATCTTTCTCTTTTTCTTCCATTTGTTGTGTGTTCTTGAGACACTTCTCGTGGGTTCCCATACCATGGACATATGCACCATGTCTTCAAGCTCCACATAATGTTGCATCTCCATTACATTTGCAATTTCTTGATTTCAACCTTGTAAAAATCGTGTCATGGTTGCTTCTCGGTCCTCCTCCACATTGGCTCGAATCATGGCAATTTCCATCTCTTTGTGGTATTCCTCCACAGTCTTGGATCCTTGTGTCAGACTTTGTAACCGTTGATACAAATCCCGATAGTAATGTGTTGCAATGATTCTCTTTCTCATAATAGTCTTCATCGCCTCCCAACTGTCAACGGGTCTCTCTTTGTTTCTTCTCCTGCTTAGAATAATTTGATCCCACCAAATAATTGCATAATCAACAAATTCAACGGCAGCGAGTTTTACCTTCCTCTCTTTAGAATAGTTGTGACAATCAAATACTAATTCCACTTTCTTTTCCCTCTCCAAATAGTCTTCAGGATCACTTTTGCCTTGAAATGAAGGAATCTTAATCTTGATATTTCCCAAGTTTCTATCCACATGATCATTCATCCTTCCTCTTCTACCACCCACTCGAGCATGATCCGATCTGCCACTTGAAGCTCTAATATCAATGTCCTCAGATCATCATCATCTTCATGATCATCACGGTTATATGGTCTAGCACTTCGTGAAGGAACTCTACCAACTTGGCTATGTTGCAATCTTGCAATTACAACATCTTGTTTATCTAATCTGTCCATAATTTGACTAAAATGGATTTCCATGCATTCCAAGTGTTGTCTCAAAGCACATTGATCAAGGGATTCTCTAGGTCTTGCTTCTTCTCCACATGTCGCCATTGAACAACCTGTTTCACTCAAACACTCTAACTCACGAATGTTGGCTCTTTAAGAACTTGAACTTAGAATTGGAGCAATTCCCTATAAGCGTTCATGGACTATGAAAAATCCCAAGGGTGTTATGATAAAAGATAGGAATTCAAGACAAAAAAGTGCAAATTGCAGAATTGAAAACTTGAAATGCTAAAAGAAAAATTGCCAGAATTGAATCTTGGTAAATTGAAGATAATGCGGAAATGAAAGATAGCAAAACGTGAATTAAAGAGCTGAAAGGAATGTTGCCAGAACTTAATCTAGGCTGCCAGAATTGAATCTAAGCAAACTTAAAGAAAATGAGAGTACTTGAAATAAGAGCTGAAAGGAATGTTGCCAGAACTTAATCTAGGCAGCCAGAACTGAATCTAGTCAAACTTTAATTGAAATGAGAATACTTAAAATAAGAGCTTAAATGAAAGTCGCTAGAACTTAATCTAGGCAGACAGAATTGAATCTAGGCAAACTTTAAAGGAAATGAGAAAAATAAATTTGCAAACAAAGTTTCTATTTCCCTTTGTTTTCCAGCCTCTTTTGCTCTTTTTTTTTTGTTTCGGCTTTTCTCTTTTTTTCTTTCATTCTTTCTTCCTTCCTTTCGTTCTTTGCTTTTTTTTTTTGGCCGAATTTTTTTTTCTTTTCCCTCCTCTTTCTTTTTTTGAGCAACAAAGCAGGTAAGACTTGCTAAGCAAAAGAAAAGAAACAAAAATAAAATAGAAACTCAAGAACACAACGAAATGAATAACCAAATCGATTTAGAGAAACTAAGACTCTATACCAAATGATGCGAATCCAAAGAGAAGAAGTCTCAAGAACACACAACAAATGGAAGAAAGAGAGAAAGATAGTCTAAATCGAAAAGATGGAGAATGGAAGAAAGAAACCTCGACCCAATGCTTAAGGAAACTCGAACCTTGGTATAGAAGAAGAAGAAGATAGATGCCACAACCTTGGGATGGAGGTTGATAAGTCTTGAACGCCACAAGAGGATGCCTTGATAAGTTCGAGAGCCTCACCATTTTGTAGATTGAATAAGACAAAAGTTACATGTTGTGGCCGCCACCCCCTTAATTTATAGCTATAGGGTGACCTAAAACCCCTAAAAGGCCAAAAGGAAGCCCATTTAGTAGAGGCCTATGTAGACTACATAGGCATATTGAGCTCTTGGCACCATTACAACCCAAATAAAGCTAGAAATTAGGCCTAAATTGAACCCACAAAATTAACATATCCTTCTTACATAGTAAAGCGACTAAGGAGACTAGTTAAGCTCATCTAAAACTTGAATTAGGTTGACTAAGTCGTATGACTTGCTCTTGGTCAAACCTTCTTCAATGGTAGCTTTCCCTTTCACATCTTCAATTAGCACATTAAGTGCTTCTTTCATCTTTTTAGCCTTATCCCTTGTAATTGGACCTCCTTTGATACATAATGGATCATCAACATCTTCTACAGTGGGTTGAGCATGATCCATATCATTAGCTTGTTGGGCAACTTGTTCACTTCCTTTGACTCCATCACTACCCATCTTTGTCTCGGGTTCCATCACGTCTGTTGGCGGGGTTCGTATCATCTGGTATCAGAACCTTATTTCAAAAGGCATGTGTTTAATTTATCTTTTCTTGTTGTTTGATATATTGAAAAAAACAAAAAAGAAAAAAAAATCGTGGGAAAAAAAATTTAAAAGAAGAAGAAGAAGTTGATGGTGCCAGTCAAGTTTCATTGAACCCTTGGAGTAGTTTCACTTTCTATTTCTTTGTATTTGTCATCTTTTGCTCTTTCTTTTCTCTTAAAGTTTAGGTTGGACTACTCTGAATTGTCACATGATATTCTGATTTGTTCTCGAAGTGTGATTAAGAACTAAAGAGACACAATTGAGTGAAAAAAAGAGAGAAGAGAGTGTGTGAGACTACTACCAGTGTGAGTTCCCAAACCTTGAGAATGCTAGAGGGAGTGCTTGTGAGGTTTCTTCTATATTTTGCAAAAATGTCCAACATTCCAGAGGATGATATAACTGAGAACATTAGACAACTTCCAAATCTTCAATTGCAAGCATTAATGGGAGAAATGCGGCGTATGATGAGGGCGGAATTGGAGTCTATACGTGAGGGGCTGGATCGAGTGGAAGCGGAAACACCCAGGAGATATTAGCATGGGTATCCTAATGTGCAACAACAAAGACGTGCTCCGAGGGCTGAAATAGAAGAGGATTTGGTGAACAAAACTACAATCGGGGCTGGAATGGTAATAGGGAAGAAAGGAGTGGCTATAGAGATCAGACTGAGCATAGGGAGGATCAAATTGGTGGAAATAGAAGAGTTAATGCCTTAGGAAGCGTAAAGCTGAAGATTCCATCCTTCCAAGGTAAAAATGATTCAGAAGTTTATTTTGAGTGGGAAACCAGGATAGAGATGGTGTTTGATTGTCATGAATTTTCAAAATATAAGAAGGTTAAGTTAGCTGCCATTGGATTCACTGATTATGCTATTGTGTGGTGGGATCAAGTAGTTATGAACCGGCGATGAAATGGAGAGCGACCTGTGTCCACTTGGGAGGAAATGAAGTTGCTCATGAGAAAAAGATTTGTACCCAGTCATTACTATAGAAGTTTATATCAGAAGTTGCAAAGGTTATCCCAAGGCACCAAAAGTGTGGATGAATATTTTAAGGAGATGGAGGTTTCCATGATACGAGCTAATGTGGATGAAGATCGAGAAGCCACAATGGCTCAGTTCTTGCATGGGTTAAATCCAGAAATTACTGATATTGTTGAATTGCAACATTATGTTGAGTTGTCTGACATGGTACACCAAGCAATAAAAGTGGAGGAACAACTAATGAGGATGAGGCTTACTAGAAGGGGACAACCAGTGACTAGCAACAATACATGGAGGGCAGCCCCAAAACAAGAGGAACAGTTACAAAGTAAGCCAAAATTTGAACTCTTCAAGAAGCCGAAACCAATGACATCACAACCCTAGGTATTAGCGAGTCCACTACTTACAAAACTCGCGATATCAAGTGTTTCAAATGTCAGGGGCATGGTCACATTGCTAGCCAATGTGTGAACAAAAGGGTGATGATTATAAATGCCCAAGGGGAGCTTGAATCAGAAGAAGAGGATGAAGTTGCTGAAGAAGCACAACAAAAGGAGGACAGAGATGATGAGCAACATACTGTTGTTCGAGACTTATTGGTGGCTAGACGAGTTCAACAGGAAAACTTATTTCATACTCGTTGCTTTGTGAATAGGGATGGAAATAGGTCAGGCGGCCTGTCAGGGGCCTGTGGCCTGCCTATATTTGGCCTAGCCTGGCCTGGCCTGTTTAAAAATAAAATAATACTAAGTCCTGTTTGAAAGCCTCTTTTTCTTATCAGGCCAGACCCAGGCTCAATATAAAGACTATGAAGCTTGACCGGCCTGGGCTTGTTAAAATTATGAAGAGGATGAAGTTGTTGAAGAAGTACCACAAAAGGAGGACAGAGATGATGAGCAACATGCTGTTGTTGGAGACTTATTGGTGGCTAGACGAGTTCTAAGTTTACAAACTAAGGAGGAAGACAGTAATCAATAGGAAAACTTATTTCATACTCGTTGCTTTGTGAATAGGGATGGAATTAGGTCAGGGGGCCTGTCAGGGGCCTGTGGCATGCCTATATTTGGCCTAGCCTGGATTGGCCTGTTTAAAAATAAAATAATACTCAATCCTGTTTGAAAGCCTCTTTTTCTTATCAAGCCAGACCCAGGCTCAATATAATGACTATGAAGCCTGACCAGCCTGGGCCTATTAAAATTATATTATATATATTGTCAAAATAGAAATTTGAACATTGGACTTCTACCGTGCAAGACCTTATCTTCCACCCTACTTGCCAATACACGACAAATCTGTTTTAGCTATGACATGCATATTTTATATATTAGAAGTATCTTTAGCTAATTTGTTAAAATTGTATTTTGGATAATCGAATTAAATTGTTATATTTTATATATTAGAAGTATTTTGGATAATCGAATTAAATTACAAGCTTTGTAAATAGGCCGCAGGCCAATCCAGGCTATTAAACAGGCCAGGCTTAGGCCAGAATAAAGCCTATAACAGGACACAGGCCAGGCTCAGGCCAGTTTGCTATTATACACTTCTAGCCTGTTTCCATCCCTATTTGTGAATAATAAGGTTTGCAGTGTTATTATTGATGGAGGAAGTTGTACCAATGTGGCATGCACTGCTTTAGTGGAGAAATTGTGCTACCGACCCTGAAACATCCATGTCCTTATCGACTACAGTGGTTGAACGATTGCAGGGAAATCAAAGTGACAAAGCATGTCTTGGTATCAATTGCCATTGGCAAATATGAAGACGAGTTGTTATGTGATGTGGCCCCCTGCATGCATGTCATCATTTGTTGGGAAGACCTTGGCAATTTGATTGGAAGGTTACTCACGACGGGTTCACCAATATTCTTTTACTCAGAAAGGACAACCTATTTCGCTTGTACCCTTGACTCCACGACAAGTTATGGAGGATCAACAAAAATTACATAGAGCCAATGAAAAGAAGAAAGAAATAGAAAATGAAAAAAAGAGAGAAAAAGAAAGTGGGAAAAGGAGATAAAAGGATGATGAGGAAAAGAAATTGAGAGGAAAGAATCAAAGGGAGTTGAGAAAACTGCAAAAAAGAAAGAGAAAAACTTTTATGCCAAAAAAAAAAGTGAGATCAAAAGAGCTTTGTTTTCAAATCAGCCACCTCTTATACTTTTGTATAAGGAGGCACTTTTGAGCACTAACGATCTTAACAATTCTTTGCGAAGTGTTGTTGTTTCTCTTTTACAAGAATTCGTGAATGTTTTTCCTAAAGAGATTCCACCTGGTTTGCCTCCGATTCGAGGCATTGAACATCAAATCGACTTCATTCCCGGTGCATCCATCCCAACTTGGACTGCATATAGAAGCAACTCAGAGGAAACAAAGGACTCTAAAGGCAAATTGGCAAACTATTAGAGAAAGGGCATATTCGAGAGAGCCTAAGTCCTTGTGTTGTTCCAGTGTTATTAGTTCCTAAAAGGGACGGCACATGGAGGATGTGTGTTGATTGCCGAGCCGTCAACAACATAACGGTAAAATATCGTCACCCAATTTTTAGACTTGATGATATGCTTGACGAATTGCATGGCTCTTGTGTGTTCACAAAGATAGAACTTAGGAGTGGATATCATCAGATTAGGATGAAGGAAGGTGATGAATGAAAGACTACTTTTAAGACCAAGCATGACCTATATGAATGGTTAGTAATGCCTTTTGGTTTAACTAATACTCCTAGCACTTTTATGCGTTTAATGAACCATGTTTTACATGATTTCTTAGGAAGATTTGTAGTTGTGTATTTTGAATCTGGAAGAGCATGTTATACATTTAACATCTTATTAAGTGTGCTCAAGGAAGAGAAGGTCTTTGCCAACCTCAAGAAGTGCACCTTTTATACGGAGAGGGTTGTGTTTCTTGGGTTTGTTGTTAGTGCTAAAGGGTTGAGATGGATGAAGAAAAAGTGAAAGCAATCCAAGTATGGCCAACACCTACAACAATAAGCCAAGTAAGGAGTTTCCATGGATTGACCAGCTTCTATCGACGATTTGTGCCAGATTTTAGTAACATTGCAGCTCCTCTTACTAACGTCATCAAGAAAAATGAGTCATTCAAGTGGGGAGAGGAGCAAGAGAAAGCATTCAACACCTTGAAAGAAAAGCTAAGTTCGGCTCCTTTATTGATTCTACCTGGCTTTTCTAAAACATTTGAAATCGAATGAGATGCTTCTGGTATTGGTATAGGTGCTGTGCTTATGTAAGAAAGTGTTAGTAGGAGCCCTAGAGCCAATTATCTGATGATTGACTGGGGACATTTTTGTATCATATTCTATCATTAATAAAGGCATGTTTGTTCATTATACTTACTTTGTATTTGTGCCAAATAATTAAGTATAATAATGTCCTTGGGTAATAGGTTCTTATCTACAGTATATCGATTGGTCGAATCGATAGTGAGATAATGTAGAGAACACTACTCTAAATCATTCCTAGTCAAGTATTAATATTCAAGGACAATATTAATTCATGGAGACTAGCATGTAGGTCAACTGATGACTTGAGCTCACAAGTCATGGATATGTGATATCTAGTTGATACATGGGTATATATTGGAGAATGTATACTGAATGACCCGCCATGAGAAAGTTTCATAGATTATTATATGAGTGTCATAAACTTTCTCATGTGATTATTGGTATGAATAGTCCTTAGACCTGAATTCACTACGATTCTCTACATAAGGAGTTATGTACTTTGGTATCGTCAAACGTCACCCGTAACAGGGTGGACTATAAAGGTGATCACTGGGTATGTAATGAATTATGCGGAGGGATGTGAGTGATGTAGATCCTCCCATATGACGGGAGTGATATCTGTGGGCCCCTTGATCGAGTAGGACTGCTAAAACGCATGGTCATGCTCAAATGAGTCAATATAAGATATTGAGCTCATTTGTTTGAGTGAGTCTACTCAGGGATCATGAAACACAAGATTGATTGAGGATGGCACAGTCTATGCCTCATTGGTCAATCTAGATATCAAGGATAGAAGGACAAGGTCATACATTGCCATAGTCACGGAGGTTAAGTCGGATCTCGACTTTCTTGTTAGTTGGGTAGCATTGATGCATTGCTAGATGCCGCTCATTGCTTTTGTGTCTAAATTAGTTTAGACACATTGCCAACGTTACGAGAGCCTATTGGGTCACACACTAAGGACACGATGCTTCGGAGATTAATTGATCTTGATTTAGCTAAGATTTAATTGGAATTGGATTAATTGAGTTAGGCTCAAGTGAATCCAATTGGATTATGGATTAAGATCTAATTTGAGTTAAACTCATTTAGATTAGACTCAACCACAATTGGATGAAATATTAATTCATTAAAATGTTTAATGAATTAATAAGAGAGGAAGATGGAGAGTTTCTCACCATTAGAGTGTTACATGAAAAGTTAGAGAGTTACATTAAAATGTTTAATGAAGGGAAGTTTAAAAGGCAAAAACTCCTCATGATATTAGTATAAAAGTGTTTTTCCCTTGTCATTTGGATGACAACTTGTCATTTTCTTTCCCCCCTTCCTTCTCTTCTCCATCTTGGCCGAAACCCACATCTTGGGTTCTTGGTGTTTTGTGAACTACCTCAAGTTCCTAGCACAATTAAGGTAGTTTTTCTCTGAAGTAGAGATATCGTGTTCGTGTGGATACAAATAGAGGCACGGACACTTGAACGTGCAAGAGATCTGGCGGCGCTTGAACGAGCGGGATAAACGTAAGGGCACGCTCCAAAGGTATACACTTTAGATAGATCTATTAGATAGATGATTTCGTACGAGTTTTTCTTTCGCATGGATCGTTCGAGGGATCTTGTTTCCGTTGCGTTTTTGTGTTTATGTCGCCTGAAGATCCCAACAGTGGTATCAGAGCCACTTGCGAAAGATCGTATGAAGTTTTATGCACTTTTATATGTGATATAGAAGTAGGACAATTTTTTTTTCTTTATGGATTGCATATAATAGTGTGAATATTTTGTCATTACGCAAATGTTTGTGTTGATCAAACTAAAAGGCTATAACATTATCATTCATATGATAGCGTGCTATAGTCTGATCGCTCTTGACAAAATACTATAACCTTTGGTGTTAATGTTGATGAAGTTGCGTCAATTTGTTGTGAACAGATTGTGCATTTTTTGTCGCAAGAATGCACCAACGGAGTTTCTACTCTTGAGCGATTTTTATATTGCACTCATAATGAAATTGATGTCCTAGATCTATTGTGTATGATTATGGCTTCAACCCCAATGTGATTGGATGAATGTGTGTGTGCATGTTGTAATTCATAATACGGCCTGCGTGTCGTGCCTTGTATCTATTTTTCTTAATTGTAAAATTAGATTTAGACTCGAATGTAACTTGAGTTTTCCTACATTGTAATGTACAAAAGAGGAATGGTGTGTCCATTGAAGAATGAAGTTACAAGGAGGATGCCAACCACACATGATGACCGGAGGATGCTCTTGGAGAAGAAGTTATCCTTAGGTTGACCATTGATCTTCTCATTGGCTTGAGAAGATCATAGTAAATTGGCCATAACCATGTCACATTTTCTTGCTTATATATATTGATATATGCTATGTGTGTGTATGTGATGCATGCTTAGACGTTAATTATAATTAAGTCAACTCAATATGCCTACCAAGGTTCGGTACTCATAAACTACCTCGATCATTTGTTGTTGGGTTTGCCAAAGCAAAGCAACGCATTTTATCTTGGTAGAGTGCGAGAGGACAATTGTGATGTCCCGCTATCGAACCTTGGGTGAGACTTAACTAAATCACCTCAACCGGATTGAGAAACTTAGAGGCATATCCCAAAAGTTGGGAAAATTGGGTAAGAGGAAAATTATACTATGTCTTGGGCGATTAGCCAAAGCTAACTCAAGATGATGTGTAATGTGAATCATAACCCTTTTCAAGAGTTGCATACGATGTAATTGGTAAAATGTTTCCTACCTAATTGTACCAAGTCTTGGGCGATTAGCCAAAGCTAACTCAAGATGAAGTATAATTTGGATCTTGTCCCACATAAATGTAGTCGCTGTTTGGTTTGGAGCTTGTAGTGTGGGCAAATTGAGTTTGCCTGCATCCATGACTAGCCCCTACAAAAGCTCTACGATTTAGTGGGTGCATCATTTAATTAAAGGCCTAATTAAATGATCTAGATATGATACTTATTTTTACATGTTGTGTTGTTGTAGATCACCATGTCGTCTAATACGTCGAATACTCTCTCTCTACGATCTATCCTTGAGAAGGACAAGCTCAACGGAGCTAATTTCCTGGACTGGTACAAGAACTTGAGGATAGTCCTCAAACAAGAACGTAAATTGTACGTTCTAGAGCAACCCCTTCCAGAAGCACCCGTTGCTACCGCCACCCGTGCTGAGAAGGATGCTTACAAGAAGCATCAAGATGATGCACTTGATGTATCATGTCTTATGCTTGCCACCATGAACTCTGAGCTATAGAAGCAACATGAGAACATGAATGCACATGATATGGTTGAGCATCTAAAACAACTATATCAAGGGCAAGCTAGGCACGAGCGGTTTGAGGTGTCCAAAGCCCTATTTGCATGCAAGATGCAAGAAGGAACTCCTGTAGGGACTCACGTACTCAAGATCATTGGGTATGTGGAGAACCTTGAAAGACTAGGATTCCCACTGGGCAAAGAATTGGCAACAGACCTTTTCCTGCAATCGTTGCTGGAGGGTTATAATTAATTTGTCATGAACTACAACATGAATGAAATTGATAAACATTTGCCTGAGATGCTCAGCATGTTGAGAACTGTTGAGCCCAATCTCAAGAAATCCAAGACCAATAATGTACTGATGGTTAACAAGGGCAAAGGTAAATGGAAGCCTAAAGGCAAGGGTAAGACCCAAGCCAAAGGCAAGGCCAATTCTACTACATCCAAGGGCAAAGGCAAAGTGTCTAAGGAAGGGACCTTCTTCCATTGTGGTGAGACTGGACATTGGAAGAGGAATTGCAAACTCTACCTGGAGGAAGCAAAGAAGAAAAGAAGTGAGAGTTCTGCCTCAGGTATTTCTATCTCTTCTTCTTGGGTATTAGATATCGGATGTGCTTCTCACATTTGTACTAATGTGCAGGGCCTTCAAAGAGCATGATCATTGACCAAGGGCGAAGTGGACCTATGAGTAGTCAACGGAGCAAGAGTTGCTGCTATTGTTGTAGGAAAATATTCCTTGTCTTTGCCCACTGGGCTTATCCTAGAACTAGAAGAGTACTTTTATGTACCTGCATTAACCAAGAGCATTATTTCAGTATCTTGTTTGGACAAGAAAGGTTTTTCATTTATCATAAAGGACAAGTGTTATTCTATAATGTTAAATGATATGTTCTATTGTAATGCACCACTGATAAATGGACTCTATCTTCTAGATCTAGAGAACCCAATCTATAACATAAATACCAAACGGTTCAAACCAAATGATTTGAACCAAGCATATCTCTGGCATTGTCGCTTAGGACATATAAATGAGAATCGCATATCCCAGCTCCAAGGGGTTAGGCATGATGTTGGGGAGTCAAGAACTCAAAAATGATAGATCAGGTCAAGGATATCAACCTATGAGGTCAAATGTTAGTAGAAAGTCATATGTAAGGATGCCATATGATTATAGCAAAGGGAAGGCCAAAATTGGCAAGGAAAAGCCATTTAAAGGGTAGAAGAAGAACTTAACTAAGGAAAAAGTATACAAGGTTAAGAGAGTTAAAGTTGTAGGTCAAGAAGCACCGGAGATACATCGGTCTGGTCTTGCCTTTGTAGTTAAGTCACCTAGGGAGGTGACTAGGGTTAATAGCTCAAGGGAGAGCTCTAGGAGTCAAAATGGGATGCATGGCCAATGGATCTCAAGAGGATTTATCCAAGAAGACTAGATGGACTGGAAAGTGTGCCAACGGATTTGGAAGACTCACTTGAGTCTTAATCCTTGGGAGTTGGCACATCAAGAAGGAGTTTTATGGATGAAAAGATGGAAGTGAGGCTATATTGTATGGAAATTGGTTTTCAATGTGTAGATGTCATATAAATCAATGCTAGGGGTGCATTGGGATTGAGGATGAGAAGACACATCAAGAAGAGATCGAAACTCGGACTTTAGGCCAAGGATGAATTGAACAAATTAGATAGTTTTGAATGTCGTGTCAAACTTGGGATTGGCAAAAGATTTACTTGTAAACATATTTTTCCCAAGTAGACATAGGTGTTACAAATCTCTCCACGAAATTTCAGATTTTTTGGAGATTTGTAGAATTAATTATGCGTGCTGAAATTAGGACAGAAAAACTGGAATTAGGGTACCAGTCGACTAATTCAGAATCAGTCGACTGGTCTAGTTCAATTCAGAAACTAGGCTTTCTAAGGCATCAATGACTGACCCCCAATCAGTCGACTGATCTTTCTGTATGGTTTATTAGTCGACTGACCCAGGGGCAGTTGACTGATCTGCGATTAATTTAAAAGGAACAACCACGCAGGGGGTGGCCGAACCTAGGGTTTTAGTGCCACCCCCTGCGATTTCTCTCCTCCCTCAAACTCCCTTACTGCTCGAAGTCTTCCCAAGGCCCGAAAATCACATTCCTAGTGTTCCTCCAACTCAGATCTAGGTCTAGGGCAAGAAGAGCATCTTCCTTGAGTCAATCTTCATCAACATTCATCATGCAACGTGCGGGAAAACGGTAACGACTTGTGTGGTTTATTTTTCATGTTTAGTTCATGATTCATGACTAACTTGTCCCATGTTGCATGTTTTTCTTTGTTTTCCTTCTTTATGGGGTAATTTTTGGTACATGCATGGGTAAGTTGTTGAATCTTAGAGTTGTACAAAAGAGAAGGATGGGTGAGGGACCATCCCAACAGCGTCCTGCAGATCCTGAGGCCCTCGATTCCGTTCCGAGGAATGCCGACGGAGATTTGCAAGTGCTGATTTTATCTATTGTCAACATTTTGTCAACATTGACATGTGCAAAGAATTTTATGCTAATCTTACATGCATTAGTCCTGATGATGGGACTTATGAGTACATGGTAGCAGGAGTTAATATCCCCTTTTTATCTGCTGTATTAGGAGCATTTTTAGGGTGTAAGATTTCCAATAACGCATTTACATGTTTTCCAAAAGTCATCGTGCCTTTCACCCTTCCTAATGTAACCCTTGACCTCATCTACAGCGCATCTTTGAAGCTAGGCGCATGAGTCCGATAAGCAACGTATTATATAAAGCTGTCCTATATTGCATTTTACCGATTGTCACCAAGGGAAGGTCGAAGATTCGAGTGTCTCACTTGGTGATGATGTATGCATTGGAGAGGAGGTTAGATATTGACATCGCCTTGTATATATTTGCATCCATTGTCCATTTTTCACATAGTGTCAAGGGAAAACTCTACATGTCATTCTAATCTACAACACATCAATTGATTGAATTTATTATGAGAGGCTATCGAGAACACTACTATTAAATGTTTCTAGCCAAGCATTAATATACAAGGGCAATATTATTGTGTTAAGACTAGTGTAGGTCAATTGATGATATGATCTCACAAGTCATGGATATGAGATATCAAGTTGGCACATAGGTATATATTAGAGAATACGTACTGAATTGACCCTTCATGAGAAAGTTTCATGGATCATTATATGAGTGTCATAAACTTTCTCATAGTGACTATTTGTATGAATAGTCCTTAGATCTAATGTCACTACGGTTCCCTACATAAGGAATTGTATACTTTAGTATCGTTAAACGTCACCCATAACTGGGTGTACTATAAATCAATCATTGGGTATGCAATGAATTATGCGGAGGGATGTGAGTGATATAGATGAGATCTATCCCTCCCATATGACGAGAGTGATATTTGTAGACCCCCTTGATCGAGTAGGACTACTAAAATGTTCATTCATGCTCAAATGAGTCAATATGAGATAGTGAGCTCATTTGATTGAGTGAGTCTACTTTGGAATTAAGAAACACCAAGATTGATAAGGGGGTAATACAGTCTATGCCTCAATGATCAATCTAGATATTAAGGATAGAAAACCAAAGTTGTACATTATAATAGGCATGGAAGGTTAAATCGGATCTCAACTTTCTCGTCACTTGGGTAGCTACCGCTCATTGTTTATGTGTCTAAAGCGGTTTAGATACATTGCTAACGTTACGAGAATTTATTGGGTCACACACAAAAGAACATGATATTTCAAAGATAACATATTTTTAGTTTGACTAAATTGTGATCCGAAATTGGATTAATTGAGTTAGACTCAAATGAATCTAATTGGATTATTGGATAGAGTCTAATCTGAGTTAGACTCATTTAGATTAGACTCAACCACTTAAATGGGATTAGTGTTGATGAAAAGAGTTTAATGAACATTATTAAAGAGGAAGACCAAGCAACCAAAACTCTTTGTATTCATTGGATAAATACAAAAGGTTAAAAGAATACCAAGAGGCTTTGGTATTCATTGAGATTAATGGACATTAATAGGTTGGGAAGACCAAAAGCAAATGACCGTTTGTATTATAAAGCTTGATTATAAAAGGGTTATTTTGGTGGAATGAAGATGTTGAACTTGATCTTCTTCTTCCTCCTGTCCTTCTTGGGCGAAACACACAAGGTGAATCATCCCAAGTTGCTAGCACAACTAAGGTAGTTCATCTTCTAGATCGAGATTGTGTTCATGTGAATACTACAAGAGGCATGACCATCATGATCGTGCAGTGATCTAGCAAATCAAGGACTTGCAGGATCAGCTAAGGGCACACATCAAAGGTATAGATCTTTAGATAGAACTTTGTAACGATTTTTCACATGAATCGATTGAAGGGATCTTATTTTCCACTGCAATTTTGTTATTTTCACATAAAGATCCCTACAAATCGAAAGAACAAGGAAATCGAAAAAGAAAGACGATCGATATTCACCCCCTATCGATGCACCCGATCCTACAATTGGTATCAGAGTAGGAGACTCTGATCAGACTAACTGCTGAAGGAGCAAAAAGGTCACGAATTGAGGGGGGAGAAAGGTGAAAAGGTAATTTTCCTTATGTTCAATTTTAAATTTCATATTTTTTTGCTTCAAGTGCTGGGACAAAGGACATTACAAAAATAAGTGTCATACTCATATGATTTGGACGGCACCGCCAGCAACAACGGAGGAACTAGTGTTAGAAGTCTAGAGGGACAGGAACCAGATCCTATGCTTCAAGTGCCAAAAGTTTGAGCGCAACAAGAAGTCTTGTTCAGAGAGGAAGATGAACGGATTTACAATACTAGAAAAATGCAAGGATGGTACGAAATATTAAGTTTTGCAAAAATATCCCAGCTAATTTATATTTTAATCTTTCTGAATAATTAGAAAATTTGCATGATGATACAGTTACCAAAAATATCCCTATGCATGCTAAAGTAGATTATAATTTTTTGGTAAAATTAGATTATTTACACAATAAATTAAAAATGTTGAATGATAAATTAGATAATAATGGATCTAAATCAGACATAGATAATGTTAAAATCTTGAATAGTAATTCTTTAACTTTTAATATTAATACTGTAATTCTTAAAATTAAGAGTGAATTTTTATTGCTTAACTCTTAAGATAATACCACAATTTTAATGGATAAATCTTAAACAAAGAATTTTAAAAATTCAAATATTAATCCTAAAATTTTAGTTGATAATTCTAAAGATGATCTTGAATTTTAATAAATAAAATTCAAGATAATCCTAAAATTTTAATTAAAAAAATTTAAGATAATATTGAAATTTTTACTAATAAAATTCAAGTTAATTCTCAAATTTCAATTAATAAAATTCAAGATAATTCTCAAAATAAATCTCATGATAATTCTCAAATATTAATTATTACTTCTTGATATTTTAATTAATAGTTCTGAGAATAATTCTGAAAATAATTTTGAAAACTTAATTGAAATGATTCATCTTGAAATTTTTTTAAAAAATATTATAAGAAATCAAATAAATCAGAAATAATAAACATAATTGAAAATCTAAAATCAAAAGAGTTGATCAATCAAAATTATTGAAATTAATTGGAAAAAAGTTGAAAAAGTCAACTAATATCGAACGGCTGAATTTAATTAATTTTTAAAATTCAAACTTAATTGAATATAATAAATCACAAGAAAACTAATTAAAATCTTAATTGATAATAATTCTTCAATTTTAATTAAAAATTCTATGATAGATAATCAATATAATAATTCTAATAATTCAAAATCAAATCTTAACAGAAAAATCAAAAATACACATCCATAAATGCTAAGTCAACTTTAAAAAATCAAATTCAAATTATGATTCCATTTTATGGAATCCAAAATCAAAAACAATTGTTAATTTGCAATTCAAAATTTGTTTAAAACTCACGAACTAAGTTTTAATTTTGTATCCTATATTATGAAATTAATAAAATTCTACCATATAAAGTAATCAAATTTACAATCACAAATGTGTTAAAGTGGGTTGACATATTCGCGGGTTCACACGAATTGTATTAAATTAAGAATTTGATGTATTATTAGAAATTAAATTAAAATGTCTTGACTTGATTAATACATGCATAACTGCCACGATCATGACATTTGCTTACGTTTTATATGTTAAGGCAATCTGTGGTTCGGAGTGACCAAGTGTTTTGATGTTTGGGCAAAGGGTTTAAGATAGGTTTACCCTTGTGTTCTTATATGTGTATGTTGAGTGTGCAGGTTGTTCAAGTTACACATATGGACTTGACTGGACGACCTCGGTACGGTGAAGGGTGGCATGGAGACAAGCTGGAGGTTTGTGTGCACCCGAGGGACCTTGGATAGCAGGGACGATGAGTTGATGGGCGCAGACTTCGAGGCATGCGTGAAGGATGACATGGAGGTAAGCTGGTGGCTTGCGTGTATCCGAGGGACGGGAGCCGAAGATAAAGAGGGCGCGAAGGCAACAGTCGAGGCTGCGGATGAGGAGTTAGTCGAGTCGTGAGGGTACGAGTGCTGTGTGATTGTACTCGGGAAATCCTAGGGTTTGAGTGCGGAGTGGATTGTACTCAGGAAGGGTAAACTTAGGTGGGTGAGTAGACCAGTCGATTGGCCTGAGGGCAGTCGACTGATGGAACTCACAGAAAGGTCTCAGCCCTGGGACCAGTCGATTGGCCTGAGGGCAGTCGACTGATGGAACTCACAGAAAGGTCTCAGCCCTGGGACCAGTCGATTACCCTGCGGGCAGTCGACTGGTAGGTGGCTGGTGAGTTGGTTGAGAATTCTAACGTTAGGGTGCAACGGTCGAATTTCAGTGGCACCAGTCGACTGCCCCCAGGGCAGTCGACTGGTAGCAAGGGTTTCAACCCGAGTCCTATTTAAAGAGGACTTCGTGGTGGCTGAGATTCTGGATGAATCTTGTCTTGGTTAAGGGCAAGATAGTAGTCTTTGTGCTCAGAGGTTTGCTTGGTGTTGTGGTGAGGTTTCTTCACCCACAAGGAGCGACGAGAGCTAGCCGGAGGTTATTCGGGGAGTGATCCACCGACGGATTCTTGGATTAGTCACCTGACCGGGGTGGATACCAAGTAAATCAGGTTGTTAGATGTTAGTTTTTATTTTGTTTGTATTTCCGCTGCGCAACTAACAACGTAGGTGAAAAAATCGACAAAACGCTATTCATCCCACTCTAGCGTACCGGAAACGATCCTACATTATAAATATGTCATTCATGCTAGTTTATTTTCTGCTTAATCTAGAATTGCTAGATAGGAGAAAGATTATTACATTGTACCAAGGTGGGGCGAAATGATAGTACGTTAGGGAAACTTGGTCTACGAAGTCAAGAAGGGTAAAGAGGACACAACTTAGTCAACTTAGCTAAGTGAAACTAGCAGAAGCTACGTCACCATATCTTAGACTAGCTAGATCAGGGTTGATCAAAGAGTAAATTAAAAGTATAACTTCTTTAATAGACTTTGACTAGGAATTGGTTATTGTTCCAATACCCAAGAAGTCCCATGTGCCTCGCTACGGCCTAGAAGCTAATTATTGAAATATTCATTTAATTAACTAATTATTAAACATGAATCTAACTGAAGGTCAAACAATCAACAAAAATAAATTGAGAAAAATTAACCAAGCATACCACAACACCCATAAGGTTACCATGCTTGATTATATTGTAACATTTATAATAGGTGAGATGATAAAGACTAATTAATTAATAAATGAATTGAAAATGTCTTCAAAACCCTTAGAACTTTTCTAAAAGTCTATTTTTAAAATAGTGATTTAACATAATAATGTTTTAATGAATTTTATATATGATTGTGTGTACTTATAAGTAGTTTTAAAAAACTTATATAATCTTTTTAAAATTGAGACACAAACCCTCTAGGTCAACATTAATGTCCCTTAGATATTTAGGTAGAGTTCTTTGTAGTTAACAAGGATAACTAAGAGGTGTCAAGTTAAGGGGGAGTTGTAAATTTTTTTTGGGATCTTTTATTTATCTTCGTAATATACTTTGAAATTCGAGCTTTCAAATTTCAATTTGATAAATGTGCTTTCAAAACAATTTTGAAAATTGTTATATCATTGAAAAATATTTTTGAAAATATATTTTCAAAAATTAGCTTGAAAAATTATCTTTAGAAAATAAGCTTTTAAAATTTATTTTCAAAAATTATTTAGAAAAAGTTACCTACAAAAATCGTTTTGAAAAATCAATTTTGAAAAATATTTTCAAAAACATACTTTAATTGCTCATTTAATTTTGATATAATCCCTAAGGTAGTTTCCTTTGTAGTTAACAAAGAGGCCTAAGGATGTGTCTAGATAAGCGAGAGTCTTAATTAAAAGATTAATTAAAATCTTTTAAAAAAATGGTTTTGCAAAACACTTTGAAAAATTATTATCTTGGAAATTCCAGTTTTTTTAAAGACTTTGAAAATTTGTTTCCTTGAAAATTTTCTTCATTCTTTTGATTTGAGTCAAACTCTAAGACACATAGGAAGTTCTCCTTATAGTTAACAAGGGCTCCTGGGATTATGTCAAGCTTAGGGGGAGACCAAATTAAAAGAGCCATTATAACTTTCAAAAATTCTTTAGTTTTCCAAAATATTTTAAAAACTTCTTAGTCTTTTAGAATATTTTTGACAAAACTTTTAATTTCATTATTCTTTTAGTTTGGAAAATATCTAAGACACATAGGAAAGTTTTCCTTGTGATTAACATAGTTTTTTTAGGATTTGTCAAATTAGGGAGGAATCTAAACTACGAAATTTATTATGATTTTTTTTAAAAAAAACTTTCAAAAATGCATATTGAAAATATTTTGACAATTCTTTTGTTTGGAAAATCTCTAAGACACATACGAAATTTTCTTGTGGTTAATAAAATTCTTAAGATAATGTCAGATTTAAAGAAGTCCAAATCAAAGAAGCAACTATGCTTTTCAAGTACTTATGAATTTTTTATGTACTTAGTTTTCATTAATATTTTTAAAACAGAAGTATTTAGTTTATTTTCTTAATGTGCATAAAAAGGTTTTTGAAAATAATATTTTTTTTAAAGGTCTAAGTAATTTCAAAAAATCATATTGTTGGTACAAAATTTATACTTAATAATTCTTGGTTTGTTTTTTGATGTGTATCAAAGGGGGCGAGAGTACCTTAAGTTATATTATGAATCTCTCGTGTTTGGATATAAAACCCTTAAACAAAAATCTAAACAAAGATTATTGTCAAACATCAAAAAGGAGATTGTTGGTGCAAAAAACATCAGGTAAAAACAGTCTAACACTACTAGAAAAACTATTTTTAATGATGAAAATTAACGACGGTATCAAATACCGTCGTTATTAGTGGTTTAACAGCGACGGGATTTAGTATTTGTTGGATATTGGGTCTTAAAAGACCAATACGATTTACGATTTTGTAAGAGAAAATCGAGGTGCCATCAATCGATTAAAGTCTAAATTGACTTCAAAATCGAAATCTACGTTTCGAGTAAATGAATCTAGACTATTAATTTGCTCAAAACCGATTATGGGTGAATGACAAATTAATTGTTAAAGTCAGCTCAAAATATTACAAAAAGAAAGTAGGGGGAAAATAGTCCCGCATTGCTGTGTTAATTGAGTTAACACAAATAGCACAAATGCAGCACAAATGCACTCATCCAAGGGGCGAGCAGGTGCTCGCACCTGCAAGCCAGCTATGCGCACGCGCAACGCGCGCCATGTGCGCAATGGGAGCTTTGTTGGTGCATGCGCGCAATGGGTGCTTTGTTGGCACACTTTGCACTTCGCACGTACGCATCGTCGCGAGGAGCATTGAGGAACTTAAATTTATGGTCCGGGTGACGTGGCTATACCTACGTGGCACTTGGGTAATGTGGCATGCATACGTGGCACTCTCGGTTGGACAGAGACGGATGGGCTACCGACTGGGCAATCAACTGCCCACCGTTGGATCGAAGAGGGTGATGGATCGCGAGTGACGTGATCTAGAGCGTTGATCACGAATAATCATGATCGGACAATAGGTGATGAAAGTTGATCTGGCGGCTGAGATCAAAGGAGGGCTGAAAGGTTACAATCCTCCAGATCTAGTGTTGAGATTAGAGATCTGGTTGAAGGGTTACACCCTCTAGATCAAATGGCTCAGATGAACTCACTAAGGGGTACTTCACCTCTTCACCTAGTATAAATAGGACCCCTAGTGATATGAACCCCACCAACGAACGTGATGGAACCCGAGACAACGACGGATAGAACCCCAGGAACAAGATGACAAGAGTTTGAGCCTTTACCCGCAACCAAGATTGGCACGAACAAAGACTACGAAAGAAGGAAATGCCACCCCAGGATGGTGATAAGTTTTGGTAGTTGAACGCCACGAGATAGACTCGATAAGTTCAAAAGTTCCCTTAAGAACCAAGAGATCACAAAATCCTCACTAGAGTGTTTACCAAAACCAAAGTCCTTTCAAATTCGGAATTCTCTCCCTTATATAATGGGAGCAAGCAACTAAAGTACCTACATGCATGCATGCAAACAAATACAAATACTCATGTTGCATGCAAGCATTTAAACACTTAGAAACCCAAAAAAAACTCAAAGTCTTGCATGAAATTAAATAACTTAGAAACCCAAAATCCCAAGTTTCCATACTTCTTTTCTCCTTTCCTGATGGAGACAAAGGAATTGAACAAGTTGCCCAACAAGCTAACGATACGAATCATGCTCAACCCACTCTTGAACAAGTTGCCCAACAAGCTAACGATACGGATCATGCTCAACCCACTCTTGAAAATGTTGATGATCCATTATGCATCAAAGGAGGGCCAATTACAAGGGCTAAGGCTAAAAAGATGAAAGAAGCACTTAATGCGCTTATTGAAGATGTAAAGGCCAAAGCTACCATTGAAGAAGGTTTGACCAAGAGCAAGTCATATGGCTTAGTCAACCTAATTCAAGCCTTAGATGAGCTTAACTAGTCTCCTTAGTCTCTTCTCTAAGTAAGAAGAATATGTTAATTTTGTGGGTTCAATTTAGGCCCAATTTCTAGCTTTATTTGGGTTGTAATGGTGCCAAGAGCTCAATAGGCCTATGTAGTCTACATAGGCCTACACTAAATGGGCTTCCTTTTGGCCTTTTAGGGTTTTTAGGTCACCCTATAACTATAAATATAGGGGGTGGCGGCCACAACATGTAACTTTTGGCTTATTCAATCTACTACATGGTGAGGCTCTCACTTGTTGGTTCTTCATTGAACTAGAACTTATCAAGGCATCCCCTTGTGGCGTTCAAGACTTATCAACCTTCATCCCAAGGTTGTGGCGTCTATCTTCTTCTTCTTCTATACCAAGGTTCGTGCTTCCTTAAGCATTGGGTCAAGGTTTCTTTCTTCTATTCTCCATCTTTTCGATTTAGACTATCTTTCCCTCTTTCTTCCATTTGTTGTGTGTTCTTGAGACTTATTCTCTTTGGGTTCGCATCATTTCCCTTTTCCAACCATCATGCTAGGGGTGAGTCATGGCTGAATAAGACTGATCACATGGGTTAAGCCTTGATTTGTACTTGGGCTTAACTTGGTTTCTCGTTTCTCATAGCCAAGTCCTTGAAACGCTTTGCTTGAAGTCTTGTAATTAGCCCTTCAAGAAGTGACAAATGATCTCTTGCAGTTTTAACCGGGTCTTGATGAACAACTCCTTGGTCTACATCACCTAGATGATGGAAAGAAAAACAAAAATTACTCAAACTCACTCAAGCCTAATCAACCTTGCATCCATTCCATCTTCTGCATCTGGAGTCCAAAAAACCTACGAGAGGGTTCGCCGTTCTCGGAATTTGAAGTGCTACTATTCCAAGACATCATCGTTGTATCTTGGAAACGAATTGTTGCTATCCGCAAGCACCTGAGCGGAGCAATATAGTTTTATGGAGATAGTGTTGAACACTAGCCTCGATGATATTATATCAGATTGAATCCTCCCGGCCGACAATACTCACCGACGGCGCCAAACAATCGTAAAACGATATTGGTGCAATCTGATATGGCCATGATCAACGACGTTTCGACTACCGCTTCACCCGAAGTCCCGACCTCCGTTCCACCCGGAGAGAAGTCGGAGAAATTCAACGGAGCCGACTTCAAAAGATGGCAGCAGAAGATGATATTTTATCTGACGACGCTAATCCTCGTAAGGTTTTTGCGTGAAGACCAGCCAGCCGCTATGGAAGGAGATTCCAATAGTAAGGCTGCTTACGATGTGTGGTCGCACGGAGATTTCTTGTGCGGTAATTATATTCTCAATGCATAAGACAACATGTTATATAACATGTATTGTCTGATAGAGACGGTAAAATCTCTGTGGGAATCATTAGAGAAGAAATACAAAATCGAAAATGTCGGTTTGAAGAAATTCATCGTTGACCGATTTCTGGATTTCAAAATGGTGGATTCCAAAAGTGTGACATCTCAAGTCCAAGATATGCAACTGATATTGCATGATCTGGATGCCGAAGGCATGAAGCTGAATGAGTCGTTCAAAGTGGCCGCGGTAATTGAGAAACTCCCCCGTTGTGAAAGGATTTCAAAAAATACCTAAGGCATAAGCAAAAGAAGATGCGGCTTGAAGACATGAACCTGAGGCTACGAATAGAGGAGGATAATCGAAGGTTTTCCAACTCTAAAGGAACGAAGCGGGCTATCGACGAGAATTTGATTGTAATAAAATATAAGCTTCCAGCTATGCTGTTGAGTGTTTTAATTTATGGCATGATCGACTTAGACATGTTAATAATAATACTCTGAAATATCTCGTCAAATTAAATTTATTACCAAACGTTAATGTTGACAAAACACACAAATGTGAAGTGTGCGTAGAAGCAAAAATGACGAGATTACCTTTTCATTTGGTGGAAAGGTCAACAACTCCTTTAGAGTACATAGTGATCTATGTGACTTAAAATTCGTGCAAACTAGAGGAGGTATATTTTATTACTTTTATCGATGATTGCACGAGGTTCTGTTGTGTCTTTCTTTTAAGAAGTAAAGACATAACCTTAGAAACTTTTAGAATCTATAAAATAGAAGTTGAGAATCAACTTAATAAATGAATTAAAATAATTCGTAGCGATAGAGGTGGAAAGGCCGCCTTCCTCACCTCAATCGAATGGTGTTGTCGAACGTTTGATGAATTTTGTTCAGAATCTGGCATTATCCATCGCCGCCTTCCTCACCTCAATCGAATGATGTTGTCGAACGTAAAAATCGGACATTAAAGGAAATGATGACTGCCTTGTTGATAAATTCAGGCTCAACCCATAACTTGTGGGGGCAAGCTATATTATCGGCAAATTACATTCTCAATAAAATCCCTCACAAGAAGAACGATAAAACGCTATACAAACTATGGAAAGGCCGAGAGCCATCGTACAAATACTTGAAAATATGGGGGTGCTCGGCAAAGGTCGAAGTACCCAAGCCAAAGCAAATAAATATCGGATCTAAAACGTTCGATGCAATATTTGACGGATATGCCTAAAATAGTAGTGCATATCATTTCATAGTTCACAAGTCAGACATTCCTGATATTCAAGTGGGAACAACCATAAAATGCTCCCTAATCGATCAGGCAATCGATTAGAAGGAGATCAATCGATAGTGAATCGATTCAGGGCGATTCTGTGTGAAAATAGAATGCTCCATAATCGATCAGTCAATCAATTAGGAGCTCTTTAATCGATTGGTGAATCGATTTAGGGCGATTCTGTGCGCAAACAAAATGCACATTAATCGATCAGTTAATTGATTAGGAGCCCTGTAATCGATTAGTGAATCGATTCAGGTTGATTCTGTGCGCAAACAGAATGCTCCTTAATCGATTGGTGAATCAATTAAGGAGTTATTATGTGCGTAAACACAACACTCCGTAATCGATCAGTCAATCGATTCAGAAGCTCCCTAATCGATTGGTTAATCGATTAGGGAACCACTTAATCGATTCCTTAATCGATTGGGATACATCCTTCATTTAAACAGAAGGGTCTTGAATCAATTACTTAATCGATTAAAGATACTAATTGATCTGCCAATCGATTCAAGTTCAAAATGGTGTAATCTCAGCCGTTCATCTGACATCCATACTGTTCAACAGATACTTGGTAATCGATTGGGGTTTTTACCAATCGATTCGTGACTTCACATAGAAGTAGAGAAGACCGTTAAAAGCAGGCGACAAAGCACAAAGCATGCCCACTGTTCCATTGCAACTCTGCTAACTTTTGGTGCTCTAAGTTCTCTGCTCAAGCTCAAGTTTTCAACACCATTTTCAAGCTACCAAAGGAAGGAGAATCAAGGCTAGAGTGTAATATTTCTTTTTCCTTCTTCTCCTTTGTGTTGTTCTTTTGTGAAAGCTTTCAAGGGTGTTGTAAAAGGATTTCTCCACCTTCGGTGTTGTTCCGAAAAGGAGGTTTCATAGTGAAATCTATGATCGCTGGTGTCCTTGGATTAGTCACCTCAAGGAGGTGGAGACCCAGTAAACCAAAGTGTTAGCATTGGATTTGGAGGTGTTTGGCTTCTAGTTTCTACTGTGAAGAAGAATAATTAACTAAAGAGAGCTATTCACCCCCCCCTCTAGCTCTACCGATCCTCAACAGTAATAATAGTCCTTTATCTTCCAAGTATAGTGGTAATAAAATTACAAGGAATTTGACATTTGATCTAAATGAAGAAGCAAGTAATCTAGAAGATGCGTGTTTGAATTCTTCTACAAGACTTGTTGAATACTTTGAGCCAACCTGGAGTGAGAAGGAACATCATGAAATCCGAAATGCAGATAAATTACAACCCAGTACAAGTGTACTAGAATTCCAAGCTGGTGATATACAAATTGAGCAATATGAATTTCCCCAGATCAGTACAGTGACTTAGAGGAGGAGTTTCCAATAGCTGATGATCTTTATATTTTGAATTCTCGATTGCTAGCTGGGCCAGTTGGAGAGGCAGAGAAAAGAGATGAGCATGATTTTTTTCTGGGGCAGATTTTTCCATCTAGACAAGAATTCAAGAATGCACTTGTGAAACATGTCATGGTTAAGCATATGAGATATAACCCAGTTGACACCCGAAAAAATAAAGTTAAAGCAGTGTGCTTCAACCATCCATGTACATGGAGAGTAGTTGCCAGGGGAAGTAGAGTTCACTGTTATAAAATATGTAAAGGAACACCAATGTAGAACTGTTAGGAAAAGTGTTGATCATCATGCATGCTCTTCGTCATTTGTTGCACCTTTTGTCGAAGAGCAATTTCTTCATAATGAATAATACAAACCAAGTATGATTATATTAGATCTTAAAGCTAGATTTGGAGTGACCATATTATAAGAAAAACATACATAGCTAGGGAGAAAGCATTGAAAAAGGTCGTTGGAGATTATGATGAGGCATATAGAGATCTTCCACAATATCTGTGTGAGTTAAGAGTTACAGATTCTGAAACTTATGTGGCACTATATAGGAATGGTAACAATGAGTTCCAACGATGTTTTTGGGGTTTTGGTGCTTGTCGAATGGTGGCAGGTCTTATTTGCGTAAACTTATCGGAATTGATGCCACACATCTAAGAGGGATGTATCCGGGTGTATTGTTTGTTGCTACAACCATCGATGGTAATGACAATATTCTCCCAATTCCCTTTGGAATAGCTGAAGTTGAATGTGGGTCTGTATGGGAGTGGTTTTTGGAGCATACTGATGGAGTCAAAAAAAGTGAACAAGTTGTCTAACAAGCTAAAGATATTGATGGAGTCAAAGAAAGTGAACAAGTTGCCCAACAAGCTAATGATTGGATAACTCTCAACCCACTCTAGAAGTTGTTGATGATTCATTATGCATTAAAGGCGACCCAATTAAAAGGGCTAAGGCTAAAAAGATGAAAGAAGCACTTAATGTGCTAATTAAAGATGTGAAAGCCAAAGCAACAATTGAAGAAGGTTTGACCAAGAGCAAGTCATATGGCTTAGTCAAATTAATTCAAGCCTTAGATGAGCTTAACTAGTCACTTAAGTCTCTTGTCTAGAGGGATATGTTGGATTTGTGGGTTCAATTTAGGCCTAATTTCTAGCTTTATTTGGGTTGTAATGGTGTCAAGATGCTTAATATGGCTATATAGTCTACATAGGCCTTTACTAAATGGGCTTCCTTTTGGCCTTGTAGGATTTTTAGGTCACCCTATTGCTATAAATTAAGGGGGTGGCGGCCACAACATGTAACTTTTGGCATATTTTAATCTCAACCATGGTGAGACTCTCACTTGTTGGTTTTTCATTGAACTAGAACTTATCAAGGAATTCCCCTGTGGCGTTCAAGACTTATCAACTTCCATCCTAAGGTTGTGGTGTCTATCTTCTTCTTGTTCTAAATCAAGGTTCGTGCTTTCCTAAGTATTGGGTCGTGGTTCTTTTTTCATCCTCCATCTTTCGATTTAGACTATCTTTCTCTCTTTCTTCAATTTGTTGTGGGTTCTTGAGACATATTCTCTTTGAGTTCGCATCATTTGATATTAGAGCCTTAGTTTTTCTAAGTCGATTTGGTTATCCTTTTATTTGTGTTCTTGAGTCTCTATCTTATTTTTGGTCATTTTCTTTTAATAAGCAAGTCTTATTTGCTTTGTTGCTCTCAAACTAAAAAAAAAAGAGGAGGAGGAGGGAAAAAAATTGTGATTTTTGCCCAAAAAAAAGAAAAAAAACAAAGCAAGACAAGCCGAAGGGGGGGGGGGGGGGGGGAGAAGCAACAAAAGTGGGTGAAAAAAAGGAAGTAGAGACTTTATTTGCACTCTCATTCCCTTTACAGTTTGCCTAGATTCAATTCAAGCTGCCTAGATTAAGTTTTGGCGACTTTCCTTTGAGCTCTTATTTCAAGTACTCTCATTTCCTTTAAAGTTTGCCTAGATTAAGTTCTGGCGACTTTCCTTTGAGCTCTTATTCCCAATACTCTCATTTCCTCTAAAGTTTGCCTAGATTTAATTCTGGTAGCCTAGATTAAGTTTTGGCAACTTTCCTTTCAGCTCTTTAATTCAAGTTTTGCTATCTTTCAATTCCGCATTATCCTCAGTTTTGCCTTGATTTAAATCTGGCAAATTTCCTTTCAGCACTTACTTCAAGTTTTCAATTCTGCAATTTGTTTTTGTCTTCAATTCCTATCTTTTATCCTAACACCCTTGGAAATTATGATAGTCTACTAACGGCGACAAGTGAAGAAGCAAGACCTAGAGAATCACTTGATCAACGTGCTTTGAGACAACAGTTGGAACGCATGGAAATCCATTTTAGTCAGATTATCGATAGATTAGAGAAACAAGATGCTGTAATTGCTAGATTGCAACATAGCCACGTTGGTAGAGTTTCTTCACGAAGTGCTAGGCCATATAACCGTGATGACCATGATGATGATGATGATGGCGTATCTGAGGACATTGATGATAGCTCAAGTGGCAGATCGGGTCATGCTAGAGTTGGTGTTAGAACAGGAAGGTTGAATGATTATGTTGATAGAAACTTGAGAAATATAAAGATGATGATTCCTTTATTTCAAGGCAAAAGTGATCCTGAAGCCTATTTGGAGAGGGAAAAGAAAGTGGAATTAGTATTTTATTATCACAACTATTCTGAAGAGAAGAAGGTAAAACTCGCTGCCGTTGAATTTGTTGATTATGCAATTATTTGATGGGATCAAATTATTCTAAGCAGGAGAAGAAACAAAGAGAAACCCGTTGGCAGTTGGGAGGAGATGAAAACTATTATGAGAAAGAGATTTATTCCAACTCATTACTATCGGGATTTGTATCAACAATTTCAAAGTCTCACACAAGGAATCCCCTTGTGGCGTTCAAGACTTATCAATCTCCATCCCAAGGTTGTGGCGTCTATCTTCTTCTTCTTCTATACCAAGGTTTGTGCATTCCTAGCATTGGGTGGAGGTTCTTTCTTTCATCCTCCATCTTTCGATATAGACTATCTTTCTCTCATTCTTCAATTTGTTATGGGTTCTTAAGACATCTTTCTTTGGGTTCGCATCACATACAAAGAGGTTCTTTGCTGTCGATAAACAATCAATGACTATAGTATCAGATAGATATCATGGCATTATATCATTAGTTAGAAAAGTGTATCAAATGCGCATCATGCTTTTTGTTGCCACCACATGTCTTGTAATATTGTAACCGATACTGGAAGTAGAACAACTTTAGGTTTGTTTTGGGCAGCAGCACGAGCAAACACAACACTCCAATATGATCTCATAATGCAGTTAATGCTTGAAAAAAATCCAAATGCCCATAAATGGCTTCAGAACATTAACCCTAAAAGGTGGGCTAACGCACACTTTACTGGGAGAATGTAGAGAATGATAACCACTAATTGTGTAGAGAGTTTAAATGCTTTGTTCAAGACTACACGTGAACTTCCCATAAATAGGTTAATTGATAATACAAGAAGAAAGGTAGCTCAATGGTTCTTTAACCGTAGAGAGGAAGTCTCAAAATGGTATGTTGCTTTGACACCTCATGCTACAAAAGAAATAGATTCAAGGAGAGAGAAAGCTAAAGCATATAAGGTTCACCCGTACTCTCAATCAGAAATGGAAGTAGATACATGAGGCACTTCGTACATTGTTGATTTGGAAAAAAAATTGTTAATGTGGGGAGTTTCAAAATTCAGGAATCCCTTGCTCACATGTTATTGCTGTCATCATTCATAGGAACATGGATACACCCCCATATTATGAGCATTATTTTTATTTACAAAATTGGAATGTCATTTACTTGGATCATATTTACCCTTGTCAAAGCATGGAGTTTTGGCCTAGGGGCGTAAACAACATTATAGTTCTTTGTCCCCGTAGCCCTGTCCAGCCCGATAGATGAAAGAAGACATGGATTGAGTCGAGACACAATGGGAAGGTAAAACTCAAATGTAGCCGTTGTAAACAACTTGGCCATAATCGAAGGATTGTAGACACACTGGGCACGAAGTCCTAGTGAGTGAAGCTGGGCAAAAGTCTAACCGGATGGGCCGGGTGGCAACCTTCTCCTAAGAGGAGTAGGCGGAAGGCGCGTTCCCCGTGATGGGAACATAGGGGCCGGTTTGACCTAGGGTTTCGCGGGAAACCCAAAGTCAGAACCAATCTTTAAGGCTAAGGATATATATTTGTTTGTCTTGTGTTTGTGTATTTTGCAGGTACCTAGAATTGGAAGCAGGCAAGCAAACAAACACAAAAGAGGTTGAAACACAGCTTCTTGGGCGCCCCCATTGATACAGGCACCCGCATTAAGTCAGGCGCCTGAATGAATCAGGCGCCCCCTGCAACACAGGCGCCCAATAAGGCAGGTTTTATCAGCTTTGCGATGTTCACAATTTGGATGGATTTTTGACCGCAACTGAGGCGCCCCAGAGGCTCTAGGGCGCCCGTTAAGAAGCAATATAAAGGGGTTCGACCCCTCAACTCAGAACACGAATTCCGAGATCATTCTAAGCATTCTGAGTGAAAGAAAAGTGCTAGAGATGAAGCCTTGCGACCAAGAAGGCTCCAGGAGGAAGTGCGCGACACTTTGGACTTCCAAATCGGCCGGGATCGTCAATTCTTTGTTTGGTTTGATTTACTTTCCGCATTTAATTTCCTTAAATATTTTTTATTGTAAATCGTGCACTGTAAGACGGGTTTCTCCGCCTCCGGAAAGTCCAGAAAGGAGACCATTAGTGGATGGGCATTTCTCATGCTTAGGCCTTGTACGTACTGACCCTGGGGGGTTGGGAACCAAGTAAAATCCCATGTGTACTCTGTCGATTGTTTTTTGTTCTGTCTATGTTTCCGCTGTGCTACTAACTATGAATAGAACGAACGATCAAAAGTTTACGACACGATTTCCGAAGAAATTTTTACAAGTTGATATTCACCCCCCCCTCTATCGACGACACCGATCCCCACAAGTGGTAACAGAGCGAGATTGCTCTTCACCGAACTAACAGCCGATGGAGCAAACACGTCAAGAGTTGAGGGGGAGCCCAGGGGTGAATCAGGTATATTTTTTTATAAGTATGTCAATTTTTAAAATTCATATTACATGCTTCAAGTGCAGGGAGAGAGGACACTATAAAAATCAGTGTCCTACTCGTAAGACTCGAACTTCACCATCGATGGCAATGGAGGTACCCGCACCAGGAACCCGGAGGGACAAGAGTCCTATCAAGTGCTTCAAATGTCAAAAGCACGGAGACTACAAAAATTAGTCTCCGTCGAAGGTACGAAAAATTTACGTTCATAAAAATTTACAAATTCCTGCACAGTCATATGATAATTTAGATAACATAGATAATTTTTCTAGAAAATTAGACTTATTGTATAGTCAAATCAACATTTTGTATAACCAATTACTAAATGCAGATAATCATAAAATATCATATATTAACCTTTTAATATTTAATATCATTGCAATAATTTCTAGAATTAATTCTAATATTCCATCTGATAATATTAAGGATAATGTTGAAATTAATTCTAATAATGTTGAAATTAATTCTGATAATGTTGAAATTAATCCTGAAAATATTGAAGATATTTCTGAGGATAAGGATGGTATTGAAAATAATTCTGAAAAAATTGAAGATATTTTTCAGGATAAGGATGATAGTTTTGAGGATATTTCTGAAGATAGTGAAGATAAAAATTCTCATGATAATGATTTAATTATTAATTTCTTGGATAATCTTGAAGATAATCATAAAACATTAATTCGTAGCCCTGAAAACTACTCCACTTACTATGAAGATATGGAAGGATATAATTTTGATGATAAGGATGAGGAGGAAGATGATTTTTCTAGAATCAAGGCTACAGTTAATAAAATCTATAAAAATTCAAACAAAGCAGAAGTGATAGAAAAGCTTGAAAAATTAAATGAAGAAGAAATTGTAGATAAATCAGACATTTTTGAAATAATGAAAATGATGCAATTAAACCCACAACTATTAATTATCCCAGAAATTTTGAAACATAAATGAAATTAAATCTTAACAACCTTAATTAAATCTTAATTAATTTTTACCTTAATTTAATCGTTAATTATTTTAACCGTAATTAAATCTTAATTAATTTAACTTTAATTAATTTTTAACAACTTAATTTAAACATTAATTAATTTAATTCTAATTAAACTTCAATTAATTTAATCCTAATTAAACATCAATTAAGTTAATCCTAATTAAACTTCAATTAATTTGATCCTAATTAAACATTAATTAAATCTTAATTATTTTTACCTAAATTAAATCCCTAATTAATTTAAATCCAATTAATTCTTAATTAACTTAACTCAAATTAATCCTTAATTAACCTCAACGTTAAATCTAAATCTAATTAATTCTATAATTAAGACTTAATAATTCTTAATCACTTAAACTCAAATTAAATAAAAATCTTACTGATGGAGACAAAGGAGGTGAACAAGTTGCCCAACAAGCTACCGATATGGATCATGCTAAACCCACTCTAGAAGATGTTGATGATCTATTATGCATCAAAGGAGGCCCAATTACAAGGGCTAAGGCTAAAAAGTTGAAAGAAGCACTTAATGTGCTAATTGAAGATGTGAAAGCCAAAGCTACCATTGAAGAAGGTTTGACCAAGAGCAAGTCATACGGCTTAGTCAACCTAATTCAAGCCTTAGATGAGCTTAACTAGTCTCCTTAGTGTCTTGTCTATGTAAGAGGGATATGTTAATTTTGTGGGTTCAATTTAGGCCCAATTTCTAGCTTTATTTGGGTTGTAATGGTGGCAAGAGCTCAATAGGCCTATGTAGTCTACATAGGCCTCTACTAAATGGGCTTCCTTTTGGCCTTTTAGGGTTTTTAGGTCACAACATCTAACTTTTGGCTTATTCAATCTACTACATAGTGAGGCTCTCACTTGTTGGTTCTTCATTGAACTAGAACTTATCAAGGCATCCCCTTGTGGCGTTTAAGACTTATCAACCTCCATCCCAAGGTTGTGGTGTCTATCTTCTGCAATAGGACTTTTGTAGGTCCATCAGTGGGTTTCGGTGGAATCCCACTGATGGACCTAGGATATTTAGATTTCTCAATACTCAATATCACTTGTTAGAGTTGAGCTAGGAGATGATATTTGTGATGTCCAAACTTAGTCCTAATGAATATCAATTATTTTCTCATACCGTATCAGTTGGCACAGAACAATGCGGCAACTAGAGTTGAATAAACAACACACAATTGTTTTTCTTAACATACAATTATATAGATATGATTAAAGTATACAAAATGGGTTTTTTTACAACACTATAGGATGTTTTTTACAACAATACAATGGATAATTAATCCAATGTTTGACAACACATGTCCCTCAGAATTGAAAGTGTTACATCAAATCTCATTTTTCTCATGTCTCCATGTTTGAAGTCAATCTTCTCATCGTATAGGAGACATCAAACGTATTTCATCACAAAAAAGGCGCTGTCGACACTGTAAATAACATCAGCATTTTTAATTTCCATATATTTTATAAATAACTTTTCAATTGAAACTCATTCTCATTACCTTACCTTGCTTCTTGTTGAGGATAATTTGCTCTGACAGAGCCCCATTGGTACAAGGGATGATACATTTCTAGATATGGATGAATAGACCTATGTTGCTCGCGAGTATATTGTTTAATATCTTTTACCTGTAAGTAAGATCATGAATTTAAAATTCACTATCAATGAGATTTTATACTAAATGATTAACATAGAAATGAATAATGGTTGCTCAGCGTTGAGCCAAATTCATATTTATATTTACGGCCACTAGCAAGATAATTGAAATGATTGAAAGTCATTGATTTTGTATCTACCGACAACAAGCGAAAGTGTGCATTATCATTGCATAAAGGTATTAAAATATATCTAAAACCTTCATCTAATCTGTCTTCATCACTTGTTGAAGGCCAAACTTTTTTGAGGAGCTTATTGATGCCTAAAAATATGCACATACAAAATTATTAATAACCAATTCATAAAATTAGTTGTACTACAATATATATTGTAAATTCATTTAGATTCTTTACAGTGAAGAAGGTTGAACAATATATTGACTTTTTCTATAGCCTACCACATGATGATGCTCCCCTAAATAGAATTTTACAAAAGGCATCAATTACCTCGCCTTTTGAAAACCTCTTCATTCAAAATAGATAAGAATGAATGCATATTCAAACCAACGGGTGCATCCTCCCAAATCAATTCATTTGTCAACTTGCAAAGTTAATCGATAAGATAATATATTTGATGGAGACAAAGGAAGTGAACAAGTTGCCCAACAAGCTAACGATATGGATCATGCTCAACCCACTCTAGAAGTTGTTGATGATCCATTATGCATCAAAGGGCGCCCAATTACATGGGCTAAGGCTAAAAAGATGAAAGAAGCACTTAACGTGCTAATTGAAGATGTGAAAACCAAAGCGACCATTGAAGAAGGTTTGACCAAGAGCAAGTCATACGGCTTAGTCAACATAATTCAAGCCTTAGATGAGCTTAACTAGTATCCTTAGTCTCTTGTTTATGTAAGAAGGATATTTTAATTTTGTGGGTTCAATTTAGGCCCAATTTCTAGCTTTATTTGGGTTGTAATGGTGCCAAGAGCTCAATAGGCCTATGTAGTCTATATGGGTCTCTACTAAATGGGCTTCCTTTTGGCCTTTTAGGGTTTTTAGGTCACCCTATAGCTATAAATATAGGGGGTGGCGGCCACAACATGTAACATTTGGCTTATGCAATCTACTACATGGTGAGGCTCTCACTTGTTGGTTTTTCATTGAACTAGAACTTATCAAGGCATCCCCTTGTGGCGTTCAAGACTTATCAACCTCTATCCCAAGGTTGTGGCGTCTATCTTCTTCTTCTTCTATACCAAGGTTCGTGCTTCCTTAAGCATTGGGTCGAGGTTTCTTTCTTTCATTCTCCATCTTTTCGATTTAGACTATCTTTACCTCTTTCTTCCATTTGTTGTGTGTTCTTGAGACTTCTTCTCTTTGGGTTCGCATCAATATTAAAGAAAAAGATATATTAAATAAACTATTTGTCCTAGCTTACTTTAGGTTCTCAAATTTATTTAGCAGGTAGGCCACATCATTATCTTGAATTTTCTTCTTTGAAGTCAAAAAAATACTTCTTCACAAACTATAATGATAAATATAATAAAATAATTAATTATCAAAATCAACATAATTGACCTATTGTAGATGAAAGTAAATCGCATACAACAAGGCCTTGTTTTCTCATTTTGTAGAGTTCAGCGATCCTATTTGTTTCTTCCTCTGTCTTTTTCAGACATGACTTCCATTACAGTGATGGTTTCTCTTGCTTCATCCATATCATCCCCACTAATTTTCCTTTTCCCCTTGTCCATAAAATCTTCTTGTTCAGATTTTTTACACTCTACATCAGATATTTATTTTTTGCTCCGCTTCCTCTTAGGTAATTATTGGTGCCATAATAGACTACCAATTGGAGTATCCCTGTAATCATACCGACTTTGGTCATGTCCTCTCTTTATTATTGTTCTACAAGCTACTAGTTCAGAAAGACGATCGACTACAGGATAGCTTGATTGAGCCTCCATGCACTTTTTTCAATTATTGCAAGTAATTCCTTAACCCTTTCATTCAAACACATGTTCTCCGCTGATAGCTCCTTGATTCGGATGTCTTTAAGAATGCAGTCACCACATTCCATAGTACTTTGCCTTACAGCTTCTGTACCATCTCCTTGTGATGTCTCCATTGGGCGTGGAATGTCATCACCGATATCAAGGTTCTCAAACAATGTTTTTTCATTTTGGTTAGGAATTATTTCTGATGGAGACAAAGGAAGTGTACAAGTTGCCCAACAAGCTAACGATATGGATCATGCACGACCCACTCTAGAAGATGTTGATGATCCATTATGCATCAAAGGAGGCCCAATTACAAGGGCTAAGGCTAAAAAGATGAAAGAAGTACTTAATGTGCTAATTGAAGATGTGAAAGTCAAAGCTACCATTGAAGAAGGCTTGACCAAGAGCAAATCATATGGTTTAGTAAACCTAATTCAAGCCTTAGATGAGCTTAACTAGTCTCCTTAGTCTCTTATCTATGTAAGAAGGATATGTTAATTTTGTGAGTTCAATTTAGGCCCAATTTCTAGCTTTATTTGGGTTGTAATGGTTCCAAGAGCTCGATAGGCCTATGTAGTCTACATAGGCCTCTACTAAATGGGCTTCTTTTTGGCCTTTTAGGGTTTTTAGGTCACCCTATAGCTATAAATTAAGGGGGTGGCGGCCACAACATGTAACTTTTGGCTTATTCAATCTACTACATGGTGAGGCTCTCACTTGTTGGTTCTTCATTGAACTAGAACTAATCAAGGCATCCCCTTTGGCGTTCAAGACTTATCAACCTCTATCCCAAGGTTGTGGCATCTATCTTCTTCTTCTTCTATACCAAGGTTCGTGCTTCCTTAAGCATTGGGACGAGGTTTCTTTCTTTCATTCTCCATCTTTTCAATTTAGACTATCTTTCTCCCTTTCTTTCATTTGTTGTGTGTTCTTAAAACTTCTTCTCTTTGGGTTCGCATCATTTGGTATCAGTCTTAGTTTCTCTAAATCGATTTGGTTATCCTTTTCTTTGTGTTCTTGAGTCTCTATCTTATTTTTGTTTCTTTTCTTTTTCTTAGCAAGCCTTACTTGCTTTGTTGCTAAAAAAAAAAAGAAACAGGAGGAAAAAAAATCGGCCAAAAAAAAAGCAAAGAAAGGAAGGAAGGAAGAAAGAAAAAAGGTGAAAAGTCGAAACAAAAACAAATAGCAAAAGAGGCTGGAAAAAAAGGAAGTGGAGACTTTGTTTGCAAATTTATTTTTCTCTTTTCCTCTAAAGTTTGCCTAGATTGAATTCTAGCAGCCAAGATTAAGTTCTGGTAACTCTCCTTTTAGCTCTTATTTTAAGTACTCTCATTTCTTTTAAAGTTTGCCTAGAATCAATTCTAGCAGCCTAGATTAAGTTCTGGCAACTTTCCTTTCATCTCTTATTTCAAGTACACTCATTTCCTTTATGTTTGCCTAGATTCAATTCTGGCAGCCTAGATTAAGTTCTGGCAACTTTACTTTCAGCTCTTTAATTCACGTTTTGCTATCTTTCATTTCCGCATTATCCTCATTTTTGCCTAGATTAAGTTCTGGCAAATTTCCTTTCAGCACTTACTTCAAGTTTTCAATTCTGCAATTTGCACTTTTTGTTTTGAATTCCTATCTTTTATCATAACACACTTGGGAATTTTCATAGTCCACGAACGCTTACAAGGTATTTGCCTCAATTCTAAGTTCGAGTTCTTTAAAGAGCTAACATTCGTGAGTTAAAGTGTTTGAGTGAAACAGGTTATCCAATGGCGACAAGAGGAGAAGAAGCATGACCTAGAGAATCCCTTGATCAACGTGCTTTGAGACAACACTTGGAACGCATGGAAATCTGTTTTAGTCAGATTATGGACAGATTAGAGAAACAAGATGTTGTAATTGCAGGATTACGACATAGCCAGGTTGGTAGTGTTCCTTCACGAAGTGCTAGACAATATAACCGTGGTGACCAAGATGATGATGATGATGGCGTATCTGAGGACAATGATGATAGAGCTTCAAGTGGCAGATCGGATCATGCTCGAGTTGGTGGTAGAAGAGGAAGGATGAATGATCATGTGGATAGAAACTTGGGAAATATCAAGATGAAGATTCCATCATTTCAAGGCAAAAGTGATCCTGAAGCCTATATGGAGTGCGAAAAGAAAGTGGAATTAGTATTTAATAGTCACAACTATTCTGAAGAGAAGAATGTAAAACTCGCTGCCTTTGAATTTGTTGATTATGCAATTATTTGGTGGGATCAAATTATTCTAAGCAGGAGAAGAAACAAAGAGAGACCCATTGGCAGTTGGGAGGAGATGAAGACTATTATGAGAAAGAGATTCATTCCAACACATTCCTATCCGGATTTGTATCAACGGTTACAAAGTCTCACACAAGGATCCAAGACTGTGGAAGAATACCACAAAGAGATGGAAATTGCCATGATTCGAGCAAATGAGGAGGAGGACCGTGAAGCAACCATGGCATGATTTTTACAAGGTTTAAATCAAAAAATTGCCAATGTAGTGGAGTTGCAACATTATGTGGAGCTTGAAGACATGGTGCATATGTCCATGAAACTTGAAAGAAAACTCTAAAAGAAGGGATCAATCAAGCATGGGGGCAATATTCTAATCCGTCAACTTGGAAATCTAGATGGAAAAAAAGAGATGATAATGTTGAATCAAAGAAAAAGCCCGATTTTTCAAAAAATAAAGATGCAAGCTCTCCATTGGTCAAGGGCAAAGAACCCCTCCAACCTTCAAGAAATAGAGATATTAAATGCTTTAAGTGCTTGGAAAGGGGACATATCGCAGGACAATGCCCAAACAAAAGAATTATGATTTTGAAAGAAAATGGTGACATCAAGACCGAGAGTGAGTCCGAAGATGATAGTGTCTTGCCCCCATTATTGGAAAGTGATGCAGAAGAGTATCCCGTAGAAGGTGAAGCCCTTGTCACTAGGCATGCTCTAAATGTGCATGTGAAAGAAGATAATGAAGAACAACGAGACAACATATTTCATACTCGTTACCACATCACAGACAAGGTATGTAGTATGATTATAGACGGGGAAAGTTGCACTAATGTAGCTAGTACTATTTCTGATACGAACCCCACCAACAGACGTGATAGAACCCGAGACAAAGATGGATAGAACCCCAAGAACAAGATGACAAGAGTTTGAGCCTTTACCCGCAACCAAGACTGGCACGAACAAAGACTACAAAAGAAGGAAACGCCACACCAGGATGTTGATAAGTTTCGGTTGTTGAATGCCACGAGATAGACTCGATAAGTTCAGAAGTTCCCTTAAGAATTCGGAATTCTCTCCCTTATATAATGGGAGCAAGCAACTAAAGTACCTACATGCATGCATGCAAACAAATACAAGTACCCATGGTGCATGCAAGCATTTAAACACTTACAAACAAAAAAAAAAACAACTCCAAGTCTCTATACTTTTGCATGCATGAAATTAAATAACTTAGAAACCCCAAAATCCCAAGTTTCCATACTTCTTTTCTCCTTCCCTTTTCCAACCATCATGCAAGGGATGAGTCATGGTTGAATAAGACCGATCACATGGGTTAAGCCTTGATTTGTACTTGGGCTTAACTTGGTTTCTCGTTTCTCATAGCCAAGCCATTGTTCTTGGATTAGCCCGTTTAGTGCTTCCTTGAAACGCTTTGCTTGAAGTCTTGTAATTGGCCCTTCAGGAAGTGACAAATGATCTCTTGGGATTTTAACCCGGTCTTGATGAATAGCTCCTTGGTCTACATCATTCTCCCCCTCTGGAAAAGGATTTGCCCTCAAATCATCACCTACATCAAACGGGGACAAATCAACAACATTAAAAAAAGTAGTATGCACACCATACTCACCTGGTAATTGAAGTTTGTAGGCATTATCATTGATATGTTCTATCACTTGAAATGGCCCGTCGCCTCGAGATAGGAGATTAGAATGTCGTTTCTCTGGAAATCACTCCTTCCGTAGGTGCAACCAAACCCATTCTCCTGGTTCAAACACAGCTTTCTTGCGCCCTTTGTTAGCTTGCTGTATATATTGCTTGGTCCTTCTCTCAATATTCAAGCATGCTTGTTCATGAATTTGCTTCACAAATTCAGCGTTCTTCTTTCCATCTAAGTTGACATGCTCACTTAAAGGTAGAGGAATCAAATCTATTGGTGACAGAGGATTGAATCCATAAACAACTTCAAATAGAGAAAATTGAGTTGCAGAATGTATGCTTCTATTGTATGCAAACTCAACATGCGGTAGACAATCCTCCCATGTTTTCAAATTCTTCTTTATGATGGCACGAAGTAAGAAGGATAAAGTGCAATTAACAACTTCAGTTTGCCCATCGGTCTGGGGATGACAATTAGTAGAGAATAATAATTTAGTTCCCAATTTTCCCCACAGAGTCTTCCAAAAGTAACTCAAAAATTTTGTATCTCGATCAGAGACAATGGCCCTAGGCATGCCATGTATCCTAACAACCTCTTTAAAGAACAAATCAGCTATATGGGATACATCATTGGTTTTATGACATGGAATGAAATGAGCCATCTTAGAAAACCTATCTACCACAACAAAAATTGAATCCCTTCCCCTCTTAGTCCGGGGTAATCCCAATACAAAGTCCATTGAAATATCAGTCCAGGGTTCATTGGGTACAGGCAAAGGAGTATATATAAGCCATGTGGTTTCAACTTAGATTTAGCTTGTTTGCAAGTGATACATTTCTCACAAATCTTCTCTACATCACGTTTCATATGAGGCCAAAAAAAATGATCTTGCAAAACCCCTAAAGTCTTAGTGACACCAAAATTCCCCATCAATCCACCACTATGGGCTTCCCTAGTAAACAATTCACGCAATGAACATATGGGTACACACATTCTATTCCCTCGAAATAAAAATCCATCATGCCTATAGAATTTTCCAAATGCAACTTGCTCACATGCTTTGAACACATCAGAAAAATCAGTATCATTGGCATATAAGTCCTTGATGTATTCAAATCCAAGTAATTTCGCATCTAACGTTGAAAGTAAAGCATACCTTCGAGATAAAGCATCAGCTACCACATTCTCTTTTCCTTGCTTGTATTTGATCAGATAAGGAAATGTCTCAATGAACTCTACCCATTTTGCGTGGCGTCGGTTCAACTTGTGCTGCCCTTTCAAATGTCGTAGTGACTGATGATCAGTGTGAATCACGAATTCCTTTGGCCATAGGTAATGCTGCCACGTCTCCAATGCCCTTACCTGCGTACAACTCTTTGTCATACGTTGGATAGTTGAGAGCTGCCCCACTCAACTTTTCACTGAAGTAAGCAATGGGTCTCCGTTCTTGCATAAGCACAGCACCTATACCAATACCAGAAGCATCACATTCGATTTCAAATGTTTTAGAAAAGTCAGGTAGAATCAATAAAGGAGCCGAACTTAGCTTTTCTTTCAAGGTGTTGAATGCTTTCTCTTGCTCCTCTCCCCACTTGAATGACTCATTTTTCTTGATGACGTTAGTAAGAGGAGCTGCAATGTTACTAAAATCTGGCACAAATCGTCGATTGAAGCTGGCCAATCCATGGAAACTCCTTACTTGGCTGATTGTTGTAGGTGTTGGCCATACTTGGATTGCTTTCACCTTTTCTTTGTCCATCTCAACACCTTTAGCACTAACAACAAACCCAAGAAACACAAATCTTCTCATGCCACAATTACAATGATGCAAAGAAAGTGAAGGTGGTTGCCCTTGAGTTCACCGATTATGCCTTAATTTGGTGGGATTAAGTGCAAAAGGATAGAAGAAGGTATGAAGAGCATCCTATAGACACTTGGGATGAAATGAAGACTTTGATGAGAAGGAGATTTGTGCCTTCCCACTACCACAGGGATTTGCACAACAAATTGCAAAACCCAAGGGAGTAGGAGTGTGGATGAGTATTACAAGGAGATGGAGGTGGCTTTGATTAGGGCCAATATTATGGAGGATAGTGAAGCAACCATGGCCCGATTTCTCCATGGCCTAAACCGAGATATTGGAGACATTGTGGAGTTACAACATTATGTGGAGCTTGAAGACTTAGTTCATCAAGCAATGAAAGTGGAGTGACAATTAAAGAAATCATCGTCTTCAAACTACTCTTTAAGTTGAAAGGACAAGCCAAAGAAGGAGGGTTCTTCTAATTCTAAGGAGGTAACAGGCACTAAGAGGACTCTGAGGAAAGGATTAGTTATAGTCTAGTGTCGCAAGCTGCTCAATTCTTCTAGTTTGAATGCCTATTCCTACTAATTCTTCTTCTACTTCTAAGAGTAGGGATATCAAGTGCTTTTGGTGTTTTGGAAAAGGACATATTGCATCTGAATGCCCGAATAAGAAGACTATGGTAGTGAGGGATAATGGGATTATCTCTAGTGAAGAAATTTCTTCTCATTCCTCTTCCTCAAGTGATGCGGAAAATGATTGGGCAGCCTATGCACAAGATGGAGATCTCTTGGTGGTTAGGAGGTTGTTGGGGAGTCAAGCCAAGGAGCATGACGAGGACCAAAGAGAAAATATTTTTCATACCCGCTGCCTTATTCAAGGTAAAACATGCTCTATGATCATTAATGGTGGGAGTTGCACCAATGTGGCAAGCACTAGGTTGGTCACCAAACTCAACCTAAAGACTACACCACATGCAAGGCCATATAAACTTCAATGGCTGAGTAATAGTGGTGAATTGGTAGTAAATCAGCAAGTGTTGATTAATTTCTCCAATGCAAATATGAAGATCAAGTTCTCTGTGATATTGTACCTATGGAGGCAAGCCACATTCTTCTTGGAAGACCTTGGCAGTTTGATAGGCGAGTTCACCATGATGGATTCTCCAACAAGTTCTCTCTTGTTCACAATTCTCGCAAAGTCACACTTGTACCATTATCACCTAGGGAGGTTTGTGAGGATCAAATAAAAATGAGAGAGAAAAGAGAAAAAGAAGAGTGAGAGCTTAAGAAAAGAGAAAAAGAAGAGTGAGAGCTTATGAAAGAGAAAAAGTGTGTGAAAAAGAAAATAATTGATTTTGAGGACAAAATTCAAAAGAAAAGAGAGAATGAGGAAAAGAAAGAGAGAAAAATAAAAAATTTGTTTACAAGAGGAAGTGAGGTGAAGAGAGCTTATTTGACAAAACAGCCTATATTTCTTCTTTTGTGCAAGGAAACTTGCTTGGAATCTAATACTAATTCTTTGCCTAGTGATGTTGTTGTTATTTTGCAGGATTTTGAGGATGTGTTTCCAAAGGAAGTACCTCATTGTTTGCCACCAATGAGGGGGATAGAACACCAAATAGACCTTATTCCAGGTGCTTCTCTACCCAATAGGCCAACTTATAGGAGCATCCCTTAAGAAACAAAGGAGATACAAAATCAAGTGGAGGAGTTATTGCAAAAAGGATGGGTTAGGGAGAGCTTAGGTACTTGTGCTGTACCCGTAATTTTGCTACCTAAAAAGGGTGGATCATGGAGGATGTGCACTGACTGTAGAGCAATCAACAACATCACAATTCGGTATAGACATCCTATCCCTAGACTTGATGATTTGCTTGATGAATTGCATGGTGCTTGCTTCTTTTCTAAAATCGATTTGAAAAGAGGGTACCATCAAATTAGGATAAGGGAAGGGGATGAATGGAAAATTGCTTTCAAAACTAAATATGGATTGTATGAATGGTTGGTAATGCCTTTTGGGTTAACTAATGCGCCAAGCACATTTATGAGGCTTATGAACCATGTTTTACGAGAATTTTTTGGAAAATTTGTCGTAGTATACTTTGATGATATTTTGGTATATTCCAAGAGTTTTGTTGAGCATATTGCACATCTCCAATCTGTCTTACATGTCCTTAGAAAGGAGAAACTATATGCTAACTTAGAAAAGTGTTCTTTTTTCACTGATCATGTGGGTTTTCTTGGTTTTGTCATAAGTTATAAAGGAGTGCAGGTTGATGAAGGGAAAGTTAAGGCTATAAGAGATTGGCCAACTCCTAAAACTGTGAGTGAGGTTAGGAGCTTCCATGGGTTGCTAAGTTTCTATCGAAGGTTTGTGAAGGATTTTAGCACATTGGCAGCACCCCTAAATGAAATTCTTAGGAAAAATATGGGTTTTAAATGGGGGGAGAATCAAGAAAATGCATTTCACGCACTTAAGGACAAACTCACACATGCACCCATTCTTGCTTTGCCTGATTTTTCCAAATCATTGAAATTGAATGTGATGCATCTCATGTGAGTATTGGGGCTGTTTTACTTCAAGACGGTCATCTCATTGCATATTTTAGTGAGAAGTTAGGTGGCACCACTCTCAACTATTCCACTTATGATATAGAATTGTATGCACTTGTTAGAGCTTTGCAAACATGGCAGCATTATCTTTTGCCTAAAGAATTTGTCATTCATAGTGATCATGAATCTTTGAAGTATTTGAAAGGGTAGGGGAAGCTCAACAAAAGACATGCCAAGTGGGTTGAATTTCTTGAACAATTTCCTTATGTGATTAAGCACAAGCAAGGAAGGGCAAATGTTGTAGCAGATGCACTTTCAAGAAGGTATAATTTACTTGCTACACTCGAAACTAATTGCTTGTCTTTGAACATATTACAGAATTATATGTCCATGATAATGAATTCTCCCAATTATATGCTATGTGTGAAAAGAAATCACAAAATGGGTTTGTTAGACATGATAACTACTTGTTTAAGAATAATAGACTTTGTGTGCCTAAAGGATCCATGCGTGAATTGCTAGTTAGGGAAGCACGTGAGGGGGGGGGGGGTTTAATGGGACACTTTGGGGTTCAAAAGACCTTAGAAATGTTGCATGAACATTTTCATTGGCCACACATGAAGCATGATGTGCAGAAATTTTGTGAAAGTTGCATTGTATGTAGAAAAGCAAAATCCAAGGTATCATCACCTCATGGACTTTACACTCCTTTGCCTATTCCTGATTTCCCATGGACTGACTTGTCTATGGATTTTGTTTTAGGCCTACCACGCACTCAAAATGGTAAGGACTCCATTTTCGTGGTAGTTGATAGATTTTCCAAGATGCCACACTTCATACCTTGCCACAAAGTGGATGATGCAATTCATGTGGCAGATTTGTTTTTCAAAGAGGTGGTAAGACTTCACGGCATGCCTAGAAGCATTGTTTCAGATCCTGACACCAAATTTTTAAGCCATTTTTGGAGGACCTTATGGAACAAGTTGGGAACAAAGCTTCTTTTCTCCACCACATGCCACCCTCAAACTGATGGTCAAACTGAGGTGGTAAAAAGGACTCTTTCTACTCTTCTTAGAGCAATTATTAAGAAAAACATTAAGTCTTGGGAAGAATGTTTACCCCATGTTGAATTTGCTTACAATAGGGCTGTCCATTCTACTACTCAATTTTCTCCTTTTGAGATTGTTTATGGGTTCAATCCACTAACACCTCTTGATTTGCTTCCTTTACCTAATACTTCTTCTTTAGTTCACAAGGATGGCAAAATAATGGCGGAATATGTGAAGAAGCTTCATGAGCAAGTTAAAGCTCAAATTGAGAAGAAAATGGAGCAATATGCAAATAGAGCCAATAAAGGGAGAAAAAGAGTTGTCCTTGAACCCGGTGATTGGGTGTGGGTTCATATGAGGAAGGAAAGGTTTCCTGCCCAAAGGAAATCAAAACTTCAGCCAAGAGGAGATGGACCAATCCAAGTATTGGAAAGAATTAATGACAATGCTTACAAGATTGACTTGCCCAGTGAGTATGGTGTTAGTGCAACATTTAATGTGGCTGATTTGCGTACTGTTGATGTAGGTGATAAGGACCTAAATTCGAGGACGAATTCACCTAAAGAAGGAGGGAATGATGAAAGCCAAGGAGGGGTTTCAAGCTTACAAGACAAAGCCGAGGATGAAGAGGCAATGAAGGGAATTGGAGGACCCATGACAAGGTCCAAGACTAAAAAAATGAAGCAAGCCTTGGAAGGCTTAATAATGGAGCTCAAGGAAAAGGAGGATCAATGCACAATGGATCACATTTCTTTAACTAAAATGAAATTGAGCCAACATGGGGACCATTTTCGTATGTATTTTTGGGGGATTTTTCTAGAGTGACTTTTGAAGTCCTTTGATGGGTTTTAATGCCTTTTTGAGAGTTACTAAGCTATTATTAGGGATTAGTGGTTGAATTAGTGGAAAATAAATGTCATGCATTCATGCATGCATGATAATGCTGCATAATTAGTACTTAGTTGGAAGTGTAGTAGAGGTTGATGTTTCAACTTTCACTAAGTCTGTATATAGGAAAACTCTTGTATGGCTAAGTAGTTTTTGGGATTGGAATGAAATCTGAGTTTTCTCTATTGTGAGAGCTTCCATTGAGTTCTTAGGCTAAGAACTAAATCTGATCTTATCAAGGTAACTTGTGGCGATCAAAACACCCATGACTTATCACTCACCTTCTTATCATTCTTGAGTGTGGCATCACTATCCTTCCCCAAACTGAAATTCAAGGCGATTCGATTCACGACGATCTTATCAATTACATTGTAGATTTAAAGAAATCGTCAATGAGCTTCATGTGATAGGTTAGAAAATTGAGAATAGGGATCTAGTAAGGTATATGCTTCAATCTTTCCCTAGAGCCACTTTATGGGCTTCAATGGTTGATACTTATAATGTCTCTAGGGATCTCACTTTAGTAAAGCTTGATGATTTATTTTGTGAATTTGAACTTCATGAACAAGTTAATTTGTCTACCAATGAAAAGAGTATAGCTCTTATTGTAGAAAAAGAGAGGAAGAAGATGAAGGACAAGAAGAAGGTCTATTCCTCATCATCCGAATCGGAAGAATCAAGCACGTCAATGGATAGTGATCAAGAGGCGTATATGGTAAAAAAGATGAGGAAAGCATTTAAAAGTTTTTCTTCTAACAAATCTCATGATATGAAAAATTTAAGAAGCAAGAGTAGGACAAGAAAAGTCATATGATATAATTGCCATGAAGAAGGACACATAAGGGATGATTGTCCGCTCTTGAAGAAGAAGGAAGAAAAGAAGGAGGAAAAGAAGAAGGATGAAAAGAAGAAAATAAAAGAAAGAAGGTTAAAAACCTAAAGGCAACATGGGATGATCCTTCATCATCAGAAAAAGAATAACATCACATGTCCCATTTTGCGCTTAAGGAATTGACAACATAGCATCCACATCATCCGAAGAGAGAAGAGCTCAGGTGAAGATGAAGAAGGGAGCTCAAGTGAAGGGGGAGGTCAATCTTTGGATTCGGATGTCTTGGTAAGTGAGGTATACAAACTACCCACTACTACACTTATGAAAATTATATCTAGCACTAATGATGATTTGTTTAATGCTAGAAAGAAAATTACGTGTTTGAAAAATGAGATTTGGTGTTAAAGGAAAAAATTAGAATTTATGACAATTAAGTACAATATGCATGATTTTTCTTCTAGCTCAAATGACTCATCTATAGAAGAAGAAAATAAGGAATTAAGGGAAAAGGTAGATAGTCTTACCAAAGCCCTTAGAAAATTTGAAATTGGCTTAAAAACCCTAGATATGATCATTGAGAGCCAAAGGACATGTTTCAAAAAAGAAGGATTATTAGAAAATCTAGTAATGAAAAAATCTATTATTGTCTACATGCTAGAGGACAAGCAAAGACCAAGACTCTAAGGCTGCGTTTGGTAGGCTGTAATCCACCCTGTAATGTAATCCAGATTACATTACAAGTTGGATTCGTTTGTTTGGAATAACTTTAAAGTTGTAATGTAATGTAATCTCGATTACAAAAGAGGTTGATGATTTGTAATCTGGATTACAAACCAAAACCTCCGTAATCTGGATTACATTATGGCTTGTAAAGTTGTCGGCTGGGCGACGACGGTCGTCGGTCGCCAACGGTTCGTCGGTCACCGCCCGCCGTCGCCCGCCCACCCACCGGTCGCCGCCGGTTGCCGGTCGCCCGTCGCCCGTCGCCGGCCGGCCGTCGACGGTCGCCGCCGCCGGTCGCCCGCCGGCCGCCGCCGGTCGCCCGCCGGCCGCCGCCGGTCGCCCGCCGGCCGCCGCCGGTCGCCCGCCGGCCGCCGCCGGTCGCCCGCCGGCCGCCGCCGGTCGCCCGCCGGCCGTCGCCGGTCGCCCGCCGGCCGCCGCCGGTCGCCCGCCGGCCGCCGCCGGTCGCCCGCCGGCCGCCGCCCGGTCGCCCGCCGGCCGTCGCCGGTCGCCCGCCGGCCGCCGCCGGTCGCCCGCCGGCCGGCCGCCGCCGTCGGCCGCCGCCGGCCGGACGCCGCCGGCCGCCGGCCGGACGCCGCCGCCGGCCGGCCGGACGCCGCAGCCCGCCGGCCGGTCGCCGCCCGCCGGCTGGCCGCCGGCGGCGGCCTCTGGCGGTCCCCGGCCGGTCGATGGTCACCGGCCGGTTGGCAGCGGTCGTCGGTCGTCATTCTTGATTACATTACAGGATGGATTACCGCTCACCAAACAAAGGAATCTAACTTGTAATGGTTATCAAAGATTACATACAACTCATTACCAAACATAACAATGTAATCAAGATTACATTACATTACATTACAAACTTGATTACATTACAGACCCGATTACATTACCCCCTACCAAACGTAGCCTAAGTAAGAAATGGATCCATAAGGAGTACTTGGTTAACCCAATTAGGAAACATTTCTATTGGGTACCAAAGTCAATCCTCAAGGATTAGAGGATTTTGGGTAAAGTCAACCATTGTATTAGAATTTCAAATTTTTGATATTTGGTTGACTTGAGACATTAAGGGGGAGTTTGTAGCCCATAGTAGAAATTCATGATAAATTGGGCTAAATAAGGTTTACCTTAAAAACATCTCATATTACTTTGCATTATGATTATATTCATGCATATGAGATGTTAGGATGATACAAATAACTCACTTATGCTTGTAGCATTTTGTTGAGTTATTGGATGTATCACATTATTGAAAATAGACCAACTACGGGGAAAGCAAATGTTTAGTTAATGGAAATCTTGACCATAGATCTCATAGTTGGACATTTCAAATGATTTGAAAATATTTCTGTGTTTTATTTGCTATGGCATAAGTTTGCAAAACACATGGTTTCAAACTAGGATGCAAAGTTGAAACAAAATAGAGTGTTTTTCAAAGAATTTGAGTTTTGGTCAAAAAGTCAAACATGTTTAGATTTTTCATGAAAATGTATTTTTCTTTGTTAGAATACATCATAAGAAATATGTTTGCAAAGTTTCATGATTTTTCGAATTTTCTGGAATTATTCATGCATTTCTGAATTTCGACTCAAAGCTGAAATTTTCAGATTGATATGTATCAGTCGACTGCCAATCGACTAATAACTGAATCAGTCAACTGGCACAGGTAGTTTGTGATTTCTGGGCTTTTTCAGAATATGAAACTTGTCCCAAATTGATACCAATAGGATATATTGCTTGGAGCAATCTTTTTGATGATGTCAAAGGTGGAGAATTGAAAGGTTTAAGATAGATTTTAACTTTTTATATTTGTGGGAAAAATTGGAAATCTTGTGATAAGGCATAGGTTAAGGGGGAGGATGTATGTTTATGCTTTTTAGTACTATGCTTTTAATTTTCAATTGTTATGTTAGTACCTAACTTAATCATATTGTCACACATCAAAAAGGGGGAGATTGTTGGTGCAATTGACCCAAGGTTGATCGGGTAGTTCAAGGGTTTAGATGTGTGTGTCAATATGATTAAGTTAGGTTTTCATATTGATTTGATATGTGTGCTTGAGTCGCGCAGGACTTGATGAATCACACATGGAGTAACGGAGTAAAGCATCTGAGGGACGAGATCCAAGGAAGAGGACTTCAAGGGCGAGCCAAGGAAGTAGACTTCAAAGCAATACGCGAAGGATGGCATGGAGGCAAGCCGTGAGCTTGTGTGCCCATCCGAGGGACGAGAGCCGAAGGAAGAGAACTTCAAGGGCCAAGCCATGGAAGTGGACTTCAAGACATACGTGAAGGGTGAACTCCGGTGCGATTAAGAGTGCATTTGTAAGCAGAGCAGTCGACTGGCAAGGGGACCAGTCGACTGCTACTACTGAGGGATCACTGTAGCAGTTGACTGGTATGGACACCAGTCGACTCATCTTTCTGTACGTTTCGAACAGCCTGAAGCAATCGACTGGTCCAGGCACCAGTCGACTTGTGTGTTTGAAAAAGAGCCATTAGGCTAACCATTAGCTAGCCATTGGCTGAGGGATCAGTCGACTGGCCTTGGGGGCAGTCGACTGATATCGTGTCTTGGCTGTTTGTTAACAGCTCTCTCCTCTATTTAAGAGAAGGCTTTGGGGCATGAATAGGTCATGGTTCTTGTTTGCTAAATCCTATTCTAAGTGCCCAAAGCCTATTCTCTTCCTCATATTCTAAAATCTCATCTTGTAAAAGAGGAACAAAGCATCTTGTGAAGGTTTCTCCACCTTCAAGGAGAAGATCATAGTGAAGATTGCTTGTGTGATGTGGATCCTTGGATTAGTCACCTCTTGAAGGTGGATACCAAGTAAATCAAGGGAATTAGCATTGCTTTCATTTGTTAATTGATTTTGTTTATTATTATTTTGTGCTTTAACTAACATTCTTTTAGACAAAATCAAAGAAAAGTTATTCACCCCCCCTCTAGCCTAACGCCAAGGTCCTAACATCTTCTTCTTCACGTTGCGCCGCCGGCCAAGCAAGAAGATGGTTGTCGCCGGCGCTTCCCATTGTTGGGATTCCTGGTCGCGCATAGGAAACCTCTCCATGTCCCCGGATTAAAATTTTTCAATCCGAAGGAGAACAATTTCCAACACGATCAACTCATCATCATGCTAACCGATTCGAGCAACCGCTTGATCAAACATATTGGTCTAGCAATCAAACTCGTCCAACCGATTAGCTGCGGAATAGACGATGAATGGATCGCCGATTTTTGTGTTTATCATCGAGGTCCAAGATATTTAATTAACATAATTAATTAAATAATAATTAACATGCAATTAATTATCAACATGAAATAATCGCAATAATCAAACAAGGTCAAAAGGAACCAAACAAGAATTATACTCTTGTTTACCTCGCGATCTTCTATTGTATGACCCAACCTCTTCTTGGATATCATGTGGGCGACGATCTTCCATGAGACGAAGTCACCAAGGCACTTTCTCCCTCCACCAAGCTTTTTTCTCCTTCCCTTTACCTTGCGCCGAAAACCCTAGACACTAGGGAGTTGTCGCCAGCCACCAAAAGAGGATCTTCTCCTCCTAGCTTGTGTCGGCCACCAAGGGAAGAAGAAAGGAAAAAGTAGAAGAGGAAGAAGAAGGAGAAGACTCTTCTCCACAAGCCAATCCAAGCCGCAACCCTCCTTCTTTCTCTCTTCTTGTTGTCGGCGCCTAACAACCAAGGTGACCACCGGATTTGCACATCCTCCTCTCCAACCTTGTGGTCGTGGCCTTTAGGGAAGAAGAGAAGAAAAGGATGAAGAGAAGAGGAAGAAGAGATGAGCTTCTTCCTTCCCTTATCCGTGCGCCACTTCCCTTATCTTCCCTTTGCTACCCGCCTCCCACAAGAAGCCCTAGGAGAGAGAGGATGAGAGTGAGTGAAAAGAGAGGCTCTAGGGTTAATTTGGATGAATTGGATGCCTTGGTCTCATGACACATGAGGTATATATATGCTACAATAGGGATCATGAGGACGAGTTGGGTCTTGGCCACACAATGGATCACAGCCCGATCCATTAATAATGATCCATTCCACTAGAGGATCACCATTGATCTACCTCACCAACCCCCATATTTAAATATGGGCTCCATATAATATGAGTACAAAATTATACCCGTATTTAAGATATCGAATGTCCATTAATTAATTAAATTACTGACAATTTAATTATTTAATATCTAACTCCATGAGCAGTACCACTCGATCTTATCATCATGTCAGACCAACTTTACCTGTAGGACTTAACATGATGAGCTTTATGAGCTCCTCATGTAGGCATCATCAACCCGACTCACCAGGACACGGTTTCCTTCTTTAATCAACGACACACCATATAAATAATATTATTTCTCAACTTAACGGGCCTATCGATTTAATAAATACATCTCGCCCATTGGTAAATCAAAGAAATAAATACTAAGTACATGTGCCCGTTATCATATCGGGATTAAGAGCATGTACTCCATAATATCTAAGGTCTGATTCAATTATATAGTCAGTATAAATTAAATCACCTCTATATCGGTCCTGCTCAATACACACAAAGTGTACTAGTGTAATTCTATGGTCAAGATAAATCAATACCAAATTACACTACAACGATGCCAATGGTTTGTCCAAAACCATCTAGGTTGTAAGTCTCTACTTATACTCTACAAGGGAGTGATAACATAATCTTCTGTGTGACACCACATAACATGTTATCTATAATGTAACGTATTAGACAATATGCACATAAATAACTAATATAAATATGCAAACAATGATCATGTGAGTCTCATTTCAAAATGTAGATGTCTATATAAAAGCAAGGCTTTTAATATACATCCTAACGCACTTCTCCCTCCATCCTTGTTTTCTTGCCCAAGCCCTAGGAGGAGAGAAGAGATGAGAAGGGAAGAGAGGAGAATAATCTCTTTCTTCTTCTTCACTACTGTCAGCGCCCTAACCCAAGGAGAGAGAGTGGAGAGGAGAGGAGAGAACAAGAGAGAGGCTTAGGGTTCATTGGATCCTTGGTTTCATGACACATAAGATATATATAGGCTACAATAGGGACCATGTGAAGGAGTTGGGTCTTGGTCACCCAATGGATCAAAGTCCGATCCATTAATAATGATCCAATCCACTAAAGAATCACCATTGATCTACCTCACCAACCCCCATATTTAAATATAGGATCCACATATTATGAGTACAAAATTCTCCCTATGTTTCAGATATCGAATGTCCATTAATTAATTAAATTACTGACAATTTAATTAATTAACATCTAACTCCATGAGTAGTACCACTCAATCTTATCATCATGTCGGACCAAGTCCACCTGCAGGATTTAACATGACGAGCTTTATGAGCTCCTCAAGGGGACATCATCAACTTGACTCCCCAGGACATGACACACCATATAAATAATATTATTTCCCAACTTACTGGGCCTATCAATTTAACAAATAAATCTCACCCATTGGTAAATAAAAGAAATAAATATTAAGTACATGTGCTCGTTATTATATCCGGATTAAGAGCATGTACTCCATAATATCTAAGGTCTGATTCAATTATATAGTCAGTATAAATTGAATTACCTCTATATCGGTCCTGCTCAATACACACAAAGTGTACTAGTGTAATTCTATGGTCAAGATAAACTAATACCAAATTACGCTACAACCATGCCAATGGTTTATCCAAAATCATGTAAGTTGTGAGGCTCTACATATACTCTACAAGGGACTGATAACATAATCTTCTGTGTAACACCACACAACATGCTATCTATAATGTAAAGTATTAGACAATAGCATGTAAATAACCAATATAAATATGGAAACAATGATCATGTGATTCTCATTCAAAATGTAGATGTCCCTTGTATGAACATCTACATTTTGGAATTACACCTAGCTTTTGTATGAACATCTACATTTTGGAATGAGAATCACATGATTATTGTTTGCATTTTATATTTATTATATGTGTGTAAATTGTCTGATACTTTACATTGTAGATAACATGGTGTGTGTTGTCACACAGAAGATCATGTTATCAGTCCCTTGTAGAATATAAGTAGTGGCTCACAACCGAGATGGTTTTGGACAAACCATTGGCATGATTGTAATATAATTTGGTATTTGTCTATCTAGACCATAGAATTACACTAGTACACTTTGTGTGTATTGAGCAGGACCGATATAGAGGTGATTCGAGTTATACTGATTATATAATCAAAATAGACCTCAGATATTATGGTATACATGCTCTTAATCCTGATATAATAACGGGCACATGTACTTAATATCTATTTCTTTAATTTACCAATGGGCGAGATTTATTTGTTAAATCAATAGGCCCGGTAAATTAGGAAATAATATTATTAACATGGTGTGTTATTGATTATTGAAGGAAACAGTGTCCTAATGAGTTAGGATGATAATGTCCCCTTGAGGAGCTCATAATGTTCATCATATAAAATTCTGCAGGTGGACTTGGTCCGACATGATGATAAGGTTGAGTGGTACTAATCATGGAGTTAGATATTAATTAATTAAATTGTCAGTAATTTAATTAATTAATGAGCATTCGAGATCTTAAACACGGGGAGAATTTGTATATATAATATGATGAAGCCCATATTTAATTATGGGGGTTGGTGAGGTAGTGCAATGATAATCCTTAAGTGGATTGGATTATCATTAATGGATCGGGCTTTGATCCATTAGGAGGCCAAGACCCAACTCCTCCTCATGGTCCCTATTGTAGCTTATATATACCTCATGTGTCATGAGACCAAGGCATCCAATATAAACCTACTAAGTCTCTCTAATCTTTTCTCTCCTCACTCTCTCTCTCTCCTAGGGTTGGGCGGCGCCGGGTGCAAGGAAGGAGAGTAGGGTGCAAGAAAGAAGAAGCCTCTTCTTCTTTTCCTTCTTCTTCTCTTTTCTTCCTTCCTTCTTCTTAACTTCTTCCTCCTTGGCATGCGCAAGCTAGAAGCATGGAGAAGGGGTGGTCGGCGGCTCCATCCTTGGCTTGATGTTGGCCGGCGACAATCAAAGAGACCCTAGGGTTTCGGAGCATGGAAGAAGAAAGAGAAGGAAGCTAGGGTTTACCTTGGTGACTTCGTTTCTTGGAAGATTGCCGCCCACATGACGTCCAAGAAGGGGATAGGACATACGATAGAAGATCGCGAGGTAAACAAGAGGTATATTTCTTGTTTGGTTCCTTCTTGTTCTTTTTGATATTGTATGTTGTTAATTAACATGGACCCCGAAGATAAACACCAAAATCGGCGATCTATTCATCGTCTATTCCGCTGCTACTCGACTAGACGAGTTAGATTGCTTGAACAACAAGTTTGTTCACTCAAGTCGATAAGTACGATGATGAAACGGTTGCTTGTGTAATTCATCTCCGTCCGGATTTGTTTTAATTAATAATATTTTAATCAGGGGACATGGAGAGGATTCCCATAGATAACCGAAACCAACAACAAACTTTGCCTTGCATTCATAATTGCACTCATACATGCATGCAATTAAATAGTTTTGCAATTCAAATCAAACTGCTTGCTATTAACTAGATTAGCAACTCAAATCAAACTAGTCCTCATTAATTGTAGGAATGAGCACTTGATTAGTACTTGGATTTAACTTGATCTCTACTTTTTATAATCAGAAAATTATTCTTCTATTAGTCCGTTTAGTGCTTCCTAGAAACATTTTGCCCGAAGTCTTGTAATTGGACCTTCTGGAAGTGATAAATGATAGTTCATGCTTGTTGATGAATCTTCTTCTCGAATTTAGTCTTCTGCTTACCATCTAAGTTTAGATGCTCACTCACGACCAAAGGAATTAAATTCAATGGAGACAAAGGATTGAATCAATAAACAATTTCAAATGGAGAGAACCGAGTTGCAGAATGTATGCTTCTATTGTAAGCAACTTTAGTTTGCCCATCTGTTTGGGGATGACAAATAGTGGAAAACAACAATTTAGTTCCCAATTTTCCCCATAAGTGATGCGAACCCAATGAGAAGAAGTCTCAAGTACACACAACAAATGGAAGAAAGAGAGAAAGAGTCTAAATCGAAAGGATGGAGAATGAAAGAAAGAAACCTCGACCCAATGCTTAAGGAAGCACGAACCTTGGTATAGAAGAAGAAGAAGATAAACACCACAACCTTGGGATGGAGGTTGATAAGTCTTGAACGCCACAAGGGGATGCATTGATAAGTTCTAGTTCAATGAAGAACCAACAAGTGAGAGCCTCACCATGTAGTAGATTGAATAAGCCAAAAGTTACATGTTGTGGTCGCCACCCCCTATATTTATAGCTATAGAGTGACCTAAAAACCCTAAAAGGCTAAAAGGAAGCCCATTTAGTAGAGGCCTACGTAGACTACATAGGCCTATTGAGCTCTTGGCACCATTACAACCCAAATAAAGCTAGAAATTGGGCCTAAATTGAACCCACAAAATTAACATATCCTTCTTACATAGAGAAGAGACTAAAGAGACTAGTTAAGCTCATCTAAGGCTTGAATTAGGTTGACTAAGTCATATGACTTGCTCTTGGTCAAACCTTCTTCAATGGTAGCTTTGGCCTTCACATCTTCAATTAGCACATTAAGTGCTTCTTTCATCTTTTTAGCCTTAGCCCTTGTAATTGGGCCTCCTTTGATGCATAAGGGATCATCAACATCTTCAAGTGTGGGTTGAGCATGATCCATCATTCCCCCTCTCCTAAAAAGGATTCGTCCTCAAATCTTGATTACCTACATCAAAGGGAGAGAGATCAGAAACATTAAATGTGGAACTCACATTATACTCACCCGGCAAGTCAAGCTTGTAGGCATTATGATTGATTCGCGCCACGACTTGAAATGGTCCATCTCCTCTTGGATGCAACTTAGTACGACGTTTAGCAGGAAATCTCTCCTTTCTCATATGAACTCAAACCCAATCACCGGGTTCAAAGATTATTTTCTTTCGTCCCTTGTTGGCTTACGTAGCATATTGTTCAGTCCTCTTTTCAATTTGCATCCTTACTTTCTCGTGCATTTGCCTCACAAATTCAGCTTTCTTGGTACCATCAAAACTAGCATGCTCAGAGAGAGATAGGCAAAGGTGATAAATCCAAAGGAGTTAGCGGATTGAAACCATATACTACTTCAAAAGGTGAACACTTAGTAGCAGAATGTATAGATCTATTATATGCAAATTCAACATGTGGTAAGCAATCTTCCCAACCCTTTAAATTCTTTTGAATGATAGCTCTTAATAAAGTAGCTAAGGTTCGATTTACTACCTCAGTTTGTTCATCTGTCTGTGGATGACACGTTGTAGAAAACAACAACTTTGTTCCCAACTTGATCCATAGTGTCTTCCAAAAGTAGCTTAGAAACATTGCATCACGATATGAAACTATAATTTTCGGCACTCCGTGAAGTCGTACAATGTCCCTAAAAAAGAGATCAGCAATATGGTTAGCATCATCTGTTTTCATACAAGGAATAAAATGTGTCATTTTGGAAAACCCATCTGTTTTCGGCAATATGGTTAGCATCATCTGTTTTCGGCACTCCGCTCACTCTCATTTTTTATCCTCAATTGATCTTCATATACTTGCTTAGGAGTCAATGGTACAAGAGTTACATGTTTACCATGCATCATAAAAGAATACTTATTTTTAAACCCATCATGCATGACCTTCCTATCAAATTGCCGTGGTCTACCTAAAAGTAAATGACTTGCATGCATTGGCACTACATCACAAAGTATCTTATCATGATATCTACCAATGGAAAATGAAACCAACACTTGCTTGTTGACCTTGACTTCCCCGCAATCATTCAACCATTGTAGTTTATAAGGTCTAGGATGCTTAGTGGTAGGCAAGCATAAATTCTCAACTAAAATAGTACTAGCCACATTAGTGCAACTTCCCCCATCTACAATCATACTACATACCTTGTCTTTGATGTGGGAACGGTATGAAATATGTTGTCTCGCTGTTCTTCATTATCTTCTTTCACTTGCATATTTAGAGCACACCTAGTGACAAGGGCTTCACCTTCAACGGGATACTCTTCTTCGCTTTCCAATAATATGGGCGTGATAATATCATCTTCGGACTCACTTTCCGTCTCGATGTCACCATTTTCATTCAAAATCATAATTCTTTTGTTTGGGCATTGTGATGCGATATGTCCCCTTCCCAAGCACTTAAAGCATTTAATATCTCTATTTCTTGAAGGTTGGAGGGTTCTTTGCCTTTGACCAATGGTGAGCTTGCATCTTTATTCTTTGAAAAATCGGGCTTTTTCTTTGATTCAACTTTATCATCTCTTTTTTTTCCAACTAGATTTCCATGTTGACGGATTAGAATATTGCCCCCCCCCATGCTTCTTGATTGATCCCCTCTTTTTGAGTTGTCTTTCAACCTTCATGGACATATGCACCATGTCTTCAAGCTCCACATAATGTTGCAACTCCACTACATTTGCAATTTCTTGATTTAATCCTTGTAAAAATCGTGCCATGGTCGCATCTCGGTCCTCCTCCACATTTGCTCGAATCATTGCGATTTCCATCTCTTTGTGGTATTCCTCCACAGTCTTGGATCCTTGTGTGAGACTTTGTAACCGTTAATACAAATCCCGATAGTAATGTGTTGGAATGAATCTCTTTCTCATAATAGTCTTCATCTCCTCCCAACTGCTAACGGGTCTCTCTTTGTTTCTTCTCCTACTCAGAATAATTTGATCCCACCAAATAATTGCATAATCAACAAATTCAACGGCAGCGAGTTTTACTTTCTTCTCATCAGAATAGTTGTGACAATCAAATACTAACTCCACATTCTTTTCCCACTCCAAATAGGCTTCAGGATCACTTTTGCCTTGAAATGAATGAATCTTCATCTTGATATTTCCCAAGTTTCTATCCACATGATCATTCATCCTTCCTCTTCTACCACCGACTCGAACATGATCCGATCTGCCACTTGAAGCTCTATCATCAATGTCCTCAGATACGCCATCATCATCATCATCATGGTCACCACGGTTATATTGTCTAGCACTTCGTGAAGGAACTCTACCAACTTGGCTATGTCGCAATCCTGCAATTACAGCATCTTGTTTCTCTAATCTATCCATAATCTGACTAAAACGGATTTCCATGCGTTCCAAGTGTTGTCTCAAAGCACATTGATCAAGGGATTCTCTAGGTCTTGCTTCTTCTCCACTTGACGCCATTGAACAACCTGTTTCACTCAAACACTCTAACGCACGAATGTTAGCTCTTTAAATAACATGAACTTAGAATTGAGGCAAATACCTTGTAAGTGTTCGTGATCTATCAAAATTCCCAAGGGTGTTAGGACAAAATATAGGATTTCAAGATAAAAAGTGCAAATTGCAAAATTGAAAACTTGAAATAAGTGCTGAAAGGAAATTTGCCAGAATTGAATCTAGGCAAAATTGAGGATAATGCGGAAATGAAAGATAGCAAAACGTGAATTAAAGAGCTGAAAGGAAAGTTTCCAGAACTTAATCTAGGCTGCCAGAATTGAATCTAGGCAACTTAAAGGAAAATGAAAGTACTTGAAATAAGAGCTGAAAGGAAAGTTGCCAGAACTAAATCTAGACTGCCAGAATTTAATCTAGGCTAACTTGAAATGAAATGAGAATACTTGAAATAAGAGCTAAAATGAAAGTTGCCAGAACTTAATCTAGGCTAACGTGAAATGAAATGAGAATACTTGAATGGAAATGACAAAATAAATTTGCAAACAAAGTCTCTACTTCGTTCTTTTTTTTTCTTTTTTTTTCAGCCTCTTTTGCTTCTTTTTTATTTTTGGCTTTTCTTCTCATTTTTTTTTTTGCCGAATTTTTTTTTCCTCCTCTTTTTTTTTTTTTGAGCAACAAAGCAAGTAAGGCTTGCTAAGCAAAAGAAAAGAAACAAAAATACGATAGAAACTCAAGAACACAAAGAAAATGATAACCAAATCGATTTAGAAAAACTAAGGCTCTGATACCAAATGATGCGAACCCAAAGAGAAGAAGTCTCAAGAACACACAACAAATGGAAGAAAGAGGGAAAGATAGTCTAAATCGAAAAGATGGAGAATGAAAGAAAGAAACCTCGACTCAATGCTTAAGGAAGCACGAACCTTGGTATAGAAGAAGAAGAAGATAGACGCCACAACCTTGGGATGGAGGTTGATAAGTCTTGAACGCCACAAGAGGATGCCTTGATAAGTTCTAGTTCAATGAAGAACCAACAAGTGAGAGCCTCACTATGTAGTAGATTGAATAAGCCAAAAATTACATGTTGTGGACGCCACCCCCTATATTTATACCTATAGGGTGACCAAAGGAAGCCCATTTAGTAGAGGCCTATATAGACTACATAGGCCTATTGAGCTCTTGGCACCATTACAACCCAAATAAAGCTAGAAATTGGGCCTAAATTGAACTCACAAAATTAAAATATCCTTCTTACATAGACAAGAGACTAAGGATACTAGTTAAGCTCATCTAAGGCTTGAATTAGGTTGACTAAGCCGTAAGACTTGCTCTTGGTCAAACCTTCTTCAATGGTCGCTTTGGCTTTCACATCTTCAATTAGCACATTAAGTGCTTCTTTCATCTTTTTAGCCTTAGCCCTTGTAATTGGGCCCCCTTTGATGCATAATGGATCATCAACAACTTCTAGAGTGGGTTGAGCATGATCCATATCGTTAGCTTGTTGGGCAACTTGTTCACTTCCTTTGTCTCCATCACCAATGGGCGGATTTATTTGTTAAATCAATAGGCCCGGTAAATTGGGAAATAATATTATTTACATGGTGTATCGTTGATTATAGAAGGTAACCGTGTCCTAATGCGTTAGGATGATGATGTCCCCTTGAGGAGCTCATAAAGTTCATCATGTAAATCCTGCAGGTGGACTTTGTCCGACACGACGATAAGGTTGAGTGATACTACTCATGGAGTTAGATATTAATTAATTAAATTGTCTGTAATTTAATTAATTAATAGTCATGCGAGATCTTAAACACGGGGAGATTACGTACACATAATATGGTGGAGCCCATATTTATTTATGAGGGTTGGTGTGCAAGTTCAATGATAATCCTTTAGTGAATTGGATTATCATTAAGAGATCGGGTTTTGGATCAATTAGGAGACCAAGACCTAACACCTCCTCATGGTCCCTATTGTAGCCTATATACCTCATGAGTCATGCAATCATGGATTCCAACACAACCCTAGGCCTCTCATTATTTCCTCTTGATCTTTCCTCTCACCTTGGTTTTGGGGTGGCGCTGACGGTGAAGGGAAGGAGAACTCACGGTTTGGAGGTAGTGGAAGACAACTCTTCTTCTTCTTCTCTTCTTTTCTTCTTCCTCCCATGGGCGTGCACAACAAAGGAGGAGGACCGGTCAGCGGCAAGGAGAACCCTCCTTTTGGCCCCGGCGGCAAGGAAGAGGAGGAGTGGGTTGCGGCTAGGTTTTGTGGGAGGAAGAAAGACTTTTCTTTCTTTTTCTTCCTCCTTGGGCGTGCGGCTAGCGCAAGCAATGTAGAAGATCACTTCTTCTCCTTTGGCCGGCGGCAACAAGTGGAGGAAGACTTGGCCGACGGAGCAAGTTTAAGAGAGGAGGATCACTCTTCCTCTAGGGTTTTCAGCGCAAGCTTGGAGGGAGAAGAAGGAGGCCTTGGTGACTTTGTTTCTTGGAAGACCGTCGCCCACACGACGTCCAAGAAAAGGGTAGGACATACGATAGAAGATCACGAGGTAAACAAGAGGTATACATCTTGTTCGGTTCCTTCTTGTTCCTTTTGATATTGTGTGTTGTTAATTTTTATGGACCCCAAAGATAAATACAAAAACCAGTGATCTATTCAACGTCTATTCCGCGGCTAGTTGATTAGATGAGTTAGATTGCTTGAACAACAAATTTGTACAAGCAATCACTCGAATCAATTAGTACAATGATGAAAATGGTCGCTTAGGAAATTTCTTTTCATCCGGATTTGTTTTAATCAATAAAATTTTAATCCGGGAACATGAAGAGGATTCTCATGCATGATCGAAACCAACAATTGGTATCAGTGCTAAGGTTTCTAGTTTTCTGTGTTTTGAATTCGGTTACTTTCGTGGACTATTCATATATAATTTTATGCTGAATAATAGTAGGATGTACGTAGGCTAACTTTTTGGTTGCAGGCATAAGATCCAACTATTATGGCTATGGTTGATTGTATGTGATTGTGTGTGTATGATTGTAATTATTTGTTTGAATGCTCAGGGTTGACGAGGCAAATTAGTATTTAATTTTTGTAATTAAATATGGCATTGTTTAGTCGTTAATTTTAATTTATTTCGATCATGATTTGTTGTACACTCATTCGAGTATAGGATTGAAGAATGTTTATTAAAATGATTTTTTATCTCGGCTCGGAGCGCCTATCTAGCTTGCGCATGGTGGTGGTGAAGGTGACGAGGTGGCAACACGACAGAAGACATATTGGAGAACAAAAGGCCATAATAGTTGGAATTTATTTTCATATTTATTGCTTTTTGTTTATATGCTTGTTGTGCTTGCATGTGAAAATTCCTCAATTTTAAATTACTAAGTGGGAGAGGGAATCTTTGAGTCTCGTGACCTCCATTACAAATTTAATATTTGATACGAGCAAACTTCTGCGTTAGCTCTGAGTGTCTTCCTCCATATCGGATGAGTTTATATCGCTGATCACCTAGATCAAACATGATTATAGATAATTATTTAGGAGCGTGTGATCTTCCCCATCGAAAGGGACATAATCCTAGATAATTGCCTTAGTATCGTATAATGGAGTACACTTGATGCATTTAATAGTATCCTCCCCATCGGAGTCACTGCTATTATTTGTAGGGCCGAAGCGGAACCAATTATTAATTTTATTTGTCAAAAAGTAAGGATGACAAGATAATAAAATTAATGGGTAAAACCTCTTCTTACAAATGTAGAATTCGTATATGTCCACACTATCCTGATATACGATATTCTCGGTGTTTTGAGGTGTTGGTTGATTTTAAAATTATATTGTTTGAGGAATCAATATTATTTTGAAATCTAATATTTTGATCATTATGATTCTCAGGATTTTTCAAAATGACTTTCAACTCACTTGTTGTTATTTTAAAGGAAAATAAACTTACTGGTCCCAATTACATAAAATAGAAATGGAACCTGGACATTGTCTTGACTGTTGAGGAGTACAAATTTATACTCTTTGAGATCTGTCCTGAAAAGTTTCACAAGAATTCTAGTGAAGAGGAGATGGAACGTTATAAGAAGTTGGTGAAGGCAGACGAGATAGCGTGGTGTTACATTTTGGCTTCTTTGTCAAATGTGTGGCAACATCAACATCAGGCTTTTCCACTGCTTATGACATGATGTTCAATTTCAAGGAACTCTTCGGACACCAGAATTTGGCTACTAGGCAAGAGGCAATGAGCAACTTGATGGCGACCCCCATGATTGAGGGAACACCCGTGAGGGATCATGTTCTCAAAATGTGGCTCATTTTAATGAGACGGAAGTCCTTGGTGCGGAGATCGATGGGGCCCAGGTCGATATCATTCTCCGTCACTACCTAGGAGTTTTGAGCAGTTTTGCTTGGACTATAATATGAATAAACAGACATATTCGTTGGTAGAACATCTAACAGATCTCCAGGCAGCAGAGGGACTATTTCATCAGAGTGCTCATGCTTTTGTTACTGAAAAGGTTTCTACTTCTATGCCGAAAGGCAAGAAAAAGAAGAAACATGGTTTAGCAAAGAAGGCGACTGGATCTCAAGGATCTCAGGCTGGAGTGAAAAAGCCGAAAGGCAAGTGCTTTATGTGCAAGCAGACTGGACATTGGAAGGTGGACTGTCCCCGTTGAAAGGCGAAAATCAAGGTATATCTTTTTGTTTAGTTGTTGAAACATGTTTAGCGGTGTTATCTACCGGTACCTGGTGTGTAGATACAGGAGCTACTGATCATGTCTGCAATTCTTTGCAGGGGTTACAGGAAACTAGACGACTAGCTGAGGGAGAGATTACCGTCTACATGGGCAATGCTACAGAGGTGGCGGCAACTGCAGTGGGAGACGTTTATTTATCGTTTGATAGAAATAAAACTTTGGTTTTAAGAAATTGCCTTTATCATTTTAGAAAGAATCTTATTTCAATTTCTAAATTATTAACGGATGGGTATTCTATTTCTTTTAATGACAAAGTTGTAATAAAAAGGAATAGAGAGATTATCTATTCTGGTGCGTTGGTTGGCAATTTGTAAACTCTTGAACCAAAAACTCCCACGATGCAAATAGAAATCAATAACTTATCGTATAATGATGCGGTATCTTGGCAAAAGGCAATGAATTCTGAGATAGAATCTATGGATTTTAATCAGGTCTGGGAGCTAATAGAACCACCCGATGGTATAAAAACTATTGGATGCAAGTGGATCTACAAAAGAAAGAGAGGATCAGACGGGAAGGTGGAAACCTTCAAAGCAAGGCTTGTTGTGAAAGGGTATACTCAGAAAGAGGGTATTGATTATAAGGAGACCTTTTCGCCGATAGCCATGCTTAAGTCGATCCGGATTCTCTTGTCTATTTTCGCTCATATGGATTACGAGGTTTGATAGATGGATGTCAAGACAGATTTCCTTAACGGAAGTCTTGAGGAAAACATCTTTATGAAGCAACTAGAGGGATTCATTGCAATAGGCAAAGAGCATCTTGTGTGCAAGCTTAATCGGTCCATTTATAGATTGAAGCAAGCTTCGAGATCTTGGAACATCCGGGTTGATGAGGTAATCCAGTCTTATGGATTTATTCAAAGTCCGAATGAGTCTTGAGTATACAAGAGATGTGACGGAAACGTAGTGGTATTTCTTGTACTATATGTAGATGACATTTTGCTCATTGGCAACAATGTCAAAGTGTTGTCAGACGTAAGAGTTTGGTTGTCCAAACAGTTTGATATAAAGGACTTGAGAGAAGCTGGACACATCCTTGGGATCAAAGCAAGAAGGGATCGCAAGAAAAGGATGTTGTACTTATCTCAAGCTTCATACATAGACATTATCCTAGCTCATTTTAGCATGCAAAACACTAAGAAAGGTTTTCTACCTTTTCGGCATGAAGTACCTTTATATAAATAGATGTGTCCTAAAACATCAAAGGAGATAGAGGAGATGAAGGCGGTTCCGTATGCTTCGGCTGTGGGAAACCTTATACTATGTATGAGGATGAATATCTGCTTTGCCGTGGGCATGGTTAGCTGATATCAGAGTAATCCAGGACAGGGACATTGGATTATGGTAAAGCATATATTGAAGTACCTGAGAAGGACTAGGGATTATCTGTTAGTTTACCAGGCAGATCGATTACTCCCTATGGATTATACAGATTCTGACTTCCAATCAGATAGGGATAACAGTAAGTCTACCTTAGGGTATGTGTTTACTTTGGGAGGTGGAGTCATAATATGGAGGAGTGTCAAGCAGAAATGCATGGCAAACTCCACCATGGATGCTGAGTATGTGGCAACCTCTGAGGCGGCCAAAGAAGCTGTATGATTAGGAACTTCTTAATTGACTTAGATATGATTCCTGGTTTGCCCAGAGCTATCACAATTTATTGTGATAGCAATGGTGCAGTTGCAAACTCGAAGGAATCACGAGCCTAAAAGGCAAGTAAACACAGAGAACAAGTACCACCTGATATGAGAGAAGTTGTTATCGCCAAGATTGAATCAGAGGATAACCTGGCAGATCCATTCACTAAGGCCCTTCTAGCGAGAGCTTTTGATAGGCATGTTGTTAGGATGTATACTAAAAGACTTGTCATTTTTATGAACATCTACTTTTTAAAAGAGAATCACAACAACACAGTTGCATGTTTAAGTTAGTATATGCATAACAGTCTAATACTTTGCATTGTATATAACATGGTGTGTGGTGACACACAGAAGATCATATTATCAGTCCTTTGCATTGTATAAGTAGAGGCTCACAACCGAGATGGAGTTGGACAAACCATTGGGATGGTTGTAGTGTAATTAGGTGTGGTTTATCTTGACTATAGAATTATACTAGTGCGCTTTTTGTGCATTGAGTAGGACCAAAATAGACGTGATCCAATTTGTACTGACTTTATAATTGGATCAGACCTCGGTTTATTATGGAGTACAATCTCTAAATCCTGATATAATAACGGGTACATGTATTTAGTATTTTATTTCTTTGATTTACCAAAGGACGAGATTTATTCTGTTAAATCGATAGGCCCGGTAAGTTGGAAAATAATATTATTTACATAGTGTGTCATTAATTATTAACGGAATCCATGTCCTGGTGAGTCAGGATGATGATGCCCCCTTGATGGCTCATAAGGTTCATCATGTTAAACTCTGTAGGTGGATTTGATCCAACATGATGATAAAGATGAATGGTACTAGTCAAGGAGTTAGAAGTTGATTAATTAAAATTATCAGTAATTTAAATTAATCGACAGACATTCAATATCTTAAACACGGAGAGATGAATGTACTCATAATAGGTGGAGCCCATATGAAAATATGGGGTTTGGTGAGAAAGTTCAATAGAGATCCTTTAGTGGAATGAATTTTCGTTAATGAATTTTCATTAACGGGCCAAGACCCAACTCCTCCTCATAGTCCCTATCGTAGCCCTATATATACCTCATGGAATCAAGAAACCAAGGCTCATCCAACCCAAGGTTTTTCTCCTCTCCCTCTCTCCCTTCTCTCTCCTAAGTCATAGCAAGGAGGAGGAGCTCCACCTCCTTCCTCTTTTCTTCTCTTCCTCTCATCCACTGGGTGGCTGGCCTACACTAGATAAAGGGGGAGTTCTTCTCTCCCTTTTGTGAGGTGCAGCGAGGAAAAGGAGGTGGCCAGTGGTCGGCAAGCGGCGGTGCAAGGGAGTGCCGACGGCGCAGCAAGCTAGGGGAGAAGTGGAGTCCCGGCTGGTTTGGGTTGGGTAGGAGAGCTCTTCTCTCTTAGATCTTCTTCTTCATCCTCCTCCTCGGAGCTTCCATGTGGCCGGCGGGCTTGGGAAGCCATTGGAGGCCGGCGGCGCAAAGGTTGGAGGAGGAAGAGGCCAACGACAACCTAATCCTAGGGGTTTGATCGGCGCAAGAAGAAGCGGATGATAATTGGGGGCCCTTGGTGATTCCGGTTCTTGGTAGAGCATCACTCACACGACGTCCAAGAGGGGAGGGTCATACGGTAGAAGATCATAAGGTAAAGAGAAGTATATTTTTCTCTTGGCTCCTTTGGTTTTCTTATCATTTCATGTGATGCTTTAATTAATTATTATGTTCTTGATTATTTGTTAATCATTGTTAGTAATTAATTATTGAACCCCGATAATAAACACAAAAATCGGCAATCCACTCGTCGTCTTTTTCGTGGTCAAACGGTTAGGCGAAATTATAAGGCTCGATCTTTGAGATTAGCTAAGTTGTAATTCGAATCGATTGACATAATGACGAGACGGACGTTTGGGAGATGGGTCTCCATTCGAATTAATTTTTAATCCTTAGACATGAAGATGTCTCTCAAGGACAACTAAGTTTCGCTTAGGAGACCCGCCAAGCCACATACCCTCCACATGTGGAGGGAATGGGAGTCAGATGTATGACAGTTTGATGGCAACATAGTCTTTTAGTATAAGTGGGAGATTGTTAGGATGTATACTAAAAGCCTAGCTTTTGTATGAACATCTACATTTTGGAATGAGAATCACATGGCATGGTTGTATTTTATATTTATTATATGTGTGCATATTGTCTGATACTTTACATTGTAGATAACATGGTGTGTGTTGCCACATAGAAGATCATGTTATCCCTTGTAGAGTATAAGTAGTGGCTCACAACCGAGATAATTTTGGACAAACCATTGGCATGGTTATAATGTAATTTGGTATTGGTCTATCTTAACCATAGAATTACACTAGTACACTTTGTGTGTATTGAGCATGGTTGAGTGGTACTACTCATGGAGTTAGATATTAATTAATTAAATTGTCAGGTATAATTAATTAATGGACATGCGAGATCTTAAACACGGAGATATTATATACACATAATATGGTGGAGCCTTTAGTGGATTGGATTATCATTAATGGATCGGGCTTTGGATCTATTAGGAGACCAAGACCCATCACCTCCTCATGGTCCCTATTGTATCCTATATATACCTCATAAGTCATGTGACCAAGGATACCAACACAACCCTAAGCCTCTCATTATTTCCTCTTGATCTATTCTCTCTCCTAGGTTTTGGGGTGGCACCGGCGATGAAGGGAAGGAGAACTCACGGTTTGGAGGTAGAGGAAGTCAACTCTTCTTCTTCTTCTCTTCTTTTCTTCTTCCTCCCTTGGGCGTGCACAACAAACGAGGAGGAGAACCGGTCGGCAGCAAGGAGAACCCTCCTTTTGGCGCCGACGGCAAGGAAGAGGAGTGGGTTGCGGCTAGGTTTTGTGGGAGGAAGAAAGACTTTCCTTGCTTCTTCTTTTCTTCTTCTCTTCCTTTCTTCGCCCAGTAAGTTGGGAAATAATATTATTTACATGGTGTATCGTTGATTATAGAAGGAAACTATGCCCTAGTGACTCGGGTTGATGATGTCCCCATGAGGAGCTCACAAGGTTCATCATGTTAAATCCTGCAGATGGACTTGGTCTGACATGATGATAAGGTTGAGTGATATTACTCAAGGAGTTGGATGTTAATTAATTAAATTGTCAGTAATTTAATTAATTAACGAGCATTCGATATCTTAAACACGGGGAGATACTTGTACCCATAATAGGTGGAGCTCATATTTAAATATGGGGGTTGGTGAGGTAGATCAATGATAATCCTCTAGTGGAATGAATCATCATTAATGGATAGGGCCTTGATCCATTGGGTGGCCAAGACCCAACTCCTCCTCATGGTCCCTATTGTAGCCCCTATATATACCCCTTGGAGTCATGAAACCAAGACCTAATGGAAAACTCTTATTTCTCTCTTCCTCTCTCTTAGGGCTTGGCCGGCGATACATGGTGCTCCTTGGCCAGCGGCAGATCTTAGAGATCAACCTCGCCATGCCCGGCAGCAGCGATCAAGGAGCATCTTCTCCTTGGCTGGCGAAAGCTAGGTGGATCTTCTCCTTAGCCGGCGACAGAGCATGAGATCATCTTCTCCATGGCCAGCGTCAGCTTGGAGAAGAGGTTCTTCCTTGGCCGACGGCAGCATGGAGAAGGTGGCTTCTCCTTGGATGACGGCGGCATGGAGAAGGTGGCTTCTCCTTGGTCGGCGGCAGCAGGGAAGATGTCTTCTCCATGGTCGGCGGCAGCTTGGAAAAGAAGCTCTTCCTTGGTCGACGACGGCATGGAGAAGATGGATTCTCCTTAGCTGGTGGCAGCAGGGAAGATGACTCTTCCTTGGGCGGTGGCGGAACTTGGAGGAGTATGTCTCCATGGCCGGTCAGCGGCAGTAATTGGAGGAGTTGTTGGCTAGGTCAAGCAAGAAGGGAGATTTCTCTCTTCCTTGTTAGGCATGCAACACCATGAAGAGAGGCTAGGGTTGCGCAAACACGGAGATACTTCTTCTTGTGGTTGGCGCAAGAAAAAGTGAGAAGAAAGGTGTTCTCGGTGGTTTTCGGCTCTTGGTAGATCATCACCCACACGACGTTCAAGAAGGGGAGGGTCACAAAGTAGAAGATCGCTAGGTAAAAGGGATGGTATAACTTCTCCCATGGCTCTTTGATCTTATTATTTCATATGATTGTTTAATTACATGTTGTTTAATTAATTATCATTGTTGTTAATTAATTATGATAATTAATTATTTTGGACCCTGATAATAAACACAAAAATCGGCAATCCGCTCATCGTCTATTCCGCGGCTAATCGGTTGGACGAGATTGATCGCTAGAACAACTTGGTTGTTCAAGCGATTGCTCGAATCAATTAGAACGATGATGTGACGGTCATTTGGAAAAGAGTAATGATTGGTAGAGTGAATTTGGGAGAGTGAATGGGAGAGTGAATGACGTCCAGCTAATGTGTACATGTTCGATCGATGATCGGACACCACCGACGGCCTCTGATTGTCGTCCCGAATCAAACTATACCTTGGGAGGACGGTGAACTCGTCAGGATCGCCGGCAACGGTGAACCCATCGAAATCGACGGTCAATGATGCGAGATCGCAATTGTGGCGATCCCCGACGGGTTCACCGTGCCCCCCAGGGTATAGTTTGGTTCGGGGCGGCGGCCAAAGGCCGCCGATGGTGTCCGATCGTCGATCGGACGTGTATACAATAACTGCCGCGTCATTCACTCTCCTATTCACTCTCCCAAATTCACTCTCCCTATCATCACTCTTTGGAAAATAGGTCTCCATTCAGATTGAAAAATTTTAATTCGTGAACATGGAGAGGTTTCCCATGCGCAACCCGAAATCAACGGAACCTTCAGGACATACGATAGAAGATCGCGAGGTAAGCAAGATGTATACATCATGTATGGTTCCTTCTATTGTTATTTATTATGGACTCCGAAGATAAATACAAAAACCAGTGATCTACTCATCGTCTATTCCACGGCTAGTTGATTAGATGAGTTAGATTGCTTAAACAACAAGTTTGTTCAAGCGATCACTCAAATCAATTAGTACGATGATGAAAACAATCGCTTGGGAAATTTCTTTTCATCCGGATTTGTTTTAATCAATAAAATTTTAATCCGGAGAAATGGAGAGGATTCTCTTGCATGACCGAAACTAACACTTCTTCATCCTAATCTGATGGTATCCACTCCAAAGATCAATCTTTGAGAATATACAAGAACCATGCAATTCATCAAGCATATCTTCAAGCCTAGGAATTGGGCGGCGATACTTTACCGTTATGTTGTTGATGGCTCAACAATCCACATACATCCTCGAAGTCCCATCCTTCTTAGGAACTAGTAATATAGGAATTGCACAAGGGCTCATGTTTTCTCAGATATACCCCTTCTCCAGCAATTCATTAACTTGACTTTGGAGTTCCTTAGTTTCCTCTAGATTGCTTCTATAGGCGGGTCGATTTGGGATGGAAGCACCGGGTATGAAGTTAATTTGATGTTCAATTCCTCTACTAGGAGGCAAGCCATGTGGAACATCTTCTGGAAAAACAACCTTGAATTCCTATAAGAGAGAAACAACAACACTTGGCAAATAATCGTTAAGATCGTTAGTGCTCAATAGCGCCTCCTTATACAAAAGTATAAGAGGTAGTTGGCTTGACAACAAAACTCTTTTGATCTCACTTTTTTTTTTGCTAATGATACGAACCCCACCAACAATCGTGATGGAACCTGAGAACAATCGATGGAAAAGAACTCCAAGAACAAGAAGATGGAACGAACCAAAGACTACAGAGAATGAAACGCCACACCCCAATGGTGATAAGTTTCGGAGGTTTGAACGCCACGAGACAAACTCGATAAGTTCAGAGGTTCTTTCAAGAACTAAGAGATCACACAAGCAAGAGCTTCACCCAAAAAGATTTGCTTTTCCATTATCATGCACCCTCCCTTATATAGTGGGAGGAAGTAATGAAGATTACAAACTTTGCCTTGCATTAATACATGCATGCGATTAAATAGTTTTGCTATTCAAATCAAACTAGTCCTCTTGCATGCAATTAACTAGTTTAGCAACTCAAATCAAACTAGTCCTCATTAATTGTAAGAATGAGTACTCATGCAAGATAAGTTAACCATGGATAAGTCCATTCACATGGATGAGCACTTGATCGGTACTTGAATTTATCTTGGTCTCTTCTTTTTCATAATCAGAAAATTGTTCTTCTAATAGTCCGTTTAGTGCTTCCTTGAAACGTTTTGTCCGAAGTCTTGTAATTGGACCTTTTGAAAGTGATAAATAATCATTCGTTTGATATGCATCATGACCAGCTCCTTGATGTGCTATGGGTTATCCGCTTCGCAACATCCGCAAACGACTAACTTTAGATAGAAATTACTTCTGGGGCGCTTATATGCACTGGGGTGTCGGGGAATAGGGGCGTCCGAGTGCATAGGAACGGCCTCATTCTCGAGCGCGCTAAAGCATACGGGCACCCGAGAACCCAGACGCCCTAAAGCATAGGGGCGCCCGAGTGACTTTGGTCAGCTCTTTGGTTGAGCTCACCCGAACTCTCCTCTGGCCTTCTCCTCGAGCGTACTTCCCCCCAGCTTTTCGTCCATCAAATGTTGCGCGCATCCTTCTTGTTGGGACCGATGGACCGGCTAGAGGGAGTGAATAGCTTGATGACCCGAATTCGTTGATTTCTTCCTATATGGTTAGTGCGCAAGAGAACATGCAAACTACAATTAAAATTAATGCTAACACATAACCTCTTACGTGGTTCGGAGATTACTTGTTCCTACTCTACGGCGTGCCCTTGAGGTGTGCCCTTGATCCTTCGGTGGATTAATCCCCGACAATCTCCGGCTAATGATTTCTCCTTATCGGTGGAGAACAACCTCTCATAAAGTCTCTTCTTCTTTACAAGATGTCCCCACGGGGATCCGGAGTGGTTAGTGCATGGAGGTGTTGTCTAAGAGGTCCTGGGTTCGAGTCGCGCGAGGCGCACTGGATTAAAACTCTGGGTGTTTAGTGCTAGGGTAAGGAGAAAGAGAGTGGACTTGGAAGCTTGAGCACTTGAGCAAGGATGTTTCACAATAACACAACTAACCCTTCTCAAGTCTCAAGCTCCTCTTTAAATAGAGGAGATAGTTGTTAACAAAACAGCTCAGCCCCGACGCCAGTCGACTGGGATGGAATCAAAGGAAGTGAACAAGTTGCCCAACAAGCTAACGATATGGATCATGCTAAAGACACCAGTCGACTGGGTATAAAAGAACTATAGGGTTACCCTGTTTGAAAACCTAAACTGGGTGAGATGAAAACAAACCAAACCAAACAAATTAAACCAAAAACAAAGTAAACAAAAAAAAAATTAAAGCAAACCAAACAAATTAAACCGAAAACAAAGAATATAAACCAATTAACCAAAAACAAATTAAACCAAAACAAATTAGACCAAATATAATCTTAAGCAACTAATTAAATAATTTGAATCAACTCAAACAACGTTAGATGAACTAAAGAATATAAATCGATTAAACCAAAAAACTTTGGTCTAACCCCAACATACTTTATGTGCAGGAACCCAAAGATTTGGATCAATAAATATTGGATAGTAGATGTTCCAGACATGATTGGTGATCAATAGAAATTCAGAAACATTAAGTTCAGGAATCTAGGGTCATGTGCCTTTGCAAATAATGACAATGTTAAGGTAATTGCAATAGGTGATACTTAGTTAAACTCACATTTATTAATTAAAAAAGTCATACTTATTGAAAACTTTGATTTTAACCTGCTTAGCATAAGTCAACTATATCATGCTAGATTTATAGTTAAATTCCTATTCGCTAAATAATTACTAAAACACACAGAATCCAATAATATTTTATTAAAAGGCATTAGACAAATTAATATTTATTTGAAGGTGATTGAAGATCGGCAAGAGGGGGGGGGGTGAATTACCCTTGAAAATAAAAACTTACTATCTTTTGTTTATCTTAAACAAAGATGTTAGTTAGTTCAAATAATAATAAATAACATCAAAAAAATAAAGTAATACTAAAAAGAAAGAGTCAAACGGATTTTACTTTATTTACAACTGGGGAGGTTGCTAATCCAAGGCAAGAATGTAACTCGATTCTCCCAAATAAACTCCTTTGGACGGAGAAGCCTCTTACAGAATAAAAGCTCAGAAAAACAATGGAAAATTACAAAGAATTCGTTTGCAATGAATTAGTGATTTGGAACTGAGCTCTAAGGGCCTATTTATAGCACTGGTCAATTCTATCCGAATGTTGACGTTGCACTATATGGGTGCACGAGTGCTTGAGGGCTCCTGACACATTGTTTGAGGATTATCCTAAGCACAATGTTCACAAATGGCTAGCTGGCAGATAGAATTGGCTCTCGGGCGCTTGTATGCACTGTGGCGCCTGGGAATAGGGGCACTCGAGTGCATAGGGGCGCCCTTATTCTTGGGTGCCCGAGTGAGTTTTGGTCTGCAACATACTGACCAATCTTCAGCGGGTCTTCTTGGGAGATTTCCGGGTCTTCCAGAATTGGGCTCACCCGAATCTTCCTCCAACCTTCTCCTCGAGGGAGCTTTCTCCCGGCTTCTCATCCCTCGGAAGCCAGCACATCCTTCTCGCTCCACCGGTGCACTCTTCCGTAGACCTCTGCGTCCCTCGGATACACCGAGCCCGTCGGCTCCCAAAAAGATAGGTTTATTATTTGTCATGTATTATTGTTAGTGTTTGATTATTACAACAAGAGTACCACTTGCAAATAATATTACTGTCTAAAGACTTGATATTATTGTTGCACTAGGTATCTTTAGATGGGATTGACCATTTATTTTAATTTATTCACATTGAGCATGTTATTTATGTTATTATTCTTGTGTTCTCTTTTCAACAAGTGTTGCTATTATTTCTGCTAACTTAAATTCAGTGCCAATCCTCAATGGTACAAATTTTAAGGATTAGAAGGAGAACATTCTCATTGTTCTTGGCTGCATGGATCTAGATCTTGTGTTCAAGACAGAGCAACCTACTACTCCTACGGATTCTAGTTCTTCTGAACAGAGGACTAAATATGAGAAGTGGGAACGCTCTAATCGCATGAGTCTTATGATCATCAAGCGCGGCATATCGGAGGCTTTTAGGGGTGCGGTGTCTAATAGTATCACCAAAGCTAAAGAATATCTTAATGAGATTGAGAAGCACTTTGCCAAAAGCAATAAGGCGGAAACAAGTACACTTCTGAAAAGCTTGATTTCCATAAAGTATCAAGGCAAGGGAAATATTCGGGAATATATCATGGAGTTTTCCCACCTTGCATCAAAGTTAATGGCACTTAAACTTGAATTGTCAGATGACATGCTTGTGCATTTAGTGCTTATTTCTCTTCCAATCCAGTTCAGTCAGTAACAAATCAATTATAACTGTCAAAAGGAGAAATGGACTCTTAACTAGCTCATTTCATATTGTGTTCAAGAGGAAGAGAGGTTGAAGCAAAACAAGGTTGAAAGTGCCTATTTAGCAAGCACCCCTAAAGATAAGGGCAAGAAAAGAAAGAATGAGGCTACTAAAGGTCCTTATGTGAAGAAACAAAAGCAAGACAATGATAAGAAAGGTTGTTTCTTCTTTAACAAGCCTGATCATGTCAAGAAAGAATGTCCTAAATATCATACCTGGCGTGCGAAAAAGGTTACATTTTTAAATTTGGTTTGTTTTCAGAAGTAAATTTAGCTTCAGTGCCTAGAAACCCTTGGTGGTTAGACTTCGGTACTACTACTAACATCAGTGTTTCAATGCAGGGTTGCCTGAGCTACCGAAAGCCAAGTGATGCTGAAAGATGCATCTATGTGGGTGATAGCAAGTCGGTCGAAGTGGAAGCCATAGGGCATTTTAGATTGTTGTTAAACACTGGTTATTATTTAGACTTAATAGATACTTTTGTTGTATCGTCTTTTAGACGGAATTTGGTTTCTGTTTCTCATTTGGACAAATTGGGTTATAGTTATTCATTTGGAAACAATCAGTTCAGTTTATCTATTGATTCTACTATTGTTGGAACCGATTCACTTATCATTTATGATAATCTCTATATGCTTGATATAAATGCTTCTTATATTGAAACCCTAAATGTGGAATCACGTGGTACTAAGCATAAATTTAATATTGAAAACTCAGGTGCATTATGACACAAGCGTTTAGGGCACATCTCTAGAAATAGAGTTGAACAACTTGTATTAGATGGAATCTTACATTCCATCGATTTTACGGACCTAGACATTTGTGTTGAATGTATTAAGGGCAAACAGACCAAAAGAAAGAACGAAGGTGCATATCGAGCTACAGAAGTATTGGAATTGATACATACGGATGTTTGTGGACCATTTCCAACACCTTCTTTGAATGGTCAACAATATTTTGTATCATTCATTGATGATTATTCTAGATATGCATACATATTTCTTATTCATGAAAAGGCTCAAACACTGGATGTTTTCAAATCATTTAAGGTTGAAGTCGAAAACCAACTCGACAAAAGAATTAAGAAACTCAGATCTGATCATGGTGGTGAATACTATGGTAGATATGACGGTTCAGGAGAACAACGTCCAGGACTCTATGCTCAATACCTAGACGAGTGTGGAATCATCCCACAGTACACCATGCCAGGCTCGCCAAGCATGAATGGTGTAGCTAAACGACGAAATCAGACTCTTAAGGATATGGTAAGGAGTATGGTTAGTCATTCAACTTTACCAACATCACTCTGGGGAGAAGCATTAAAGACAGCAGCTTACATTCTAAATTGAGTACCCACTAAAGCAGCTACTAAAATAACTTTTGAGCTTTGGACAAAGCGAAAGCCAAGTTTAAAACATTTTCATGTTTGAGGATATCCAGCTGAGGCTAGACCATACATGCCACATGAAAAAAAATTAGACTCTAGAATAGTGAGTAACTACTTTATTGGATATTCTGAGCAATCAAGGGGCTATAAGTTTTATAATCCCAAAATACAGACTATCTTTGAGACGGGAACTGCAACGTTTTTTTGAGGATATTGAGTTTGGGGGGAAGAATAAAGTATCTGACATTGTCTTTGAGGAGGAATATATTCCTATTACTCTTCAAGAGGAAATGATTTATATTCCTATGATTGCTTCTGATAATGATCAGGACATTATTCCTATTAGTGATCAAGATGCAATATAAGAACAACAAAACATTGTCAGTCAACTCCCAGAAGAACAAACTCAACAGCCTCAAGAACCAATGCATGAAGAACAAGTGCCTTTACGTAGATCCACTAGAGAAAGGAGGAGTGCTATTTCAAATGATTACATAGTACTGCTTCAAGAACATGAGGAAAATGATGGCATGTCGGAGGATGATCCAATCAACTTTCGTCAAGCCATGCATGATTCAAATTCTCAAAAATGGATTGAGGCAATGAATGAAGAGTATAAATCAATGCAAAACAATAATGTTTGGGAATTTGTCCTATTACCAGAAGGAGTGAAACCCATTGGTTGTAAATGGATTTTTAAAACTAAATGGGATTCAAACGGTAATGTGGAAAGATATAAAGCACGTCTTGTAGCTTAAGGTTATACTCAAAAATATGGAATATAAAGAGACTTTTTCTCCAGTTTCAACGAAAGACTCTTTTAGGATAATCATGGCACTTGTTGAACACTTTGATATGGAACTCCATCAGATGGATGTCAAGACAGCTTTTCTCAATGGAGACATTGAGGAAACAATCTATATGGTGCAACCAGAATACTTTATATCGGGAGATCCAAAGAGTATGGTTTGCAAACTTAAGAAGTTCATTTATGGGTTAAAGCAAGCTTCTCGTCAATGGTACCATAAATTTTATCAAATAATCATCTCATTTGGTTTTGAGGTGAATGTGGTAGATGATTGTGTGAATCATAAGTTCAGTGGGAGCAAACATCCTGATTTTATATGTTGATGATATTTTGCTTGCCACAAATGATATAGGTACGTTAAATGATACCAAGAGATTTCATATTTTGAAATGAAAAATCTTGGTAATACATCTTTTGTATTAGGAATCCAAATACACCGAGATTGTTCTCAAGGTATTCTTGGATTATCACAAAAGAACTATATCGATAAAGTGCTTAAAAGATTTGGCATGGAAGATTGCAAACCAGGAAACACCCCAGTCGCTAAAGGAGATAAGTTTAGTCTTAAATAGTTCCATAAAGGAATCCTCGAGACTCAAGAAATGAAAAAAGATTCCCTTTGCTTCGGCAGTAGAAAGTCTTATGTATGCTCAAGTTTGTACGCGTTCGGATATTGAGTACATTATTGGAGTGTTGGGCAGATATTTAGCAACCCAGGAATGGATCATTGGAAAGCAGCAAAGAGGGTAATGAGATATTCAAAGAGAACTAGTGATTACATGCTCACATATAAGAGATTATATACTCTTGAGATCGTGAGATATTCTGACTCTGATTTTGCTGGATGCTAAGATAGCATGAGATCCACTTCAGTCTATGTTTTTCTGTTGGCTGGCGGAGCAATCTCTTGGAGAAGTGCCAAACAGGCATTGACAGCTTCTTCCACCATGGCAGCAAAGTTTATAGCATGTTATGAGGCATTTAATCATGGAATATGGCTGAAAAATTGTCTCTGGGCTGCGCATTTTGGGAAGGATTGAAAAACCACTGAAGTTATTTTGTGACAATAGATTAGCTGTATTGTATTCCAACAACAATAGGAGCTCTACAAAATCGAAGCATATCGATATCAAATTCCTTGTTGTGAAAGAAAGAGTACAAAGTGGAAAGATTTTGATAGAACACATAGGTACAAACTCTATGATAGCATAACACTCATATGGGTGTTATTCAGTTTTGTAAAATTTAGATTCAGTGGGAGTTTGCACTATATTTGTTTTCTATATATGTTTAGTTATGTCTCTGAAACTTATGTATTTAGAGACTTTCTGATCAGATATAAAGTTTAATGTTTACTTCATTCCACTTTGTATAACTAAAGTTAAAGTTTTGATCTCACTTTTGGTTAAGGAGGACCAGTTTGAAATTGATATGAATAGATCACCTTGCATGCAATTTTCATGTCATAAATTCATAATTGATCTATGTCAATTGATTGTATTGATATATGTGACCATTGATGGTTTAGTTGTGAAAGATACAACAAAGACTGCATTGATCCTATGTATATATAATTAATGGACGAGATTGTTAAGGAAGCCTATGGTTATGATGACAAAAGTTTTGAGCTCACTAAGGTTAACACATTTATAAGTTTACGCATATGGCCCAGTGGGAGATTGTTAGAATTTTAGGGCCATAATTTGTAATTATAAATGTTGTATGTCATCAATTAAATAAGTCAAAATATTGTGTGATCTAAATTTTAGAATTATGAATTTGACTTAAGGGCTTAATTGTTATGAATA
>JAGFNQ010006525.1:19485-72579 GCA_024364735.1 Boesenbergia rotunda | reverse complement strand
ACTTGTTTCTAGAAAGACTAGTGGGAGTTCATTTGATCTTGAAGAAGTTCAAGACAACGACCATAGCACTGAGCCTTGATGGATACTGAACAGGAACCACAAGAAGTTGTGGATGAGATTGTTACACAAGAAGTTGTGGAACAACAACCTGTTCAGGTAGACCTACCTCTTCGCAGGTCTGATAGGGTACGTCGTCAGCCTGAGAGATATTCATTTCTCCTGCCTGACCATGATGACGTTATGATCATTGAGAATGAGCCTACCACCTATCAGGAAGCTGTGATGAGCCCAGATTCTGAGTCATGGCTGGAAGCCATGAGATCCGAAATGGAATTCATGTACACTAACCAAGTTTGGACCTTGGTTGATCCACCTGAAGGGGTCAAACCCATTGGGTGTAAGTGGGTTTTTAAGAGAAAGCCTAACATGGATGGACTTACTCATACCTATAAGGGTAGACTGGTAGCTAAAGGTTTCAAGCAAATTCATGGTATTGACTATGATGAAACTTTTTCTCCAGTAGCGATGTTTAAGTCCATTCGGATCATGCTTGCTATTGCAGCCTACCACGATTATGAGATCTGGCAGATGGATGTCAAAACAGCGTTTCTGAATGGAAACCTCCTCGAGGATGTGTACATGACACAGCCTGAGGGTTTTGTAGATCCACAGCATACTGGCAGAGTATGCAAGCTACATAGGGCCATTTATGGTCTAAAGCAAGCTTCTCGGAGCTGGAATCTTCGATTCGATGATGCGATCAAACAGTTTGGTTTCATCAAGAACGAAGATGAACCTTGTGTCTACAAGATGGTTAGTGGGAGCACAGTAGTCTTCCTAGTCTTGTATGTGGATGACATACTACTCATTGGGAACAACATCCCTTCGCTACAGTCTGTGAAGACTTGGTTGGGGACTTGTTTCGCAATGAAGGACTTAGGTGAAGCAGCCTGCATTCTAGGCATAAAGATCTATAGAGATAGATCTAAGAGATTGCTTGGCCTAAGTCAGAGTACATACATTGATACCGTTTTGCAACGGTTTGCCATGCAGAATTCCAAGAAGGGAAATCTGCCAATGTCACATGGCGTGAGTCTTTTGAAGACTCAAGGTCCCTCTTCTAGAGAGGAGAGAGACCGCATGAGCAAGATCCCTTATGCCTCAGCCATAGGATCTATCATGTACGCCATGTTATGTACTCGTCCTGATGTCTCGTATGCTTTGAGCATGACGAGCAGGTACCAGTCAGATCCAGGTGAACGTCACTGGATAGCGGTCAAGAATATCCTTAAGTACTTGAGAAGGACTAAGGAATATTTTTTGATATTTGGAGGCGATGAGCATCTAGTTGTAAAGGGTTACACTGATGCCAGCTTCCAAACCGACCAGGATGATTACAGATCGCAGTCAGGGGTTCGTGTTTTGCTTGAATGGCGGAGCTGTGAGCTGGAAGAGTTCGAAGCAGGACACAGTTGCAGATTCTACAACAGAAGCTGAGTATATTGCTGCATCAGAGGCAGCAAAGGAGGCAGTTTGGATCCGCAAGTTCATCACTGAGCTTGGGGTGGTTCCTAGCATATCTGATCCCGTAGAGCTCTATTGTGACAACAATGGAGCTATTGCACAGGCTAAGGAACCTCGCTCACACCAGCGGACCAAACACATACTACGGCGATTCCATCTCATTCGAGAGATCATCGATCGAGGAGATGTGAAGATTTGCAGAGTACCCACAGAGGCTAACGTCGCAGATCCCTTGACCAAGGCATTGGCACAGATGAAGCATGATGGTCACACTAGGTCATTGGGTATTAGATACTACAGCGATTGACACTAGTGCTACTGGGAGATTGTTAGTGAGAGCCCTAGAGACAATCATATGATGATTACTTTTTGGACTCATTGTATCATATTCTTGTATATATATTTCTTATATATAAAGGCATTTCTTATGGTTATTGTACTTATGTGTATTGGTGCCAAATAACTTAGTATAATAACGTCCTTGAGTAGAAGGTTCTTATCTATATTAATCGATTAGTTGAATCGATAGTGAGATGATATAGAGAACACTACTCTTAATTATTCCTAGTCAAGTATTAACTTCAAGGACAATGTTAATGCATAGAGACTAGCATGTAGGTCAACATGATGACTTGATCTCACAAGTCATGGATATGAGATATCAAGTTGACATATGGGTATACATTAGAGAATGTATACTGAATGGCCCGCCATGAGAAAGTATCATGGATCGTTATATGAGTGTCATATACTTTCTCATGTGACTATTAGTATGACTATAGTCCTAGACCTGAAGTTACCATAGTTCCCTACATAAGGAGTTACGTACTTTGGCTTCGTCAAACGTCACCCGTAACTGGGTGGACTATAAAGGCGATTACTGGGTATGTAACAAATTATGCGGAGGGATGTGAGTGATGTAGATGGGATCTATCCCTCCTATATGACGGGAGAGATATCATAGTCTTGATAGAGTGAGATCACTAAGTGCATGGCCATGCCCAAATAAGGCAATATGAGATATTGAGCTTATTTGATTATAGTGAGTCTACTTAGAGTTCAAGACACATAGATTGATTTGAGGATGACACGGTCTATGCCTCATGAAAGATCAATCTAGATATCGAGGATAGAAGGACGTTGTCACATATTGTGATGGTCACAATTATTAGTCACAATGGTGATGTTGGATCTCGACATTCTTGTAACTTGGGTAGCAATGATGTGTTGCTAGATACCTCTCATTGCTTATATCCTTAAATAGGTTTAAGGGCATTGCCAACGTTACAAGAACCTATAGGGTCACACACATAGAGCAATAGATGGAGAATAAGTCCATATGATGGACCGAGAGTAATGAAGTCAAAGTTTGACTTTGGCTAAATATGGAAAGTCCATAAAAGGCAAGTTTGACTTGACTCAAATTAGACAACTTGAGTTGGACTCGAGTTTGATCCAAGTGTTGGATGAATCTAATCATGGGAGAATAATGAAGTCAAAGTTTGACTTTGGCTAAATATGGAAAGTCCATAAAAGGCAAGTTTGACTTGACTCAAATTAGACAACTTGAGTTGGACTCGAGTTTGATCCAAGTGTTGGATGAATCTAATCATCAGAGAATAATGAAGTCAAAGTTTGACTTTGGCTAAATATGGAAAGTCCATAAGAGGCAAGTTTGACTTGACTCAAGCCACATCACCTTAACTTGACCAAGTGATGACTTGGCATCATCATCAAGGCTAAGTAACCTCCCCATTTGAATTTTGAATTCAAATGAGGGGTTACCTAAGGTGGAGGCCGGCCACTTAATGGCTAATAATGGCCATTAAGTGGCCTGCCACTTAAAACACACAAATGAGATTTTTGTGGGTGTGTGATTGATTATTCTCCTAACTTGTTTGGTTTTTGGTTTTTGCTCTCCCTCTCCTCTCTTGTGGCTAAGACCCCAAGCAAGTGCTAGCACACTTTTGGGCTCTCCTCTCCACTCTCTTGCTTGTGTGGATACTTCTAGAGGGTTGCTACTTTGCATCCTTGAGATCCGACACCAATCGAGGAGCGAGCGGGAATTGCGGGGCACACATCGAAGGTAGTTTTTCTCTTCTCTAATAGATCTAGGTTGTAGATCGGTTTTGAAGCATGTAAACGAGCACTTATAAATTTTTGAAATGGTTTTCTTCGCTCGGATCCTTTCTATTGGGGCTTTCGGGGTTTTCGCGACGCGAAAAAGCGGTTTTCGTGGCCCGAAAAACCATACACCAACATCCATTGGTCCAAATCTTTATGATCTTACACATAAAGTATTTATTGATTTGGATTCCATTAGAGTCAAGGATAGCTTTAAAATTAATTTTCACAACCTTGTCTGTCTCACCCAATCTAGAGTTATCAATCACGTTAACCTTATGGGTTTTGTGAGACAGGTTTTAACAAAAATGAAAATTGTAAGTTTGAAAAACATGGTTAATTTTAAAAGGTTAAATTAATTTTGAAAATGTTTATTGAGTTTAAGTCTATTTTGCAAAATTGTGTTGAATCTAAGATTAGTTGAAGTTTGTGTTAGATTCAAATATGACAATAGTAAACTGAATTTGATTTTCTATAATTGGCTTCCAGGTCTTGGCGAGGAACTAGGCCTTCTTTGGCCGTAGCCTTATTGGATCATCAACCCTTTCCTTGACAAAGCCTTTTATAGAAAATTCATCTTCAAGTTACTTCTTCAAAGATTTTGGTCTAACTAGTTTGAGTCTTGGATCGGTAACTTCGGCTAGTTCCACCAGACTAAACAGACCAAGTATACTTGACCTTATTAGAAAGGTTTCCCTAACATACTATCATCTCACCTCCACCCAATACTATGTTGTTCAAATTTCAACTAAATCACTTTGTCCTTATTCTAACCAGTCCTAGGTCTAAGCATGATAATTGCAGTAGTAAATAAACAAGCAAGCATGCAATAAAGAAAAAAAATTTGCAAACCAAAAAAAAATATCTAATTATGAATATTATTTTTATATTGGCTCCCCCTGTACTATAGCCTCGATAATGATTAGGCAAGATGTGAATCATATCCTTGTGGATCCAATACTGGTTTGGTACAGCATGTTTGTTCAGACAAAGCTTGGGGGCCCATGCTTGAATTCGAGTTCTAGGTTGGTTCAATACAACATAATATGAACGTTGCCTAGACTTGGTTCGATAACCGAGCCCAGATCGATTAAGAACGAACTTCTATTTTCTAAGGATCATGTCAAGACCCTTGGAACCCGAAGTGAATCGTTCTAAAGCCACTCTGAGCTCCTTGACTTAAGTCTTCAAGGAGGAATTCTCTTTCTCAAGCTTTTCAACTTGAGTGGAGTTTCCTTCTTGAACTTTCTCGGTCAAGGACCTCGAGTCGGCTTCCTCTTTCAGGAGCTTCACTTCCTGTCGGAGGGACTCGACTCAGATTTTAGCTTTCGACAAGTTGCGAGATAAATACGAAATTAACTTGGATAGTTCATTCTCAGAATAACCACTTACCGTTATTTGCCTGTTCTCCGAGATTGTGATCCTTCCGTCTTCTAGCTCCGATTCTGATCCTGTGTCGACGTCTTCCGAAGCGGTTAAGGCGAGAAGATTTGATTGCGGGGCTTCTTCTTCTTCCTCGGAGGAAGATTCATCCCACGTGGCTTGGAGAGCCTTCTTCCTTCGCGTCTTCTGAGTCTGAGTCTGAGTCAGACTCGGGTGCTGGTAGAGACTTCTTCTTGGGGGCTTTCCCTTGTGGTTTTCCTGCAATAAAGACAATACTTTTCTCGACCAAAGTGGGGTTAGTTTGTTCATGCAATTCTAGTTTAGAAAAAATTTCATCTAATTTAATTTTTGAAAGGTCCCTGGAAACCTTGTAGGAATCTTCCATGGATACCCACAGTGTGTTCCTGGGGAATGCATTTAGAGTATACCTGATTAGGTCACGGTTCTCTACCTTGTGACCTATTGAATGCAGCCCATTCATTAGCTCCTGGATTCTTGCGTGGAGTTGTGCTGCTGATTCTCCCTTTATTCATCTTGATAGTGTAGAGTCTGTTCAGCAACAGATCTTTTTTGCTGATCCTGGTGTCGGAGGTGCCTTTGTGCTGTTCAATCAGCTTGCTCCAAAGTTCTTTAGTGCTGTTGAAGGGACCCACCCGGTTTAGATCTTCATTGGTCAATTCGCACTACAAAGTCTGGGTTACCTTTGCATCAGCCTCGATCTTCTTCTTCAATGAGGTGTCCCATTCTGAGTAGTGTTCTACTACTCTTTCTACGTTCTTGGGGATCTCCAGGCCAGATTGGATGATAATCCACATGTCCACCTGAGTTTTCAAGTGGACTTCCATCCTATTTTTCAAGTAGGAGAAATCTTCTCCACTGAAAAGCGATAGTCTGGCTGTGCTGAATCCTTCTTGCATGACCATTGATATTTTTTGAAAAAAATAAAAACAAAGAAAACTTGTTCCAAGACTTAGTCTTGGATTTGTAGTGCGGAAGATATTTAAAACAATGAAAAACAATCGAGTGGTGTTACACCAACCTCGATTAACGAGAAATATTAAAAATTAAAATAAATTAATTTCATAAATCTGAAAAAAAAACTCTCAAATTGGTGGTCTTACTTGGTTCGGAGTCGCAGACGGCTCCTACTCCATGGCCCACGATCCTTGTGTTGGATCGAGAAAACCGATAGAGGGGGGGGTGAATATCGGAAAACTTTCGGATTTACATAAAGAGCAATTGCACAGCGGAAGTTAAAAACACACAATGCAAACACGGGAGGTTTTACTTGGTTCGGAGCCTGTGTCGACTCCTACTCCAAGGCCCACGGTCGTTGACCGTTTACTTTGGGCAATTCTATATGAGGCGCAATAAAAGTTTACAAATATTGATTTACAAATACAGTATAGTAAACTTAACGAAAAGAAAGCTCTTCTTTTTACCGACGTCCGATGAAGGTTGACTTTTTCGGAGCAGCAGGACGTCGTCGGCTCGAGTTGGGAGGTTTCCGGAGCAAGGCGCGAGAGCGGAAGAGCGTAGAAGCGTTATGTCGAAGTGATGTCCTGAAGCCTTGGTCGAGGGTCCTTTATATAGGGCCTGGGGGCGCCCGGGATGTCGGGGGCGCCCCCCACGTGGCCTTTGATCCGCCAAAGTCTTGGTCGCGTCTGATCCTCTGGATCCGCTTTGACCGAGGCGGCCGGAGCGCTCGGGGTGCCCGGATTGACCGGGTCAAACTTCTATCTTCTTGGCTTCGAGGGGTTCTGGTTCGAGGCTTGCGCATGGGGGCGCCCGCAGCGCAGGGGGCGCCCGGGAGCAGCGGGGGCGCCCGGCCCAGCAGTTATTCGTAGCCTTTTCATCTTGACTTGTTTTGTATGCACCTTGGGGGCGCCCGGGACACTCCGGGCGCCCTACTCAGCCACTGCCTCACTCCTTTGAGGCTATCTGAGCTGCAGACACTCCTTCCTTTGGTCCTGCATCCAGGGTTAGTCCAAAACACAATAAAACAATAAAATATTTGTTTATACAGCCTTAGCTGTCTTGGTTCTGACTTTGGTCACCAAAATGGAGCCCTAGGTCGAACCGATGCCTACTGTTCCCTCGACGGGGAACGCGTCCTCACCTACTTCTCTCGGGAGAATTTACATGATGCCAACCGTTCCTCTAGTTGGACTTTTGCCTGACGGTCCTTTGTCAGATCTTGGATGCCGAGTTGCCCTTCGCTCGGTGCCTAGCATTCCTTCGCTAGGGCTTCAGTCCCAGGCTGTCCTTCGCCTGGCGCCTAGCAGTCCTTCCTAGCAGTCCTTCGCTAGGGCTTTAGTCCCAGGCTATCCTTCGCCTGGCGCCTAGCAGTCCTTCGCTAGGGCTTTTGACTCTGGCATTCCTTCGCCAGTGCCTAGCAGTCCTTCGCTAGGGCTTTTTACCCTGGCATTCCTTCGCCAGTGCCTAGTAGTCCTTCGCTAGAACTTTTCCTGTACACTAGAGTCACTTGTTAGAAAACAAGTAAGACTTAACTTTTGACCTCTGTTGCCATTATCAAAACACAGGTTTGACTTGGGTGCATTCTGCACCAACACGTTGACCATTTACTTTGGGCAATTCTATATTCGGAATGATCTTTTACAATTATAAGTACAGATATTGAATAAGAATTGAAATTGCAACACTTTTCGTAAATTAAGTTTACCGACGCCCGAGGTGGATCAAATTTTGGAGCTGAGGGTCGTCGTCAGTGCTGGAATCTCGAAGTTGGAGCTTTTCGAAGAGTAACGCTTGAACGAAAAGTCTTGGAGCGTTGTGAGCGAAGATGTCTGAAGCCTTGGGGGTGAACCCCCTTTTATAGCACTCATGGGGGTGCATGTGTCGATGGGGGCGCCTACACGTGGCCTCTCCTACGCGATCTCTTATCTGCAGGCTCGGTCAGCGGTTATCCATCTCACAGGGGCGCCTGAGTTGATGCAGGTGCCCGTATGGTCCCGGGCGCCTGAGCTGCCTTGGTTAATAAGACTTCGTAGTAGCTTGCTTGGTTTGCTTCGGTTAGCCTTCCACTTGTTAGTAATATGAGAGAAGTGTCCTAAGGCAATCGCCTTATGATTGTAATCATTTATTTTAATAAATCAATATTCACTATTTGAGTATATATGTTTGTGTATTTGATTGAGATCTTAAACTCATTTACTGAATGTCCGCAATACAATTCACAGCATGAGAGAATTAGTGATGAATTCACAACTAGTGATTATCTCTACATATGCAATTGTGAAGTATTGAAATTGTCCCTAGTCAATGAATTGATAAATACGGAGACTATCAATTCTGTTGAGACTAGCATCGGTTATTCACTAATCAGCTGATTCTCACTGGCTGGTGACATTGGGATGTCCGGAGATAATCATGAATGCTAGTTAAGGGAACTAGTTCATTGGAGTGACTGGCTGTAAAACTTCATATGGTAATCTACATATAGATATGTCAATGAAGTTCTTACTGCAGCTTAAGTGCGATATTCCTTTGACTTGCGGTGTTCAAGTTATCTTGGTCATGAAGACTTATACTTTGACATCTTAAGCAAGCATCTCCAAGGAGGTGTGGACCCAGGATGATTGGGTATAAGCCGAAGTGCCCGAAGATGTTTGAACAGCCTACAAAGGATTCACAACTCCTTGCGAGGAGATGTATACCCAAGGCCTATCGTCGGATTGTTACTCGAAGCTTCTGGCCAGAGCATCACATGTTCAGAGTATGAATCTCTCAGATACATGAGAGTAATTAGAATCCGTTGGACGAGAAAGACATTGCTTGGGCTAGGTGTGACGTAGTCAGCCTAGTGGGGACTGACACACATAGACCGTGTCCTGAACCAAGTGGGTATAAGATGGTGAAGGGAATGAGGCACGATTCATTATAGCTGCTGAAGGGTTTCAGAATCATTGCTGAGGTCAACCGTTGATCTTTCGATTAATTGGGGATCATGATGTACTACTAGGTGCCACTCATGATCGTTCTATAATTGGTTGATTATAGACGGCCAACATAAATCGAAAGCCTATTTAGTCACACGCACTACGAGTAATCCGAGGGATTTAAAACGAGTTGAAAATTGGATTTTTCGATCAAGAGAGATAAGTCGAATCTGAATTTTTCAGAGACGCATCGGATGCATAAAATGACTAATTCTTTTGAAGACTTATTAGACGAATTAAATGAGTTTAATTCGTATGGTATTGGCTTGGGTTTGGCCGGCCAAAGAGGGTCCCCACCCTCTTTGTTTGGCCGGCCACATCAAAAGGGAGAACCAAATTGTTTGGTTCAAGTTATAAAATAAACCAAGCGTGGTTTGTTTTATAAAATTATGGATAATATAAATTTTATAAACTGAGGTTTTGGTTTATTATTTTCATGGAAATTAAAATAAACTTGAATAGTTTATTTTATTTTATAAAATCAATTATGAATTGATTTTCCATGATAAGCAAAATTTATATAATAAATTTCTTATGAAATTTTATTCCATAAAGAAAAGGGAGACATGGTTGTTTTTATTATAAATTAAATTATAATAAAAACTTGGCATGATGGAATAATTCATAGAAAAATTTATATGATAAATTTCTTATGAAAATTTATTCCATAAAAAGGAGACTTGGCGGTTGAGAGGCTACTATATAAAGGAACCAAGGCAAGGCTTGAAAATTAATCCAAGAGATCTAGGAATAAGCCCTTTCTCTCTCTCCTTCTCTCCCTCTCCCTTCTCTAGTGCTATCGGCCCTAGATGCCCTTGCTGCCGTGAGCTACAACCACCACCGGCCTCCTTCTCCGGCGTCCAAGCTCCGGCGATCAGGCAGCTTTGGCCACCAAGAAGCCGCCGCAAGAAGAAGAAGAAGCGGGCACAACTCCTTCCTTCTTCCCGGAATCTTGATTCTGTTCTTCGTTTGGTGGTTATTCTTTCCATCTCTCTCTTGGTATTCTTGTTGTGCCTTTGGAGAATCTAGTAGTTCTTGTCGGCACGAAACTCATGGCTTTGCAAAGTCATCCCAAAGAAAACTCGGCGTGGACGCGAATAGAGGCGAAGCTTCTAAGGGACGCTTACGGTTGGATCTCGTCCCTTTCTTCGAGTTACGCGAGGTAACAAGTAAATTAGTTTACATTGTTGCAAAATTTTAAATATATGATCATGTCTACACAACATAAGGTTGCATGCTAGATGTGTGGTTAAATAATTTGAGAAATTATTTATGCTAAATCTTCCGCTGCACGTAATTAAATTTATAAAATTACGAACCCGCATCCATGTCAACAAGCACCCGGTCCCAACACCACTGGGGCGACCGTATCCATCCAAGCGCCTAGCCCCAGTGAGGCGCCTCACTCCTTGAGGCGCCTCAGCTGCAGAAACTCATTCCTTCTATCCATGCAACCAAGGTTAGTTCTAAAACAAAAAGAAACAAACATGTTAGTCATTATTTACAGGCTTAGCTGTCTTGGTTCTGACTTTGGGTCTCCCAAATGGGACCCTATGTCTGTTGAGGCAATCGACCCTTAAATGATTGGAAGATCATGGTTTTGATGAGTTGTGTGAATATGTTTAAGGTTAGAGTGTTATGTTGTATTTAATGTGTGTGATTGAGTTTACAAGACTTGGAGAATCACACATGGTGGACATATCCGAGGGACGAGAGCTGAGGGAGGAGAGCTCCAAGGGCAAGCCGGGAAGTGGACTTCAAGGGCACACGTGAAGGGTGGCATGGAGGCAAGCTAAGGGAAGGTTTGCGTGCACATCCGAGGGACGATAGCCAGAGGAAAAGGACTTCAAGAGGCAAGCCAAGGGAGCATACCTGAAGGCACACGTGAAGGAGAAGGTCTGGAGTGGCTGGAACTAGGCTGTGAGGTAGGGCCAGTCGACTGCCAAAACTCACAGAATATTTTCGGCCTCGGACCAGTCGACTGGCCCCAAGGCAGTCAACTGGTATATCCCGAAAACTAGTCGTTGGCTAGCAATTAATGCTAGGCCAGTCGACTGCCCCAGGGGCAGTCGACTGGTGCAGGGCTGGACAGACTGCGAGTCTGTCCTGTTCACCTATAAAAGGAGCACCTTTTTGTACGTGAGCGGTATGGTTCCGTACAGAGTCGAAGTGTTGCTCGTCTGTAGAGTGATTCCTACTTCCTCTCTCATATTCTTGTTAGTGATATGAGAGAAGTGTCCTAAGGCAATCGCCTTATGATGTAAACATTTATATTAGTAAATGATAATTCACTATTTGAGTATACATGTTTTGTGTATTTGATTGGGATCTTAAACTCATCTACTGAATGTCCGCAATACAACTCACAGCATAAGAGAATTTGTGATGGGATCACAACTAGTGATTATCTCTATATGTGCAATTGTGAAGTATTGAAATTATCCCTAGTCGATGAATTGATAAAAACGGACACTATCGATTCTATTGAGACTAGCATGGGTTATTCTCTAATCAGCTGATTCTCACTGGCTGGTGACATTGGGATGTCCGGAGATAAACATGGATGCTAGTTAAGGGAACTAGTTCATTGGAGTGACTAGCTGTAAGACTTCATATGGAATCTATCTATAGAAATGTCAATGAAGTTCTTACTGCGGCTTAAGTGTGATGTTCCTTTGACTTGCGGTGTTCAAGTCATCTTGGTCATAGAGACTTATACTTTGACATCTTAAGCAAACATCTCCAAGGAGGTGTGGACCCAGGATGATTGGGTATAAGCCGAAGTGCCCGAAGATGTTTGAACAGCCTACAAAGGATTCACCACTCCTTGCGAGGAGATGTATACCCAGGCCTATCGTCGGATTGTTACTCAGAAATCTCTGGCCAGAGTATATCATGTTTAGAGTGAGAGTCTCTAAAATACATGCGAGTAATTAGAAATCCAAAGGACGAGAAAGACACAACTTGGGCTAGGTGTGACGTAGTCAGCCTAGTGGGGACTGACACCATAGACCGTGTCCTGAACCAAGTGGGTATAAGGTGGTGAAGGGAATGGGGCACGATTCATTAGAGCTGCTGAAGGGTTTCAGAATAATTTCTTCTGAGGTCAAACCGTTGATCTTTCGATTAATTGGGGATCATGATGTACTACTAGGTGCCACTCATGATCGTTCTATAATTAATGGGTTAATTATAGACGGCCAATATAAATCGAAAGCCTATTTAGTCACACGCACTACGAGTAATCCGAGGGATTTAAAACGAGTTGAAAATTGGATTTTCCGATCAAGAGAAATAAGTCGAATCTGAATTTATCAGAGGCGCAATGGAAGCTAAAAATGGCTAAGTCTTTTGATGGCTTTTTGGGCGAATTAAATGAGTTTAATTCGCGGCGGTCCGGGTTGGTTTGGCCGGCCAAAGAGGGTGTCAAAACCCCCTTTGGTGGCCGGCCAAATAAAAGGAGAAAATCAATTTAATTGGTTTAATTAATAAAATAAATCTAGCGCGATTTATTTTATAAATTATGGATAAATAAATTTGTATAAAGAAATTTATATAAATAAAATTTATAGAAATTTATTCTTTTATGGAAGATTAAAATAATCCATGAATTGGTTTATTTTAATTTTGTAAAATCAATTATGAATTGATTTATCCATAATAAGAAAGTTTATAAATTTCTTATAAAATTTATTCCATAATTTAAAGAGAAGAAGAATTAGTTTTTATTATAAATTAGTTTATAATAAAGACTCGGTTTAAACGGAATAATTAATAAGAAAATTTATAAGATAAATTTCTTATAACTAATTCCGTTAATTCGGTTTAGAGGGAGACTTAGCAAAGGAGTTGCTACTATATAAAGGAACCAAAGGCTAGCCCTTATTCCAATCAATCAAGAGATTAATTATTCTCTCCCTCTCTCTCTTCCCTTCTCTCCTCCTTCTCTTCTTCTTTCCTTAGGGCCGGCGCACCCTAGCTCTCTAGGGCCGGCGCACCCTAGTTCCTCTAGGGCCGGCGCCCAATCACAACACCAAGGAGGTGTTGCCGTGAGCCACTAGAAGAAGAAGAACCCGAACAAGAAGAAGAAGAAGCGGATAGCGACTCCTCTCCTCTCGGAATTCGATTCCGTTACTTCTTGTTGGTTAGTTTCCTATATTTTCTCTTGTTCATCTAGTTGTGCCTTCCGAGGATCTAGTAGTTCTCGTCGGCACAAAACTCGTGACTTTGTGAAGTCATCCCGAAGAGAACTCGGCGTGGACGCTAATAGAGGCGGAGCTTCCAAGGGACGCTACGGTTGGATCTCGTCCCTTACTTCGAGTTACGAGAGGTACTTGGTAAATTAGTTTACTTTTCCGCAAAGTTTTATTTTATGATTATGTCAACACACCATAGGATTGCATGCTAGATACGAAGTTAAAATAATTTTGGAAATTATTTTATACAAACTCTTCCGCTGCACATAAAAATTTTGAATTTTACGAACTCGTATCCTTGTCGACATGCACCCGGTCCCAACAATTCTTGCATTCTATAAAGTGGAAGATCTCAACTGTAAAGGTTTATCCACCTGAAGGAGGGTTTCATAGTGAAAGTGGTGCTCGCGGCGTGGATCCTTGGACTAGTCACCCATCTGGGTGGATACCAAGTAACTCCTTTTGTTAGCATTGCATTTTGTTTCTTTTGCATATTATCATTCCGCAGCGCTAACAACTCTGTAGAGATCAAAACGAACGACAAAGTGCTATTCACCCCCCTCCTCTAGCACGCCTAAAATGATCCATCAGTTGGTATCAGAGTCGGTGCGTTTTGGAAGAAGTAACAATCAACTGAAGCAAATATAATGGTGTTTCAAGAGTGATACTCCACCGAACGACCACCCTTCTTCGACGGGAATGACTTCGCTTACTGGAAAGGTAGGATACAATACTACCTTATGAACGATATTGAGAACAGGATTAGTGTTGTAGATGGCTTCGAGGCACCCGTCGATGAAAGAGGAAAACCAACACCGATGAGATCCTGGTCGAAGGAGATAATGAAGAGGGCGCAATCCAATGCCAAGGCCACCACCACACTGCAGTGTGGCCTCTCAAAGGAGCAACTGAACAAGGTGGGGTCGTTCAAGAGCGCCAAGGAACTGTGGGACAAGTTGGTGGACCTGAACGAGAGGTCAAACGAGTCCAGAAGAGCCAAGAAGGACTTGCTCGTGGCCCAACTCTAGTCCTTATCCATGAAGAGCAATGAGACTGTCAGCCAGCTACATGGAAGGGTAAAGGAAGTAATCAATGAGCTCCAGGTGATTGGAGAAAAAATTGAGAACCGGGACATTGTTAGGTACGTTTTACAAGCCTTCCCGAGAACCACCTTGTGGGCATCCATGGTTGATGCATACAAGGTATCCAGGGATTTGTCCATTGTTAAATTAGACGACTTATTCTATGAATTTGAGCTACACGAGCAAGCTAATGTCTCTACCAAAGAGAAAGGTATTGCTTTTGTTGCAGAAAAGGAGAAGAAGAAGAGGAGGAAGAAGAAGAAGGTGGCATACTCTTCCTCATCAAATTCAGAGGAATCCAGCGCCTCCTTGGATAGCGATCAAGAGGCGTTCATGGTAAGAAAATTTCGTCGAGCTTTTAAAAGTTTGTCTAACAAGTCATATGCTAGGAAAGGGTTCAAAGGTAAGGGTAAGGCCAAGGACATCATATGCTACAACTGCCACCAAGAGGGACACATGAATAATGAGTGCCCTTAATTGAAGAGAAGAGATGACAAGAAGGAGGAGAAAAAGAAAGGTGACAAGAAGAGGACAAAGGGAAAGGAGAAGGGTGCCACCAAACTCAAGGAGACGTGGGATGATCCATCATCCTCAGAGGAAGAAGAAGAGCAAGTCTCCCACTTCGCTCTTATGGCACAAGACCACTCAGATTCATCAGATGATGAAAGAAGCTCAAGTAGTGAAGATGAGAGCTCCTCCACTTCATCATCAGAGTCAGAAGCTTCGGTAAGTGAGGTATACCACTTACCCTCCTCTACTTTAGTAAAGATAATTTCTAGCACTAACATGGACTTAGCTAAGGCTAGAAGTACAATTAAGGATCTAAAAGAAGAAATTGCCATGCTTAAAGTAGAATCTATCAAACTTGAAGAATTGCATGCTAGATCTACCTCTTCACATGCTTCACATCTTGTAACTGAAAATAGGAAACTAAGGAAGAAGGTAGATGACCTCACCATGGCCCTTAGGAAATTCCAAGTAGGATCTAGTAACCTAGACATGATAATCAACAGTCAAAGGGTCGTTTATAACAAGGCCGGTCTAGGATATAGGCCAAAGACAAAGGAAGTCACCTTTGTCTCACTCACGGGTAGGATTGGTGCATCTAGGAGACTAGGGGCTAAGGGAAACACAAAGAAGGCATGGGTACCAAAGAGGTTTTTACATGATGCTTATTGATCAAAGATTTGGGTACCAAAAGAATATATTTTTCATGTTGTATAGGTAAAGGTGAAGGAGACCTCAACTATGTGGATAGTAGATAGTGGATGCTCAAGACACATGACCGGGGATGTGAGCAAGTTCACCACTATTAGCTACTAAAGAGAAGGGACGGTCTCCGTTGGAAATAGTGAAAAATTGAGAATCATTGATAGGGGCACCATTGAGGTATCTCCCATAATTTTCATACATAAGGTACTCCTAATCAAAGATATGAAATTTAACTTGCTAAGTGTGAGTCAATTATGTGATGCCAGTTTTAGGGTCGAAGTTCATGCTAGGAACTGTCTAATCAAACACAATGAATCGAATGACATCATATTAGAAGGGTTTAGAGATGCAAATTTATACTATCTTGATCTTACTTATGCTACTAACAATGTTGCTAAGTGTCTCATGTCTAAAGAAGAGGAAGGGTGGTTGTGGCACCGGAGACTTGGACACGTCTACATGAGGAGCATTGCAAGAGTGGCCAAGGAAGAGTTGGTGAAGGGGTTACCAATGATCAATTATGAAAAGACCAAATTGTGTGATGCATGCCAAGAGGGTAAGCAATCAAAATCATCACACAAAGGTAAAACCCTAACTACTACCTCTTTACCTTTAGAGCTTTTGCATATTGACCTTTTTGATTGTCATAGTACTCCCTCACTAGTAGGGAGTAAATACTGTCTAGTCATAGTAGATGATTTTTCTAGGTTTACATGTGTTTATTTTTTGAAACATAAGGATGATACCCTAGAGATCTTTATAGGATTTAGTAAAAGGGTAGAAAACAAAAAAACATATCAAAATAAACCGAATTAGGAGTGAATACGGTGGGGAGTTTCAAAATGTAAGTTTCACACAATTTTGTGTTGAAAATGGATACAAGCATGAATTTTCATGCCCAAGGACTCCTCAACAAAATGGGGTAGTTGAGAGGAGAAATCGAGCCCTACAAGAAGCTGCTAGGAATATGCTTAGTGCATACTCTCTTCCTAGCTACTTTTGAGCCGAAGCGGTTGACACTACTTGTTATATTTAAAATCGGGTTTTGGTACATAGGTTCCTAGGAAAAATAACTTTTGAACTATGGAATGGAAAGGTACCACAAGTCCACTACTTTAGGGTCTTTGGATGTAAATTCTACATCTTAAATACCAAAGATGACCTAAGGATGTTTGAGTCAAAAGCCGATGAAGGAATTCTAGTAGGGTACTCATTAACTAGTAGGGGTTATAGAGTTTATAACATGAGGACAAAAGTGATTGAGGAGTCCTCAAATGTTAAGTTTGATGAAACAACAAGTACCTACCTTAGAAAAGCCTCAATTGATAAGGATATAGAAGAAGTCTGACCCCTTGCGCAATGAATCCAAGACCTACATTTGGAGGGCAATGATCAAGGGGGAGTAAGAAGTACCCTAGAGGATGAGGAAGAAGGAGTCAATGAACCCACAACCTCTAGGCCCTTGAGACAACACCACGATCACCCTATTGACCAAATAGTGGGTGATGTAACTCAAGGAGTAAGGACTAGGTCCTATTTTAGGGATCAAACTAGTCAAATACCTCTAATCTCTCAATTAGAACCCATGTTCATTGATGAAGCATTAGAAGATGTTGATTGGGTCTTAGCCTTGCAAGAAGAGCTAAATCAATTTGAGAGGAGTGAAGTTTGGGAGTTAGTTCCTAGCCCCAATGATTGCACCATTGTAACCACAAGATGGGTCTTTAGGAACAAACTAGATGATCAAGACAAAATCACTAGAAACAATGCTAGATTGGTAGCTAGGTTAACCAAGTTGAGGGATTAGATTATGATGAGACTTATGCCCCCGTAGCTAGGTTAGAATCTATTAGAATTCTACTGGCCTATGCCGCTCACATGGGTTTCACACTTCATCAAATGGATGTGAAGTCGGTATTCCTTAATGGGATCATTAAGGAAGAGATCTATGTAGAACAATCTCCCGGGTTTGAGGACCCTAACTATCCAAGACACGTTTACAAGAAAAGCCTTATATGGTTTGAAACAAGCTCCCCGGGCTTGGTATGAAAGACTTTCTTCATTTCTAGTGTCTAAGGAGTTTAGGAGAGGAACAATTAACCCTACTTTGTTCCTAAAGCCTAAGGATAAGAACATATTTGTTTCCTAAGTCTATGTAGACGATATCATTTTTGGGTCAACAAATAATGACTTCTTACAAGAGTTCATTAAGTGTATGGAAGATGTGTTAGTGATATGAGAAAAGTATCCTAAGGCAATCGCCTTATGATTGTAATTATTTATTTTAATAAATGAATATTCACTATTTGAGTATACATGTTTATGTATTTGATTGAGATCTTAAACTCATTTACTGAATGTCCGCAATACAATTCACAATATGAGAGAATTTGTGATGAATTCACAACTAGTGATTATCTCTTCATGTGCAATTGTGAAGTATTGAAATTGTCTCTAGTCGATGAATTGATAAATACGGACACTATCAATTCTGTTGAGACTAGCATGGGTTATTCTCTAATCAGCTGATTCTCACTGGCTGGTGACATTGAGATGTCCGGAGATAAACATGAATGCTAGTTAAGGGAACTAGTTCATTGGAGTGACTGGCTGTAAAACTTCATATGGTAGTCTACATATAGATATGTCAGTGAAGTTCTTACTGCATCTTAAGTGCGATGTTCCTTTGACTTGCGGTGTTCAAGTCATCTTGGTCGTGGAGACTTATACTTTAACATCATAAGCAAGCATCTCTAAGGAGGTGTGGACCTAGGATGATTGGGTATAAGCCGAAGTGCCCGAAGATGTTTGAACAGCCTACAAAGGATTGACCACTCCATGCGAGGAGATGTATACCCGAGGCCTATCGTCGGATTGTTACTCGAAGCCTCTGGCCAGAGCTTGACATGTTCAGAGTATGAATCTCTTAAATACATGAGAGTAATTAGAATCCGTAGGACGAGAAAACGTTACTTGGGATAGGTGTGACGTAGTCAGCCTAGTGGGGACTGACACACATAGACCTTGTCCTAAACCAAGTGGGTATAAGATGGTGAAGGAAATGGGGCACGATTCATTATAGCTGCTGAAGGATTTCAGAATTGTTTCTGAGGTCAACCGTTGATCTTTCGATTAATTGGGGATCATGATGTACTACTAGGTGTCACTCATGATCGTTCTATAATTGATTAATTATAGACGACCAACATAAATCGAAAGCCTATTTAGTGACACGCACTACGAGTAATCCGAGGGATTTAAAACGAGTTGAAAATTAGATTTTCCATTCAAGAGAGATTTAGTTTGGTTGAGCCAAACGATAAGTCAAATCTGAATTTTTCAGAGACGCATCGAAAGCGTAAAATGGCTAAGTCTTTTGAAGACTTAATAGATGAATTAAATAAGTTTAATTCATTAGGGCTTGGCTTGGATGGGCCGGCCAAAGAGGGTCTCCATCCTCTTTGCTTGGCCGGCCACAACAAAGGGAGAGAACCAAGTTTTTGGTTCAATTTATAAAATAAACCAAGTGTGGGTTGTTTTATAAAATTATGAATGATATAAATTTTTATATAATAAACCATGGTTTGGTTTATTTTTCATGGAAATTAAAATGAACCATGGATTGGTTTATTTTATTTTATAAAATCAATCATGGATTGATTTACCATGATAAGAAAATTTATTCCATAAGAAAAAAGAGACTTGGTTGATTTTTATCATGAATTAAAATATGATAAAACATGGCATGATGGAATAAGTCATAGAAAATTTATTCCACAAGAAAAAAAGAGACTTGGTGGTGAAGGCATAGGCTCTCTCCCTCTCTTTCTCTCCCCTTCTTGTCATGCGCCAACCAGCCCCAAGAAGAATTTTCGCCGCAAGCTTCTTCTTTTGCTTCGCCGGAATTGTGATTCCGACCATCCTTTTGTGGTTAGTCTTCCGATTTCTCTCTTGTTTTTTTCTCGTCGCATTCTCGGAGAATCTAGTAGTTCTCGAGAACACGAAACTCAAGTCTTTGCGAAGTCATCCCGAAGATACTCGGCGTGGACGCGAATAGAGGCGGAGCTTCCAAGGGACGCTTACGGTTGGATCTCATCCCTTCCTTCGAGTTACGCAAGGTAATACGTAAATTAGTTTACGTTTCTGCAAAATTTTAAATATATGATCATGTCTTCACAAGATAAAATTGCATGCTTAGATGTGTGGTTACATAATTTGAAAAACTATTTATGCTAAATCTTCCGCTGCACGTAATTAATTTTAAAATTACGAACCCGCATCCATGTTAGCATGCACCCGGTCCCAACAGTGGTATCAGAGCCGTGGTTTGTGTTCGACATAATCATATAATTGTTTTGCGGAAAGCTTTGTCGTGATCTCAATTTTGAAAAATTTTCCAATTATGGAAACTTTCCAATTATGGTAAATTTTTGATTTAGGAATTTCAAAGTTTGGAAATCCTCATGAAATTTCGCAAACTTTTGAAATATCTCTGTTTCTGAAATTTTATGATAATTGTGAAAACATTCCATTTTTGAAAACTTTCCAATTTTGGAAATTTCCTATTTTGGAAATTTTCCAATTTTGGAAAAACGTAAGTTTTCTTTGTACCAGAAACTTACAATTATTCTGAAAACCTTTTATTTTTGGAAACTTTCCATTTATGAAAAGCTCGCAATTTTTGGCACTTTCTTTCAAGAAAGTCTAGATAAATTATGGGAATATTAATTGGCATTTAAATTCATAATTGGAAATTAAATTATTTACAAAATTTTTTATTTTGGATTGAGCCTTGGGGAGCCGTCCAATTTAAAGTTAGTTGATATAATAAATTTCTTAAATTGAATTTAAACTGTGAAATTCTTATTTTGGATTGAGCCTCGGGGAGCCGTCCAAATTAAATTATTGATATTAATTTTCCATAAATAAAATATGTGATCAAATCTCTGAAATTTTGAGGTGATTCTCAAACGATAATTTCCTTATTTGATTTATGAGGTGATGCTCTTATATATTATTGTCTCCAAAATTAATTAGGAAAATTATTTCCTGTAGAGTATATTTCCTTAAATAAGATTTTCATGAAAATAATATGTGGTTGAATTAAGGGAATCTGTCTCTTAATTTAATAAGATTTGATTTAGAGAAATCAAAGTCTTAAACATATTATTTCCAAAATTGATTATGATAATTCAGGAAATTGTTTCCCAAAACAATTCCTTGAATAAAGTATGAAATTAGAATTAGGAAATCCGGTTCCTAATTCAATTAATGAGACTTGATAAATTTAGTCACATACATACTTTATTAAGGAAATCATTAGAACATGACATAATTATATGTCATGAATGTACATAAAAGAAAAGGATGAGACCCAAAATCCCTTACAAAATATTAAGGCCAACACCTTCCATTAATATGGTTAGAACCGGAGTTTTGTTTCTCGTTTGGGTTGATGGACACATCCATGCCCAGCTTGAACCTCAACATGTTCAAACCATGGAATTAGTTTATGATTAATATAGTTGGAGTCAGAGGTCAATCCTTAGTTTTGGTTGTTGGACACATCCAAGCCTGACTAAACGGTTGAATGAGCTCCAACCATATTAAAACTATTTCTTGATTAATGGGTCAGCCTTAAGCTTGGAACATCGATTTGTTGTTCCACAGCCAAGGTCGATGTAAAGAGAGGTGCAGTTGGGTGCTATGTATATTGTTGCATACTTGTTAATGAGTTAACAACCCAATGATTTATGCAAACATTCAATTAGTTGATAGCATAATGTGATAGTTACATATGTATAATATGTAATCGGTAAATTACATACCTTTATAACTAAGAATAACTTGATGGACTCTAGCCATAGTTGTTCTTATCTATGGTTGGATATTAACCTATTTGGAGATGTCCTACGATCTCCCGAATTGATAAAAAGGGTTATTTAATTCGAAAAATAAATAGAATTTAATTAATGTATATTGATGCATTCTTTATCATTCTCATCACATAACCTCAATTTGTATTTCTAGGATAATCACCTAATCATGTTTTCTTTGAATTTGCGTTCCATTTTGGACACCAATAAGATGATTAAGCCAAACATTATGGACTGGCTTCGAAACCTGAGGATAGTCCTCAAGGCAGAAAAGCTTGCTTATGTCCTTGAAGAACAACTTCCCAACCATCCTCCTAAAGATGCAACTCCAGACCAGATAGTGGCCTATCAGAAACATGTGGCCGATTCAGAACTTGCAAGCTGCATAATGCTGGCCGCTATGGTACCTGAGCTACAAAAGCAGCTTGAGCATATGGATGCTCATACTATCGTCTTCCATCTTCATGAGCTGTTTGACGAGCAGGCGAGATCCGAAAGGTTTGAGGTCTCCAAACTCCTCTTCACCTCTAAGATGGAGGAAGGCACTTCTGTTTCACAGTTTGTGTTGAAAATGTTGGGGTACATTGGGCGACTAGGCCCACTCGGATTTGCAATGGATCATGAACTAAGTATTGACTTAATTCTGCATTGCTTGCCCAAGAGTTACTCACAGTTTGTGATGGAATATTGAATGAACAAACTGGAGACTACCATTCCTGAGTTGCTTAACCTGCTGAAGACTGTAGAGCCTTCTGTAAAGCAGGATCAGAAGACGGTACTGTTAGTTGGTTCCTCAAAGATAGGCTCTAAGAGGAAGCCCAAAGAACAAAATAAGGGAAGGAAGAAAAAAACCAAAAAGATTGAAAAGGCACCAAAAGCCACTTGCCATCACTGCGGCAAGGAGGGCCACTGGTGAAGAAACTGCAAGGTTTATCTTGAGTCCTTGAAGAAGAACGCATCTGATGCCCCATCCTCTTCAGGTATCTTCGTTATTGAATGTCACTCTATTTCCTCGGACACCTGGGTACTTGATACTGGGTGTAGCTCACATATATGTAATGGCACACAGGGGCTAAGGAATAGAAGAAGACTCGTCAAGGGAGAAACGAATTTGCGTGTTGGAAATGGAGCAAAGATTGCTGCTGTTGCCATCGGAATATATTTGCTAAAGCTCCCTACTGGACTTGTCTTAGAATTGGATAATTGTTATTTTGTTCCTTCGTTAATAAAGAACATTGTATCTATTTCATGCTTCAATGAAAAGGGTTATCATTTAACTTTTAGTAACAATTGCTGTTACATAACTTTAAATGGTGTTCTTTATGAGACCGGAACTTTATGCAATGGTATCTACACGTTAGATTTATCCGGTGACGTTTTCAATATCGAAGTTAGCAACAAACATGCTCGAATAGATAATCAAATAGACTCCTATATGTGGCATTGTCGTCTTGGCCATGTAAGCAAGAAACGCATGACCAAATTACACCAATGTGGAATTCTGGAATCATTTGAACCTGGTTCATTTGATACATGCGAATCATGCTTAAAAGGCAAGATGACCAAATTACCCTTTTTCGAAAAAGGTAAACCAGTGGGAGAATTGCTTGGTCTAATACATACTGATGTATGTGGACCAATGTCAACTCTTGCACAAGGAGGCTATAGCTACTTCATTACCTTTATCGATGATCACTCACGATTCGGGTATGTGTTCTTAATTAAACACAAATCTGAAGCTTTTGAGAAATTCAAAGAGTTCAGAAGTGAAGTAGAGAAACAGCTTGGCAAAAGTATTAAGATACTTCGATCCGATCGGGGTGGTGAATACTTAAGTCAAGAGTTTCAAGATTATCTTAGGGACAATGAGATATTGTCTCAATGGACTCCGCCATATACACCACAGCATAATGGTGTATCTGAGAGGCGTAACCGAACCTTAATGGACATGGTTAGATCTATGATGAATCATGCAACTTTCCTCATGTGGTACCCAAAAAATTTGGAGTCACAGTGGTGGAAAATGCAAGTAATGAATTAGTGCCCACCAGAGTCAAAAATTCATGGAGAGTATGCATTGACTACCGGAAGCTTAACACAGTCACGAGGAAAGACCACTTCCCATTTCCATTTATTGATCAGATGCTTGAGAGACTTGCAGGGAAGTCCCATTACTATTTCTTGGATGGGTATTCAGGCAACTTCCAGATTTGTATCGATCCGAAGGACCAGGAGAAGACTACCTTCACTTGCCCCTTCAACACATTTGCCTACAGACGGATGTCATTTGGACTCTACAAAGCTCCAGGAACATTTCAACAATACATGGTAAGTATATTTGGTGAGTTGTTAGAGCATTGTATGGAGATCTTTATGGATGATTTTTCAGTTTTTGGCACATCTTTTGATTCATGTTTAGATAACATGTCTAGGGTTTTACACCGTTGCATTGAGACTAACCTTGTACTTAATTTTGAAAAATACCAATTTATGGTAGAGCACGGTATTGTATTAGGTCACATAGTCTCTAGGAGAGGTATAGAAGTAGATCCTGTAAAAATCAGTGTTATATCTGCTTTATCTTACCCCGTATGCGTACGGGATGTTCGTACCTTTCTTGGACATGCAGGGTTTTACCGCAGGTTTATTAGAGACTTCAGTTTGATTGCTCGGCCCTTGACAAAACTTTTGCAAAAAGATGTTGAATTTTGCTTTGATGATAAATACAAAGTGTTGGATCGGGTTGGTCCGGCTAGAGGGGGGGTGAATAGATGGCTAATAAAATAAAAGTGGTGGACACTCGTCTATAAAAAAAAAACTTGGTTGCAACTTGGTCGTTGCTTCCAAGACGGTTAAAGCTCAATAAAATCTCCTTGTGGCGGAGAAGCCTTACTCTTGAAGATCGCTAGACTTTAGAGAAAATTACAATAGAATTGAATTCCTAATTCTAAATCTCTAAGTCTATTTATAGGTTGAGTGACACGATCTTGATCGTTGATACAAGAATGAGTTTCATCTTGATCATAGATCTAAGATTACTCTTAGCTGTTGATTAATCTTTGCCGATTAATATGATGTGTGATCAAAAATAAAGGATCGCCGAGCAATCCACGTAAGAAGCTTTGACTGAGCATGTAGATAGCTTTAACCGAACCCTGTGCGTAAGAAGCTTTGACCGAGCATGTAGATAGCTTTAACCGAATCCTGTGCGTAAGAAGCTTTGACCGAGCAATCCACGTAAGAGGCTTTGACTGAGCATGCAGATGAAGCTTTAATCGAACCCTGTGCATTCACGTAAAAGAACGTTATTGTAATTCAAATGAAACTTTAATTAAAGTTTAAAACAACTTTAATTAAAGGAATGTTTATTTAAGAAGTTTTAATAAAACAAACTTCAAAGTACGTTTAAAGAAAAACTTTAATTAAATTGAAATTTTAATTAATGTTTTAATATAATTAAAACTTTATTATTTAAATAGCAAGTCAAATGTTGACTTGATAAAAGTCAACTTAGTTGACTTTTCGTCAAACCATCGATTGGGTGAGTTCCGGCCAACCGAAGTTAGGTTCACCCGAACCCGACTCTGGCCTTTCGCCCCTCGAACGTGCTTCAGCCAAGTTTCTCATCCCTCGGACGTCACGCACGTCCTTCTTGGTCCACCGGCGTACTCTTCCGCAACTTCCGCGTCCCTCAGATTGCAATGAGCCCGTCGGCTCACTTCCCCGCGCAATCTTTCTCATCCGCTGCGTCTTACTCTCGACTTCCTCCAAACCTAAGTTCCTACACACTTAGCAGAGGGATTAAAACCAACAGGACCTAACCTAACTTGGTTGATCACATCAAAACCGACCGGGGCACCAACAATCTCCCCCTTTTTGATGTGCATCAACCCAAGTTTAGTTAGGAATAAACAACACACAAAAACTACTATCCCCCTGTGCATTAAGCATAAAAAATTTTGCAATTATGTACATAACCTCCCCCTGAACATAAACTACTATTCCCCTTTGATCACAGCAAAAATGGGACAAAAAAATAAGGAAGGGAAAATATAAATTTCATTTAAATTTTTTTTTTATTATTATTATTAAATTCATGCAAATATGAAAAAAATCCTAATAAGTTCATGATAAGTATGCCAAGTACTCAAAAAAATTAATTTTTTTTTGTAAACTCCGATCGAAATAATCTCTTAAAAACATTTGATAATACAATAAATGATAAAGGACATAAAAAAATATTAGTCAATTTTGTTTTTCATAAATACCAGAAAATTAATTCAATAATGATTTTGGAACCCAAAATAAATTTTCATCTACGGGGTTAATCAAAAACTTTAGAGAAATATAATTTCTAGGAATTTTTCTAAGCTGGCCCCTATGATTTTTAACATACCAATTCAGATTTTCAGGATAAAAATTCTTTTTAATTCTTAAACATGCAATATCATTTTCTAATTTCTCCACTAAATTCTTCAAATTTTCATTTTCTGTTTTCAGTTGGTCAGATAGAATAGATGAGCATATAGTGCCAAATCTTTCTTTTAACTCAGAGTTTTCTATCTCCAATTTATTCATCGACTTAAGCATGGATTTTATTACTGAGTAGATTCGAGCAGGTGGAAGTAGACATACCTCACTTACCGGGTCAGTTTCGAAGTTAGGATCTTCCTCTTCATTGCTGCTTTCTCCCGAGGTGCTTTCTTCATCTTCATCTTGGTGGCTTGCCATCAATGCAAGTCCGACGAACTCTTCGGCTTCCGATTCATCTGACGAGGTCTCGTCCCAGGTGGCTTTTAGTGCCTTTTTCTTCTTTGGCTGGTTCTTGAGTTTAGGGCACTGATCTTTCAGGTGTCCCTCCTCATTTCAGTTGTAGCATCGGACCGTTTGTTTTTTCTTTCTCTGCACCATTTTTGAGGGGTTAGTATTAATGTATTTACATAATTTTCTTACCGCTAGTGTTGTTTCTTCATCATCCACTGAAGATTCTTCGTCGAGTTGGATCTTCCTTGTTTTTAGCGCAATGTTGTCAGCTTTCCTGTTATTTTCTACAAAGCGAGATTCGTGAAGTTCCAAAGTAGAAAACAACTCTTCTAAAGTACTTGTTTCTAGATTTTTTGAAATATAATATGCATCAATTACCGAGGTCCATTCCGGGGTTCTCGGAAACGCGTTTAGAGCATACTTTTGAGCATCGCGGTTAGTTACCTTTTCTCCGAGATTTTCGAGACTTGTGATTAGTTCTTTTACCTTTGCATGCAATCTCGCAACAGATTCTCCATCTTCCATCCGTAGATTGGTCAGTTGGCTTCGAAGAACATCTCGTCGCGTAAGTTTTGCTTCCGAGTTTCCTTCGTGCAGTACCAAGAACTTTTCCCAAAGTTCCTTCGCCAATTCGTACTTACCGATCCAGTTCACATCTTGCTCTGGGAGGACGGTCAACAGATGAAATTCTGCCTTTCCGTTTGCAATAGCATCAACTTGTTCCTTCTTGTTCAAAGAATCAGGATCCTTGATCTTTCATTCATTGTCTTTGGGAGCTGCATAGCCATTTTTCATAATAATTAATAATTCATAATCTGTAGTAAAAAATACCAGCATCTTCCGTTTCCATGCCGCGAACATCCCCTCAAACTTAGGCGGGTATATTGCTGGTCCAACCATCTTAAAATTTGCTGCAGTTGGCAGTTAGTCCTTCTACGGCGGCCTGGCTTTGATACCACTTGTTGGATCGGGTTGGTCCGGCTAGAGGGGGGTGAATAGACGGTAATAAAACAAAAGTGGTGGACACTCGTCTATAAAAAAAACTTGGTTGCAACTTGGTCGTTGCTTCCAAGATGGTTAAAGCTCAATAAAATCTCCTTGTGGCAGAGAAGCCTTACACTTGAAGATCGCTAGACTTTAGAGAAAATTACAATAGAATTGAATTCCTAATTCTAAATCTCTAAGCCTATTTATAGGTTGAGTGATACGATCTTGATCGTTGATACAAGATTGAGTTTCATCTTGATCATAGATCTAAGATTATGTTGGTACAGAAAGCACCAAAGTCAAACCTGTGTTTTGATAATGGCAACAGGGTTCAAAAGTTAAGTCATGTTATCTAACATGTCACTTGAGTGTGCAGAGTAAAAAGCCCTAGCGAAGGACTGCTAGGCACTGGCGAAGGAATGCCAGAGAAAAAAGCTCTAGCGAAGGACTGCTAGGCACTGGCGAAGGAATGCCAGAGTAAAAAGCCCTAGCGAAGGATTGCTAGGCACTGGCGAAGGAATGCCAGAGTGAAAAGCCCTAGCGAAGGAATGCTAGGCACCGAGCGAAGGACAGCTCGACATTCAAGACCTGGCAAAGGACCGTCAGGCAAAAGTCCAACCAGAGGAACGGTTGGCATCAGGTATACTCTCCCGAAAGGAGTAGGTGAGGACGCGTTCCCCGTCAAGGGAACAGTAAGCGTCGGTTCGACCTAGGGTTCCATTTTGGAAACCCAAAGTCAGAACCAAGACAGCTATGGTTGTATAATCTAATATTTTATTGTTTTATTGTGTTTTAGACTAACCCTGGATGTAGGACCGAAGGAACGTGTGTCTGCAGCTCAGAAAGCCTCAAAGTAGTGAGGCAATGGCTGAGTAGGGCGCCCGGAGTGTCCCGGGCGCCCCCAAGGTGCATACAAAACAAGGCAACTAAGAAGGGCTTCACACAGCTGCTGGGCGGGGAGCCCCCGTACTCCCGGGCGCCCCCGCTGCTCCCGGGCGCCCCCAGTGCCAGCTACCGAAGCACTCCCTCGCGAAACCAAGAAGATGACGATTTGACCCGGTCAATACGGGCGCCCCGAGCGCTCCGGGCGCCCCGGTCAAACCTGATCCCGAAGGTAAAGGGATCAGACGCTGACCGAGAAATTGGCGGATCAAATGCCATGTGGGGGGGGGGGGCGCCCCCAGGCCCTATATAAAGGGCCCTCGACCCCAAGCTTCAAAAACAACTTCAATCAACGCTTCCACGCTCTTCTGCTCTCGCGCCTTGCTCCGGAAACTGCCCAACTCGAGCCGACGACGTCCCGCTGCTCCGGAAAAGACAACCTACATCGGACGTCGGTAAAAGAAGAGTCTCTTTTTTATTATTTAGTTTACTGTGCTGAACTTGTAAATCAATTCTTGTAAACTATTATTGCACCTAATATAGAATTGCCTAAAGTAAACGGTCAACGACCGTGGGCCTTGGAGTAGGAGTCGACCCAGGCTCCGAACCAAGTAAAATCGATCGTGTCTCTTTGTGTTTTTGTTTTATTAATTTCCGCTGCGTACCTGCTCTATGTTTTTCCGAAAAATGATTATCGATATTCACCCCCCCCTCTATCTGTTCTCTCGATCCAACAAGTGGTATCAGAGCGGGGAAGTTCAAACTTGGTGCAACCACCAGTTTGAAAATTTTTTTTCGAATTTTTATTTTCTTTTTCTCGTTCGAATTTTCTTTAAATATTTCGTTCAAATTTTTTTTTCCGTTAATCGAGGTTGGTGCAACACCCCTCGTTATTTCATTTTATTTCATCCCACACTACTAATCCAAGACCTAGTCTTGGGAAATCTTTTTCTTGTTAGTTTTCTTATTCTACAGATTAAATGGTCATGCAAGAAGGTTTTAGCACCGCCAGACCTCCACTTTTCAGTGGAGAAGATTTTTCCTACTGGAAAAGTCGAATGGAGCTCCACCTGAAAACTTAGGTGGACATGTGGATCATCATCCACTCCGGACTGGAGATCCCCAAAAACGCCGAAGGAGTACCGCAGACCTACTCAAAATGGGACAACAATCTGAAGCGCAAAATAGAAGCCGACGCAAAGGCGACTCAGACCCTACAATGCGGTTTAACAAAAGAAGAGCTGAACCGAGTGGGCCCCTTCAACAGTGCAAAGGAGCTATGGGCAAAGCTGATCAAACTGCACAAAGGAACATCAGACACCAGGATCAGTAAGAGAGACCTGCTCCTAAACAAACTCTACGCCATCAAGATGGCCGACAATGAAACAGCAGCCCAACTCCACGCACGCATATAAGAATTGATGAACGGTCTTCACACTATAGGTCACAAGGTCGAAAACGTGACCTAATAAGGTATGCCCTAAGTGCTTTCCCTAGAAATACCTTGTGGGCATCTATGGTAGATGCATACAAGGTTTCAAGGGATCTCTCTAAAATTAAATTAGACGAATTATTTTCCGAATTAGAACTGCACGAACAAACTAACTCCAATATGGTCGAGAAAGGAATTGCTTTTGTTGCAGGAAAAATTGGAAGATCAACAAAGAAGAAACCTCAACCTGAACCCGAGTCTAACTCAGACTCAGACGCAGAAGACGAAGAAGGAGATCAATCTGAGCTGGTCCGACTGGCCCGAAGCTACTACAAAAAATTGAAAAACCAAGTCAACACACGAAGGACAAGCCGAAGAAAGGACGAACCAGCTGAACCCGCGAATAACAAAAACAAGCCCAACGTAACCTGCTACGAGTGCAAGAAGAAGGGCCACTACATGACGGAGTGCCCAAATCTAAAGGAGAATAAAAAGACAAGACGGAAGAAAGCACTCCAAGCAAACTGGGACGAATCTTCATTAGAAGAAGAAGAAGAAGAACCCCAGTCAAACCTGCTAGCCCTGACCGCTTCAGAAGAAGACGAGACCGAGTCAGTGTCAGAAAAGGACGACGGCAAACTAACCTTTTCAGAAGACGGCGAAATCAAGGTAAGCAGGTTCAATAAAAGTCAATTAAGTGAACTTATTTCTTATCTCTCTCGAGATTTGGCGAAAGCCAAACTCCAAGTTGAATCCCTCCGATAGGAAGTAAAACTCCTGAAAGAGGGAGCTAACTCTAAATCCTTAACCGAGAAAGTTCAAGAAGGAACTCCTACTCAAGTTGAAAAACTTGAGGAAGAGAACTCCTCCCTGAAAACTCAGGTTAAGGATCTTAGAGCGGCCTTAGAAGGATTCACTTCTGGTTCCAAGGGTCTTGACATGATTCTTGGAAAACAGAAGTCCGTTCTAAATCGATCCGGACTTGGCTATAGAACCAAATCCTGACAAAGATCCTACTTTGCTGTACTGAATCAGTCCAGAAGTAAAGTTCAGGCATGGGTACCTAAACTGTGCCTGAACAAACCAACTGGATCAAATCAGTATTGGATCCCCAAGGACAAGATTCACATCTTGCCTAATCATTATCGTGGCTATAGTCCAGGGGGACCCAAATTAAAAACTATTTTTATTGTTAAATAAAATTTAATTCTTGCAATTTGCCTGATTGATTATTTATTTAAATTTCTGAAATTTACCATGCTTAGACTTAGGTTAGTATAAGGGCAGAACAAACTTAACTGAAACTTGAAAACATAGTATTGGGTGGACGTGAGATGATAGTACGTTAGGGAAACCAATTCTAATAAGATCAAGTCCACTTGGTCTCTTTAAACTGGTGAAACTAGCCGAAGCTACCGATCTAAAATCCAAACTAGTTAGACCAGAACTTTTTCAAAGATTAATTTTGAAAATGAAACTTCATTAAACGGCTTTGTCAAGGAATGGGTTGATGATCCAATAAGGCTACGGCCAAAGAAGGCCTAGTGCCTCGCCAAGACCTGGAAGCCAATTTTTGAATTTCAAATTCAAATTACTTTTTGTCAAATTCAAATCTATCACAAACTTTCAATTAAGTATAGATTCAAACATTTTTTCTCAAAATAAATTTAAATATTTTCAAAAATTAATTAAGAATTTTAAAATAAATAATGTTTTTTTAAAACCTGTCTCACGAGACCTATAAGGCTAACGTGATTGAAAACCCTAGATTTGGGTGAGACAGACGAGTCAGTGAAAATCAATTTAAGCTATTCCTAACTCTAATTGGATCCAAATCAATAAAACTCTTTATGTGTAGGAACATAAAGATTTGGACCAATGGATGTTGGATTGCGGTTGCTCCAGACATATGACTGGAGATAAATTGAAGTTCACCAAACTCAAGCTCAAAAACCTAGGCTCAGTAGCATTTGGCAACAATGCTACACTCAAGGTAATTGGGTCAGGTAATATTGAGCTTAAATCTGACTTTATTATTAAGAAAGTTCTTTTGGTTGAAAACTTCAATTTTAACCTGCTTAGCATAAGTCAGTTATGTGATTCTGGTTATATAGTCACTTTCAACAATTCTGACTGCCTGATTAGAAATGTACAAGACTCAGAAACCATGCTTAAGGGCACTAGGAAAAATAATGTATACACTATAAACCTTCCCCTAGTACCAAAATGTATGCTAACTCAGGTTGAACAATCGAACCTCTGGCATTGGAGATTAGGTCATACCAATTTGAGAACTATCTCAAAAGTCACCCAACTTGGCCTAATCAAAGGTATCCCCAAAATTAAAAACAATGAAAACCTAATATGTGAATCATGTAATCAAGGTAAACAAACTAAATCTAATCACAGATTGATTCAATCTGACCTAACTCAAACCACACTTGAGCTCCTGCACCTTGACCTATTTGATTCACATGGAGCCAAGTCACTAAGCGGGAACCGATACTGCTTAGTAATAGTTGATGATTATTCTAGGTTTACCTGGGTTAGGTTTCTAAAAACCAAAGATGAAACCTTAAAACTATTTAATGATATCTGTAAATTGATTGAAAATCAAAACGATACTAAAATTAAAAGACTTAGGAGTGACCACGGGGGAGAATTTGAAAATCAACGGTTCGAGGAATTCTGTAAGATCAATGGGTATTTACATGAATTTTCATGTCCTAGAACCCCCCCAACAAAATGGGATAGTCGAAAGAAGAAATAGAACTTTACAAGAAGCCGCTAGGGCTATGCTCAACGAATTTAGCTTAGCAAACTAATATTGGGCAGAAGCGATTAGTACGGCTTGTTACATCCAAAATAGGGTTCTGATCAACAAGCGACACAACAAAACACCCTATGAACTGTACTACCATAGGCTCCCAAATCTACACTACCTAAGGGTCTTTGGATGCAAAGTTCATATCCTAAACACCAAAGACCACTTAGGGAAATTTCAATCCAAATCAATCCTAGGTATTTTCCTAGGATACTCAACCACAAGTAGAGCATATAGAGTTTACAACAAACAAACTAAGAAAATTGAAGAAACAACTAACGTAATATTTGATGAAGAAGTCAACTCAACAACTGATAATCCAGACCTAACTTCATCAAATTCTGATCAAGAAAATAATGAACAAACTAATGAACCCTTAATTGAATCCTTAAACGAACTAACTATTGAACCAATTAATGAGTCAACTGAACCAACTAATGAACCAGCCCAAAGAGTCGAATCATTTAATGAACCAAACCAACCAGCCGGACCTGAGGCTGAACCAAGTTCTAGGAGAACCAAAAAACCCAGACTTAGTCACCCAACCGATCAAATTGTGGGTGATCCAACTCTAGGAGTCAGGACTAGATCCTCCTATAGAAACCTTAGTCAAATAGCTATGATATCAAAAATAGAATCCAAAACTATAGATGAAGCTCTACCTGACACTGATTGGATCATAGCTATGCAAGAAGAATTAGCCCAATTTGAGAGGAACCAAGTCTGGAACTAGTGCCTAAACTTGAAGGCAAATCCATCATAGACACTAAGTGGGTATTTAGGAATAAACTAAATGATCAAGGAGAAATAGTTAGAAATAAAGCCCGCTTAGTAGCTAAGGAATTCAGCCAAATAGAGGGATTAGATTATGATGAAACATATGCCCCAGTAGCTAGACTTGAGTCCATTAGAATGTTGTTAGCCTTTGCATCCCATAAAGGATTTAAGCTATATCAAATGGATATAAAGTCAGCCTTCCTAAATGGATTCATTAAAGAAGAAGTTTATATAGGACAACCCCCTGGGTTTGAGGACTTAGACAAATCTGACCATGTTTACAAATTAACTAAAGCACTATATGGGTTAAAACAAGCACCTATGGCTTGGTATGAATGTCTATCAACTTACTTAACCTCTAAAGAATTTAAACAAGGACAAATTGACTCAACCTTATTTATTAAAACACTAGAAAAAGATATATTTATTGCCCAAATTTACGTAGATGACATAATCTTTGGATCCACCAACACAAACTTCCTAAAAGAGTTTGTCAAGATAATGGAAAATGAATTTGAAATGAGCTTAGTTGGTGAGCTTACCTTTTTTCTAGGACTACAAATCAAACAAACTAGAGATGGAAACTACGTCCATCAATTCAAATATGCTAAAGAGTTAGTAAAGAAATTTAAAATGGATAACTCTAAAAGCATAAGTACCCCCATGGCCACTAAAGTAAAAATAGATAGTGACCCTGATGGTAAGCCAGTAGACCTCAAACTGTATAGAAGTATGATAGGTAGTCTACTGTACCTTCCAGCCAGCAGACCTGACATTCTTTTTGCTGTAGGGATGTGTGCTAGATATCAAACCTGTGCTAAGGATGTTGGGACCGGGTGCATGTTGACAAGGATACGGGTTCGTAAAATTTTAAATGTTTACGTGCAGCGGAAGAATTAACATAAAATAATTTCTTAATTTATTTTAACCACGTATCTAGCATGCAACCTTATGATGTGTGGACATGATCATAAATTAAAACTTTTGCGAAAAAGTAAACTAATTTACTTTGTACCTCTCCTAACTCGAAGTAAGGGACGAGATCCAACCGTAGCGTCCCTTGGAAGCTTCGCGTCTATTCGCGTCCACGCCGAGTACTCTTCGGGATGACTTCGCAAAGTCACGAGTTTTGTGCCGACGAGAACTACTAGATTCTCAGAAGGCACAACTAGAAGATCAAGAGAGAAGAAAGGAAACTAACCACCAAGTTAACGGAATCAAAATTCCGGGAAAGGAAGGAAGGAGTCGCGATCCGCTTCTTCTTCTTCGACACGAACTTGGTAGAAGAAACTCACGGCCACCCTTGGGATGTGCGCCGGCCCTAGGGGAGGAGAGACAGCCGGCCCTAGAGAGAGAAGGGCGCCGGCCCTAGAGAGAGAGAGTTAGAGAGAGAGAGGGAGAGAGTTAATCTCTTGATTACTCTATTGCTTAAGGAATTCAAGCCTAGCCTTGGTTCCTTTATATAGTAGCATCTCCCTTGCCAAGTCTCCCTCTTAACGGAATTTTCATAAGAAATTTATCCTATAAATTCTCTTATTAATTATTCCGTTTAAGCCAAGTTTTATTATAACTAACTTTATAATAAAACAAATACATCTCTCCTTTTATTATGGAATAAATTTTACAAGAAATTTATAAACTTTCTTATTATGGAAAAATCAATTCATAATTGATTTTATAAAATTAAAATAAACCATTCCATGGATCATTTTAATTTCCATAAAAAAGAATAAATTTCTATAAATTTATTTATATAAATTTCTTTATACAAAATTTATTTATCCATAATTTATAAAACAAATCGCGCTAGATTTATTTTATTAATTAAACCAAATAAATTAGTTTTCTCCCCTTTTAATGGCTAGCCAAAACAAAGGGGTTTGGCACCCTCTTTGGCCGGCCAAACCGAGCCGAACCGATCGCGAATTAAACTCATTTAATTCGCCCAATAAGCCTTCAAAAGACTTACCCATTTTAAGTTTCCGTTGCGCCTCTGATTAACTCAGATTCGACTTATTTCTCTTGATTGGAATATCCAATTTTCAACTCGTTTTAAATCCCTCGGATTACTCGTAGTGCGTGTGACTAAATAGGCTTTTGATTTATGTTGGCCGTCTATAATTAACCAATTATAGAACGATCATGAGTGACACCTAGTAGTACATCATGACCCCCAATTAATCGAAAGATCAACGGTTGACCTCAGAAGTAATTCTGAAACCCTTCAGCAGCTCTAATGAATCGTGTCTCATTCCCTTCACCATCTTATACCCACTTGGTTCAGGACACGGTCTATGTGTGTCAGTCCCCACTAGGCTGACTACGTCACACCTAGCCCAAGTAATGTCTTTCTCGTCCAACGGATTCTAATTACTCTCATGTTTCCTAGAGATTCATACTCGAAACATGTTATGCTCTGGCCGGAGGCTTCGAGTAATAATCCGACGATAGGCCTTGGGTATACATCTCCTCGCAAGGAGTGGTGAATCCTTTGTAGGCTGTTCAAACATATTCGGGCACTTCGGCTTATACCCAACCATCCTGGGTCCATACCTCCTTAGAGATGCTTGTTTAAGATGTCAAAGTATAAATCTCTGTGACCAAGATGACTTGAACACCGCAAGTCAAAGGATCATCGCACTTAAGCTGCAGTAAGAACTTTCATTGACATATCTATATGTAGATTACCATATGAAGTTTTACAGCTAGTCACTCCAATGAACTAGTTCCCTTAACTGGCATTCATGTTTATCTCCGGACATCCCAATGTCACCAGCCAGTGAGAATCAGCTGATTAGAGAATAACCCATGCTAGTCTCAACAGAATTGATAGTGTCCGTATTTATCAATCCATCGACTAGGGATATTTTCAATACTTCACAATTGCACATGTAGAGATAATCACTAGTTGTGATTCCATCACAAATTCTCTCATGCTGTGAATTGTATTGCGGACATTCAGTAGATGAGTTTAAGATCCCAATCAAATACACAAACATGTATACTCAAATAGTGAATTTTCATTTATTAAAATAAATGTTTACAATCATAAGACGATTGCCTTAGGACACTTCTCTCATATTACTAACAAAGGAAACACACTTAGCAACCCTAAAAAGAATACTAAGATATGTAAAGGGCACCCTAAATGTAGGGATTTGGTATCCTAGAACCTCAACCTTCAATTTGTCAGGATACTCGGATTCTGACTATGCTGGTTGCAAATTAGATAGAAAGAGCACAAGTGGAAGCTGCCAACTGTTAGGAAATAGTCTAGTAAGTTGGTGCAGCAGAAAACAACACTGTGTAGCTCTGTCCACAACTGAAGCTGAGTATGTAGCCTTAGGAGAGTGTGTAGCACAACTTTTATGGATGATGCACACTCTTAAGGACTTCCAGCTCAACTACACCCAAACTTAGGTATTTATTGACAATATAAGTTCAATCAATCTAACTAAGAACCCAATCCAACATTCCAGAACAAAACATATAGAAGTTAAACATCACATCGTAAGAGAACATGTAGCCAGGGGTGAGATAGTACTTAACCATATAGACTCAAAATCCAACTTAGCTGATATATTCACAAAACCATTACCTGAGTCTGAGTTCAGCTCACTAAGAAGACAGTTAGGATTGTGCTCTGTAGAATAGATTAACTCTATTACTGCTTTACTTGATTTAAAAATCAGTTTCTAAAAATAGAATTTTAAAAAACTATTTTATTAATTTCAAAATCAGTTTGTTTAAATCTTTTTCGACTTAGTTTTCTTTCAAAACTACCCCCTTCAAAACTAGGGCTTTTTCGCAAATGGACTTAGCTTAGGCCCTAACCCTAGAACTGCATGCACCTATAGATTTAGAAGCCAGCATCTCACAAGCACTTTAGGGTACTTTGATTGATAACCTAGAAAGGGTTGAGATGCTTAGGTTTTTGCCTTAATTCAAGATGCTTTAAGTTAGTGCATCTGCAGTAATTGGGGCACTAAATACAACTTTTACAGCAATCAAGTTAAGTGTCAAGTTTAGAAAATCTAACTTGAACAGAAACACTTAACTTGACTAACCCCAGCGAAAACTACTGCTTATAACAGTTAGTAAGTAGCTAAATGGGTTAGACAGATCCCTACAAGAGAAAATTAACTGATTTGGTCTAAGTCTTGGTTTAGTACAGCAAAATCATATGAATATTTTTTTTGAAAGTCATTCCTTTCTGCAATATCTATCTGTTTTTGATATATGACAAAGGGGGAGAGATAGAAAAGAGTTCAAATTTTTCAAATTTTTTTCAAACTCTCAAAACTTTTTTCAAAAAGTTAGCTACTTTTCAAAACCTTTTTAGAAGTACTAAGTTTTTATAAGTACCTTAAGCTTAAGTTTTTTCAAAAACTTCCATAAGTACTTTAAACTTAATTTACTAAGTACTTAAATTATTTTCAAAATTTACTTAAATTGTTTAAAAGTACTTAAATTGTTTAAGTTTTCATAAGTACTTTAAAAACTTCCATAAGTACTTTAAACTTAATCTGCTAAGCATTTAACTTAAAGTTTTCAAAACTTTTGAGTACTTTAAACTTAAGGCTTCAAACTTTTTTAAGTACTCTAAACTTATGCTTCCAAAAACTCCTCTATGTACCTTTAAAACTTAAAAGATTTCCAAAGTATCTAAACTTAAGTTTTCAAAGTGCAAAATCATTCTAAGTAAAGTTTTTCAAACTTAGAACCCCACGACGTTTTGAAAAATCTAGGGGGAGATTCCCTCCAGGGGGAGGGAACAAATTTTTATGCTTTTTATTAAACTTAACTTTTTGAACTAGGGTTGCCTTAAATCAAAAAGGGGGAGATTGTTAGTGCAGAAAGCACCAAAGTCAAACCTGTGTTTTGATAATGGCAACAGGGTTCAAAAGTTAAGTCTTGTTATCTAACATGTCACTTGAGTGTGCAGAGTAAAAAGCCCTAGCGAAGGACTGCTAGGCACTGGCGAAGGAATGCCAGAGTAAAAAGCCCTAGCGAAGGACTGCTAGGCACTGGCGAAGGAATGCCAGAGTAAAAAGCCCTAGCAGTCCTGAATGCCAGAGTAAAAAGCCCTAGCGAAGGACTGCTAGGCACTAGCGAAGGAATGCCATAGTGAAAAGCCCTAGCGAAGGAATGCTAGGCACCGAGCGAAGGATAGATCGGCATTCAAGACCTGGCAAAGGACCGTCAGGCAAAAGTCCAACCAGAGGAATGGTTGGCATCAGGTACACTCTCCCGAGAGGAGTAGGTGAGGACGCGTTCCCCGTCGAGGGAACAGTAGGCGTCAGTTCGACCTACGGTTCCATTTTGGAAACCCAAAGTCAGAACCAAGACAGCAAAGGCTGTATAATCTAATATTTTATTGTTTTATTATGTTTTGGACTAACCCTGGATGCAGGACCGAAGGAACGTGTGTCTGCAGCTCAGAAAGCCTCAAAGGAGTGAGGCAATGGCTGAGTAGGGCGCCCGGAGTGTCACGGGCGCCCCCAAGGTGCATACAAAACAAGGCAACTAAGAAGGGCTTCGAACAGCTGCTGGGCGGGGAGCCCCCGTACTCCCGGGCGCCCCCGCTGCTCCCGGGCGCCCCTTGCGCTGCGGGCGCCCACAGTGCCAGCTACCGAAGCACACCCTCAAGAAACCAAGAAGATGAGGATTTGACCCGGTCAATGCGGGCGCCCCGAGCGCTCCGGGCGCCCCGGTCAAACCTGATCCCGAAGGTAAAGGGATCAGACGCTGACCGAGAAATTGGTGGATCAAATGCCACGTGGGGGGGGGGGGCGCCCCCAGGCCCTATATAAAGGGCTCTCGACCCCAAGCTTCAAAAACAACTTCAATCAACGCTTCCACGCTCTTCTGCTCTCGCGCCTGGCTCCGGAAACTGCCCAACTCGAGCCGATGACGTCCCGCTGCTCCGAAAAAAACAACCTACATCGGACGTCGGTAAAAGAAGATTCTCTTTTTTATTATTTAGTTTACTGTGCTGAACTTGTAAATAAATTCTTGTAAACTATTATTGCGTCTAATATAGAATTGCTCAAAGTAAACGGTCAATGACCGTGGGCCTTGGAGTAGGAGTCGACCCAGGCTCCGAACCAAGTAAAATCGATCGTGTCTCTGTGTGTTTTTGTTTTATTAATTTCCGCTACGTACCTGCTCTATGTTTTTCCGAAAAACGATTACCGATATTCACCCCCCCCCTCTATCAGTTCTCTCGATCCAACAGATTACTCTTAGCTGTTGATTATTCTTTGCCGATTAATATGATGTGTGATCGAAAATAAAGGATCGCCGAGCAATCCACGTAAGAAGCTTTGACTGAGCATGTAGATAGCTTTAACCGAACCCTGTGTGTAAGAAGCTTTGACCGAGCATGTAGATAGCTTTAATCGAACCCTATGCGTAAGAAGCTTTGACCGAGCAATCCACGTAAGAGGCTTTGACTGAGCATGCAGATGAAGCTTTAATCGAACCCTGTGCATCCACGTAAAAGAACGTTACTGTAATTCAAATGAAACTTTAATTAAAGTTTTAACAACTTTAATTAATGGAATGTTTATTTAAGAAGTTTTAATAAAACAAACTTCAAAGAACGTTTAAAGAAAAACTTTAATTAAATTGAAATTTTAATTAAAGTTTTAATATAATTAAAACTTTATTATTTTAATAGCAAGTCAAATGTTGACTTGATAAAAGTCAACTTAGTTGACTTTTCGTCAAACCATCGATTGGGTGAGTTCCGGCCAACCGGAGTTAGGTTCACCCGAACCCGACTCTGGCCTTTCGCCCCTCGAACGTTCTTCAGCCAGGTTTCTCATCCCTCGGACGTCGCACACGTCCTTCTTGGTCCACCGGCATACTCTTCCGCAACTTCTGCGTCCCTCAGATTGCACCGAGCTCGTCGGCTCACTTCCCCGCGCAATCCTTCTTGTCCGCTGCGTCTTACGCTCGACTTCCTCCGTACCTAAGTTCCTCCACACTTAGCAGAGGGATTAAAACCAACAGGACCTAACCTAACTTGGTTGATCACATCAAAACCAACCGGGGCACCAACACAAAGAAGCTTTTCACAGGCTAAGGGAGGCTCTTATCTCTGCTCCTATTATTAGATCACCTGACTAGAATTTACCATTTGAATTAATATGTGTTGGATCGAACTTTGCAGTGGGAGCTGTTCTAGCACAGAGGGTGGAGGGAGCACCCCATGTCATATGCTATGCCTCCATGACCCTAGATGCTGCCCAAGCCAATTACACCACCACTGAGAAGGAGCTTCTTGCCATAGTTTTTGCTTTAGACTGTTTTAGTGTAACACCCCAATTTTTACAATTTGAGTACCTGGGAATTGTTTAAAGTTCGGGACGAACTTTTTATAAGGTGCGTAGGATTGTAACACCCCAATTTTTACAATTTGAGTACCTGGGAATTGTTTAAAGTTCGGGACGAACTTTTTATAAGATGTGTAGGATTGTAACGCCCCAAAATTTTCCCATATAGAATGTTATGAAATATCATTAAATTCATGAAATATTATTATGGGAATTCATGAAATATTATCATGAAATATTATGGATTCATGAATATGAAATATTAAAAATATTATGAAATAATATTTATGGGATATTATGAAATATTATGAATCCATGAAATATTATTAATATTATGAAATTTCATTATGGGCTTGGTTTAATGGGCTTTGATATGGGTTAGTGCAAATTGTGATAAAAAGAAGAGCTAGAAAGGAGGAAGCAAGGATTGAACCTTGAACCTCCTATTTGCACTCACCATGTCATAACCAATGAACCAAGCAATATTTCATGTAGAAGGAGTAAGGAACATGCTTGTTAAGTGTGTAAGAGTGAAGAGACATGTCTTTTCATGAGAGAAGTATAAATAAGGGAAGTTGGAATAACTTCCTTTTCTTCTCTTCTTCTTTCTCACTTCTTCCCACCGAAACCTCCTTCATCCTCTTCTCTTTCTCCATTTTCGAAAACATCATCTTAGGGTTCTAACCCTAGGGTAATTGCAAGAGGGAGAGTCCAAGTGCCATTGCCCTCTACCAAGACCTAGGAGTCCTAGAGGAAATTTGGAAAAAAAAAGGGGTTTTCACATACCCTTCAAGTGTAGGGTACCCTACGATTTAAAGAAGGTTAAATTCCAGCGCTAGGATGTAAGTATCCTCTCGCCTGCAGTGTAATCGCTTTTGGTTGATTGTATGTTTTTCTTGTGGTTGCTTTTGGAAAATGGGAGTTCCTCCCTTGTGACCATTCGGCCACCACCATGGAATAGGGTTTGGTTGCTTCTTGATGCATAAGGATATCCCTAGGAACTTAGGGTATGGATGTATGTTGTTTTCCAAATTTTTGAGAGAACAAAAATTAGGGTTTGGTACCCTACATGTTTCGGCCACCTATGGTTGAAGGTCCAAAAGAAGTTTTTTTTGATCAAATCTTGATACATGCTAATGCCCTAGGGACTCTATACACATATGTGTTGTTTCCAAATTTTTGAGAGAACAAAAATTATGGTTTTGGTACCCTACAAGGTTTCGGCCAAGGCTTGGATTCCTTGGGGTTGTGAAGTGAAATCACTCTTTGATGCATGTCATGAATGCTAAACAAATGTTGTATACATGTGTGTTGTTTTCCAAATTTTTGAGAAGACAAAATTAGGGTATGGTGCCCTATATAACTTTCGGCCACCCCTTGCAATTTAGGGTTAGTGGATGCTAACCCCACCTTGAGGTTTAAACCATGTTTCAATGGTTAACATGAAATGTACTTGAGGTGTTTGTAGAAATGCTTGAATGAATGCTTGATTGGAAAACCAAACCCCTCACTTGCAACTTTCGGCCCCAACATGGAACCCTAGCTTAGGGAAGGTCAATTACCTCTAATGTAGGCCATGTTAATAGAATTCATGATAGGGATATATATGTGATGAATGTATGCTTTAATTGGATGAGAAAAAAAAAAGGGAAATTCCCTTACTTGTGACTTTCGGCCAACCCTAGTCCTAGGGTTGGGAAGCACTTAGTAAAATCGTGAAGCATGCTATCACTTATATGAAGTGTGTATAATTTATGTGACCTATCTTGTTAGGTATAAAAGCATGCCTTATAGCCCATGGGGCACTCTTATGACATGAACATGATGTGGTTGATAATATGCTTAAAAAAGGATACTCTATTGAAACTGGGATCAAGAGCACCCGAATGTGTGGTGTGTCCCTAGGGGATCAAGAGCACCCGAATGTGTGGTGTGTCCCTTAAAGATGTGATTAAGAGTACCTTTAAGCATATACATATATGAGTAATTGCATGATAAATTACTTTACTTTGAAAGTTGTGTACCCGACTCGGAAGGGGGTCGTTAAACAAATCCAATGTGCATGTTAACTGAAGGTCATGGCATTGGTAGGACGGAAGGGTCCTGCTCTAATTAGATTGGTGGCTCACTACCCCAATTTATTAGGGAACGCGCTTGATGTGGTACTACAACTGGGCCCTAGATGATGATATGATATTTTTAAGTATTACCTTTATGGAAACTTTGAAAAACATTTTCTCATTATGTGATAAGCATGTTCTGTAAAGTACTTAGAAATATTTGATGTGATGCTTATTATGCAAGCACTTAGAAATATTTGATGTGATGCTTATGATGCAAGCACTTAGAAATTATTTGATGTGATGCTTATGATGCTTATAATTCTATCTTGATTACTGTGTACATGATATGATGTATCGATATGGATTTTGCGAGTAGGCCCGGATTCTTACTAAGCATGTTTTGCTTACTAGTTTCATGTTGTTTTCTTATGCTGCAGATAGCGGTAAGAAATACTTGAACTAAAGGAAGAGGCAGAGGGAAAGCTAAGGGATGTGTGTGGTGATGGCTCGGGAAAGAAAGAAGGATTCTTATCTACCATTTTTGTTTAGAATCCAAATTGCTTCCTCTAAAAGATTACAAGTTGTATTACTATATATTGATTGTGTGATGACTATGTCTACTCTACTGTTGGTCAAGTTAGAGTTATGGAACCTATGTCATGTTAGATAACTCATGCTACATTTCTACTTGAGATTCCTGCTATAGTGTTTAATTGGATCACTTGCAGTAAGTTATGTTTAGATTATGCCATGCTCTATCTTGCTCAAACCATGTTTAGACCAGTAAACTACGAAGTTAAATGATTTGCTATTATGTTGTAAATGCATGTCGACAAATGATAGGTTTTTGCTCAAGCATGCTTACTACTATTCCTGCATTGTAATTGTTCTACTTGATATACATGCTTGACATGGTAAATGATATGAATGTATGGACCCGTAACCCCGCCTTTAGGGTATATATAAGGGCGGACGTTACAAGTTGGTATCAGAGCAGGTTTCCCCTCCACCACACACACATCAAGCTTCATCCTGCCGCTTCCAAGTAAGAGATCCTAACATCGCTTTACTTTAGTTCATGTACAATAATGATTATATGGAGATGATTAATACTTGCATAACAAGTAGAAGTAGTATTAATTCTTATGTAGTCATTTATCACCTGTATGATAAATATGGCTAGAGGACGTAGCAATCGGGGTAATGAGACAGTTGAGAGCATAGTGGAATTAGTAGACTGGCTCGAGCATGAGGAAATTAAATGTGTCTCGTTCTGCCTCACTGGCGACGCCAGGATATGGTGGGAACGGGTAAAAGCTAGAAGGTCAGTGGATCAGATGAAGTGGAAGGACTTCGAGTCCGAATTTCTGTTCTGACAACACTGCCCTCGGGTGAGGTGATGCCCTCTACCCAAATGCTGCGTGCCGCACCAATCAGAATCGCAGATAGGGAACTCTACTGCGACCTGATAGTGCTTGATATGCAAGATTATGATGTGATATTGGGCATGGATTTCTTGAACAAATACGACGCCTCTATCGAGTGTCGTAAACAGAAGGTTATCTTCCGACCTGAGGCGAGAATTCTATTTGAATTATCGGAGAGCCGAAGAAGAGGACAAGCAAATTCTTATCGGCTCTGAAAGCAAGGAAGATGTTAGAAAAGGGATGCTCTGGATTTCTAGCTCATGTGGTTGATACTCGTTCTATAGAGGACCCGAAGCTAGAAGACGTCGAAGTCGTATACAACTATCCAGAGGTATTTCCTGACGACTTACCTGGGTTAGCACCTGAAAGAGATGTTGAATTTGCTATTGATTTGATTCCTGGTACTAACCTCGAATGCACCATACCGAATGGCGCCGACTGAGTTGAAAGAATTACAAGGACAGCTACAAGAGCTACTCGACAAGGGACTTATCCGCCCTAGTCATTCCCCCTGGAGAGCTCCCGTACTGTTCGTGAAAAAGAAGGACGGGTCGATGCGTATGTGCATCGACTATCGGGCATTAAACAATGTGACTATAAAGAACAGGTACCCTCTACCCAGGATAGATGACTTGTTCGATCAGTTAAAGGGAGCTACGGTTTTCTCTAAGATCGATCTGAGGTCTGGTTATCACCAAGTCCGGGTGAAAAATGAGGATATACCCAAAACTGCTTTCCGGACGAGATACGGACATTATGAGTTCGTAGTGATGCCGTTCGGAGTTACTAATGCTCCGGCAATATTCATGGACCTTATGAATCGGATTTTCTCGGCATTTCTCGACAGATTTGTGATCGTCTTCATCGATGACATCCTTATTTATTCGAGGACTTCTGAAGAGCATGCGAAGCACCAGAGTATAGTGTTACAGATTCTTCAGAAGGAACAACTGTATGCTAAATTCTCAAAATGTGAGTTCTGGCTGAATCAAGTATCATTCTTGGGACATGTTATCTCCAAGGATGGAGTGATGGTCGACCCAATTAAAATTGAGGCCGTAAGTAACTGGTCCAGACCCAAGAATGCCAGCGAGGTCAGAAGTTTTCTGGGGCTAGCCGGATACTACCGAAAATTCGTAGAGAACTTCTCTCGGATTGCGGCTCCTATGACAGCTCTTACAAAGAAGGATAAGAAATATTTATGGACCGAGGAATGTGAGAAGAGCTTCTCTGAATTGAAAAGGAGGCTGACTAGCGCTCCTATATTGACTCTTCCCGAAAGTGATACGGGTTTCGATATGTATAGCGACGCGTCCAAACTGGGACTCGGAGCTGTGCTTATGCAGAATGGGAAGGTGATTGCCTATGCCTCTAGACAATTAAAGGAACATGAAAAGAATTATCCTACCCATGATTTGGAATTAGCAGCGGTGGTCTTTGCGCTGAAAACATGGAGGCATTATTTATATGGCACTCAGTGCAAGGTCTTTACTGATCACCAGAGTCTGCGGTATTTCTTCACCCAGAAAGACCTGAATATGCGACAACGCCAATGGCTCGAGTTGGTCAAGGACTACGACTGTGAGATCTTGTACCATCCGGGAAAAGCCAACAAGGTAGCGGATGCTCTTAGTAGAAAATCATGTGCTACTTTAATATCTTTGTCGGCTTTGTCACAACCCTTAGGGAAAGAGATTATGGATTTCGGAATCGAGATTATATCGGGACGGCTTTCTACTCTACAGATTGCGCCGACATTATTTGATGGTATTCTAGAGAAGCAGAATCTTGATCCGAGTCTTCAGAGAATCAGGCAAGAGATTCTTGAAGGCAAGGACGAGGGATTCCGGATTTCCGATAGCGGAGTCTTATATCTCCGGGATCGATTATGCGTTCCCGACGACTCCGATTTACGGACGAGGATACTCGAAGAAGCTCACGGAACACCTTATGCGATGCATCCTGGGTCTACCAAGATGTATCAAGATCTGAAGGGAAAATTTTGGTGGTCCGGCATGAAGAAAGATGTAGCTCATTATATTAGCATGTGTTTGACCTGTCAGAGGGTAAAAGCAGAACACCAGAGACCTGGGGGAGTTCTGCAGCCTCTACCTATTCCCGAGTGGAAATGGGAGGACATATCTATGGATTTCATATCAGGGCTACCTCGGACTACGAATGGATTTGATAGTATATGGGTTATTGTGGACCAACTGACCAAGTCCGCGCATTTTCTGGCTATCAGGATGACTTATTCAGTTGAGCAGCTGGCTCAACTGTACGTCAAGGAGATTGTCCGATTACACGGGATTCCCAAGACCATCGTCTCTGACCGAGATGGTCGATTTACTTCTGATTTTTGGGGACACGTGCAGAAGGCCCTTGGCACGAAGCTGAAGTTCAGTACAGCCTTTCACCCCCAGACTGACGGGCAGACTGAACGAGTAAACCAGATACTAGAAGATATGTTACGAGCTTGCACCTTGGACTTCAAGGGAAGCTGGTGTCGATACCTGAGCCTGGCAGAGTTTGCTTATAACAACAGTTATCAGGCTACTATCGGGATGGCACCGTACGAGGCACTATACGGCCGAAAATGCAGATCTCCTTTATGCTGGCATGAGAGTGGTGAAAGGAGGGAGATGGGACTCCAGACCGATATTATTGATGAGACCACTCAGGCTATAAAGAATATCCGCCAGCGGATAGAGACTGTTCAGAGTCGGCAGAAGAGCTACGCTGATAAACGACGTCGACCACTTGAGTTCGAGGTTGGAGATTCGGTATTTCTGAAGGTAGCCCCTATGAAAGGGGTGATGAGATTCGGAAAAAGGGGGAAACTGAGTCCACGATACGTGGGACCCTACCAGATTTTGAGACGAGTAGGCAAGGTGGCCTACGAACTGGAGCTACCGCCAGAAATGGCGGCTATCCACAACGTCTTCCATGTGTCGATGCTCAAGAAGTGTACCCCTGATGCGAGTCAAATGATGGAACCCCCACCAGTGCAAGAACAGGAGAGCCTTAGTTCCGAACGCCGCCCGATCCAGATCCTCGATCGGGAAGTCAAAAGGCTAAGGAACAAGGAAGTACCCTTAGTAAAGGTTCTGTGGCGGAATGAACAATTCGAAGAAGCCATCTGGGAACAGGAAGATACGATGCGATCAAAGTACCCGGAACTGTTTTAAAGATCGGGACGAACTTTTTATAAGGTGCGTAGGATTGTAACACCCCAATTTTTACAATTTGAGTACCAGTGAATTGTTTAAAGTTCGGGACGAACTTTTTATAAGGTGCGTAGGATTGTAACACCCCAATTTTTACAATTTGAGTACCTGGGAATTGTTTAAAGTTCGGGATGAACTTTTTATAAGATGTGTAGGATTGTAACGCCCCAAAATTTTCCCATATAGAATGTTATGAAATATCATGAAATTCATGAAATATTATTATGGGAATTCATGAAATATTATCATGAAATATTATGGATTCATGAATATGAAATATTAAAAATATTATGAAATAATATTTATGGGATATTATGAAATATTATGAATCCATGAAATATTATTAATATTATGAAATTTCATGATGGGCTTGGTTTAATGGGCTTTGATATGGGTTAGTGCAAATTGTGATAAAAAGAAGAGCTAGAAAGGAGGAAGCAAGGATTGAACCTTGAACCTCCTATTTGCACTCACCATGTCATAACCAATGAACCAAGCAATATTTCATGTAGAAGGAGTAAGGAACATGCATGTTAAGTGTGTAAGAGTGAAGAGACATGTCTTTTCATGAGAGAAGTATAAATAAGGGAAGTTGGAATAACTTCCTTTTCTTCTCTTCTTCTTTCTCACTTCTTCCCACCGAAACCTCCTTCATCCTCTTCCCTTTCTCCATTTTCGAAAACATCATCTTAGGGTTCTAACCCTAGGGTAATTGCAAGAGGGAGAGTCCAAGTGTCATTGCCCTCTACCAAGACCAAGGAGTCCTAGAGGAAATTTGGAAAAAAAAAAAGGGGTTTTCACATACCCTTCAAGTGTAGGGTACCCTACGATTTAAAGAAGGTTAAATTCCAGCGCTAGGATGTAAGTATCCTCTCGCCTGCAGTGTAATCGCTTTCGGTTGATTGTATGTTTTTCTTGTGGTTGCTTTTGGAAAATGGGAGTTCCTCCCTTGTGACCATTCGGCCACCACCATGGAATAGGGTTTGGTTGCTTCTTGATGCATAAGGATATCCCTAGGAACTTAGGGTATGGATGTATGTTGTTTTCCAAATTTTTGAGAGAACAAAAATTAGGGTTTGGTACCCTACATGTTTCGGCCACCTATGGTTGAAGGTCCAAGAGAAGTTTTTTTTGATCAAATCTTGATACATGCTAATGCCCTAGGGACTCTATACACATATGTGTTGTTTCCAAATTTTTGAGAGAACAAAAATTATGGTTTTGGTACCCTACAAGGTTTCGGCCAAGGCTTGGATTCCTTGGGGTTGTGAAGTGAAATCACTCTTTGATGCATGTCATGAATGCTAAACAAATGTTGTATACATGTGTGTTGTTTTCCAAATTTTTGAGAAGACAAAATTAGGGTATGGTGCCCTATATAACTTTCGGCCACCCCTTGCAATTTAGGGTTAGTGGATGCTAACCCCACCTTGAGGTTTAAACCATGTTTCAATGGTTAACATGAAATGTACTTGAGGTGTTTGTAGAAATGCTTGAATGAATGCTTGATTGGAAAACCAAACCCCTCACTTGCAACTTTCGGCCCCAACATGGAACCCTAGCTTAGGGAAGGTCAATTACCTCTAATGTAGGCCATGTTAATAGAATTCATGATAGGGATATATATGTGATGAATGTATGCTTTAATTGGATGAGAAAAAAAAAAGGGAAATTCCCTTACTTGTGACTTTCGGCCAACCCTAGTCCTAGGGTTGGGAAGCACTTAGTAAAATCGTGAAGCATGCTATCACTTATATGAAGTGTGTATAATTTATGTGACCTATCTTGTTAGGTATAAAAGCATGCCTTATAGCCCATGGGGCACTCTTATGACATGAACATGATGTGGTTGATAATATGCTTAAAAAGGGATACTCTATTGAAACTGGGATCAAGAGCACCCGAATGTGTGGTGTGTCCCTAGGGGATCAAGAGCACCCGAATGTGTGGTGTGTCCCTTAAAGATGTGATTAAGAGTACCTTTAAGCATATACATATATGAGTAATTGCATGATAAATTACTTTACTTTGAAAGTTGTGTATCCGACTCGGAAGGGGGTCGTTAAACAAATCCAATGTGCATGTTAACTGAAGGTCATGGCATTGGTAGGACGGAAGGGTCCTGCTCTAATTAGATTGGTGGCTCGCTACCCCAATTTATTAGGGAACGCGCTTGATGTGGTACTACAACTGGTCCCTAGATGATGATATGATATTTTTATGTATTACCTTTATGGAACCTTTGAAAAACATTTTCTCATTATGTGATAAGCATGTTCTGTAAAGTACTTAGAAATATTTGATGTGATGCTTATGATGCAAGCACTTAGAAATATTTGATGTGATGCTTATGATGCAAGCACTTAGAAATTATTTGATGTGATGCTTATGATGCTTATAATTCTATCTTGATTACTGTGTACATGATATGATGTATCGATATGGATTTTGCGAGTAGGCCCGGATTCTTACTAAGCATGTTTTGCTTACTAGTTTCATGTTGTTTTCTTATGCTGCAGATAGCGGTAAGAAATACTTGAACTAAAGGAAGAGGCAGAGGGAAAGCTAAGGGATGTGTGTGGTGATGGCTCGGGAAAGAAAGAAGGATTCTTATCTACCATTTTTGTTTAGAATCCAAATTGCTTCCTCTAAAAGATTACAAGTTATATTACTATATATTGATTGTGTGATGACTATGTCTACTCTACTGTTGGTCAAGTTAGAGTTATGGAACCTATGTCATGTTAGATAACTCATGCTACATTCCTAGTTGAGATTCCATGCTATAGTGTTTAATTGGATCACTTGCAGTAAGTTATGTTTAGATTATGCCATGCTCTATCTTGCTCAAACCATGTTTAGACTAGTAAACTACGAAGTTAAATGATTTGCTATTATGTTGTAAATGCATGTCGACAAATGATAGGTTTTTGCTCAAGCATGCTTACTACTATTCCTGCATTGTAATTGTTCTACTTGATATACATGCTTGACATGGTAAATGATATGAATGTATGGACCCGTAACCCCGCCTTTAGGGTAGATATAAGGGCGGGCGTTACATTTAGATCTTATTTATTGCACTCACATGTCATTATTTTTTCTGATCATACAGCTTTAAAGTACCTATTGAAGAAGCTAGATGCTAAGCCTAGGCTAATCAGATGGATGCTTCTACTCCAGGAGTTTGATTGGGAAATCAGAGATAGGAGTGGCAATGAAAACTTGGTTGCAGATCACCTGAGCAGAATTGAAGGAGATGGATCTCTTACCACCATTGACGATGATTTTTGAGATGAGTACCTTCTTGCAGTACATGGTGAGTCACCTTAGTATACAGATCTTGTTAATTTCTTAGCTGCACATGTTTTTCCTACACACTTTTCTAAATCTCAAAAAGATAAACTTAAAAGTGATGCAAAATTCTATGTGTGGGATGACCCGTATTTACGAAAATTTTGTAATGACCAAATGATTAGGAGATGCATAACTGACCATGAGATATGTTCAGTACTTACTTTTTGCCATTCATCAGCATGTGGAGGACACTTTGGACCACAAAGAACAACTAGGAATGTTTTAGAATGTGGATTATAATGGCCCACCCTATTTCATGATTCATACTTGTTCTATAAAAATTGCGATAGATGTCAGCGAACTGGGAACATAGGCGCTAGAAATGAGATGCCCCTACAGACTATGCTATTTTGTGAAATTTTTGATATTTGGGGAATTGATTTTATGGGACATTTTCCTGCATCCTGTGGTTATTTGTACATTTTACTTGCTATAGACTATGTTTCTAAATGGGTGGAGGTCATTCCCTCCAAGACTGATGACTCTTCTGTTGTTGTTAGTTTTCTCAAGTCACATATATTTTGCAGGTTTGGAATTCCCAGGGCTATAATAAGTGACCAAGGATCTCACATTTGCAACAAACACATGAAGGCCCTACTTAGCAAATATGGGGTTGTACACAAGATTTCTACTTCCTACCATCCCCAAACAAATAGCCAAGCCGAAATCTCAAATAGAGAAATCAAATCAATTTTGGAAAAGACCGTTGGACCCAATAGAAAAGAATGGAGCAAGAGGCTAGATGATGCACTTTGGGCTTATAGGACGGCATTCAAGACACCGATTGGCATGTCTCCTTACCGGTTAGTCTATGGTAAAGCTTGTCATCTTCCCGTGGAGATAGAACACAAAGCATATTGGGCGGTGAAGGCTTGCAACTACGATGCTACCAAGGTGGGAGAAGAGAGGAAACTTCAACTTCAAGAGCTTGAAGAGATTAGACTTGAAGCATTTGAGAACTCAAGGATCTACAAGGAAAAGACCAAAAACATCCATGATAAATGCATAGTGAGGAAACAATTTCAAATTGGTGACAAGGTCTTATTGTGCAAGTCAAGGCTCAAGTTGATTAAGGGTAAGTTGAGGTCAAGGTGGGAAGGTCCATTCATTGTAACTAATATTTTTCCCTATGATGTTTTTGAAATTAAAAATGAGGCTAATGGTTTAATGCGGAAAGTAAATGGCCACCGGCTCAAGAAATATTTTGAGAAACTCAAGGAGCTAGAGGTGGATGGAGTGGACGTCAAAGATGCTATCTACCCAACCTAAAGGGGAATTTCTTTTTTCCTTGTGTTTTAATTCATTGTAAATATCAAGTTATTGTTTTCAAATAGTTCAATCTTTCTTTTCTAATGAGTTTTTGATAATAAATGTTTAGGTAATGTAGGATGAATAAAGAGTGATTGTAGATACCACTTTACCATTTTGGCACCTTATTTTTGCATGAGTAGGAATAAATGTATCCCTCTAAGTTTTCTCTATATCATCTTAGAGTCTTTTGAAAGCAAATTAAATTTGATTGTCAAGACTTAGGATTTGAGCCAATGGGTGAAAATTCTTAGTTGCTTGAGTACTACTTAGTTATGGACTCTAGAGTGATGACTTAAGATGAATTCTTTTTACCTAGTGAAGTTTAGACTTTATTGTTGAGATACACACATGTGATTGTACTCTAGAACTTGCTTAGGTTCTTTCAAAACCATATTCTATGATTGGACCACATTTATATAGGCAATCTTTTGTCTTTCCTTTTCATTGCAATACTCCTTATTGATACATGTTTAATTCTTCCTCTTCCCTATTTTTCTGCTCATTACCATATTTATCTATAAACTTGGTTACTTGGGATTTTTCATGATGTTATTTTGCCCGAGACGGACAAAGGGTTAAGTGTGGGGGAGGTCGTTAGAGCTTTGGAAGAAATTGTGGTGAGAAATGATAATTGGGAAATTTTGGAGGTTTTCTTTTTGTTGAATCATGGTCCGAATGTCTTGATGGGATTAAAGGAATAGAGGAGCATGAGAAACACAATGTGAAAATAGAGAAGAAAAAAAGAGAAGAAAAAAAAATGAATGAAGAAGTGTGCCAAACTTGATGGGTGGTGTATCAAAGATGAGTTATGAGTATTGGACAGTTGAGATTATTTTTGGAACAACTTGATTTCTGAATGTTATTTGGTGTTACAGCTCTATGAAGCTAATTTCGAAGGGAATGGGAGCTCATAAAGGTTGGTTTTTAGTTGTTAGTGATATTTTTCAAGCCTACCAAGAGTTTCCACTTAGACATGGAATTGGCAAGTGGAAGTATCTTCAAAAAGTTCTAATCGTTGCCAAGCATTAAAGTGGAGATTAGGGAGTAGAATTTGGTTGTTGGAGATAGTTGGAGCTGCAGAGAAAAAAAACACAACAAGTAGCTGAAAAAAATAGAAAATAAAAAAAAAGAGAGAAAAGAAAAGAGAAGTAAGGAAAAGTCAAATGAAAGCATGAAAATTCAAAAGATGGATAGATTTTTGAATTTGGAGTCGAGAATAAGAAGCTAGATGAGTTAAGATTCAGCGATGATTGGAAGGAAGAAAAAAATTTCAGGCAAAAGACAGCTCAAAATTCTGGAGTGTGGCTACTGATCAGTCCCTGATCGGTCACCAGTGTCCGATCAGGA
>JAGFNQ010006525.1:0-18777 GCA_024364735.1 Boesenbergia rotunda | reverse complement strand
ACGGTTAGATCCAAGCCATCCGCCAACTTCTGGTCGATCTAAGCTCAAGATAAACTTAGCTAAGTTCAGGGACCAAGATCTGAAAGTTTGGGCCAGATCAGAGTTAGTCCAGCCGTTGGATCGAGCTCAAGAGAAGCCTAAACCGTCCGTTCAAAGATCAGACCACTCTGAGCCATTGGATGCAGATCCGGTTGATCTGAGTTGAGGAGGAGCAGATCTTGACCCTTGATCATGATCTGGAAAGTTTGGGTTCGATCTGGATTGATCTGACCGTTGGATGAGATCGGAGAAATCTTGGTCGTCGAAATTCAAAATGCGCAGTTAAATCAAAAATTCCCTTTGCCGCTCGGGGTGTCGCGAGATCGCATTCCAGTTTCCAGTTTTCTTCTCCGTTCGTCTCCTCCGATCGCCGGCGACCACTCCAAGTCAGTTCGTCTTCCAGATTCCAAATCGAAGTGGTATTCTTCTGCTAGATCTGCAAACCAATTGGACGCTGAAAGGATTTCGAACGAGGGTTTCGCCGGAATTCTGCTCTTCAGGTCAGAGACTACTTGTCAGTTGTGTGAACCGATCGGAACTTCCCGATGCAATCCAAGGGGTTCTTTGAGAGTGTCTGAAGGATTCAGAGCTATTTTGCATCACAATCTGCCAAGGAGGACGAGATAGAGAAGGGTAATCAGTTGCGCACCGAGATTATTGCAGTTCGCTCGGCGAAGTCAATTTCTTCCTTGATTCTTGAGATGGAGGGTTTCTAGGTCACTGTTGTGTGATGGCAAGAGGGAATTTGTGGTGACGAATCTGAACTGGAGTTTGTAATTGTTAAATTTCAATTTCTGAATTGTTTCTCTCGTTTCTGAATTCTGTTCTTAGCTTTGTATCAGCTGATTTCAGCTACTGATCGGACAGTAGTCCGATCCAGACTCCACCTGACCGGTCATCAGATCGATCAGGCTTGCATCTGATCGGTCAGCCGACCGATCAGGAGGTTTGCCTGCACAAACAAACTCTGTTTTAGTTTACAACATGCTTAATTTCTTTACTTCCGAATTTAGATAAAGATTTAGATTCATTTCTGCAATAGAAACCAGTTTTGTAGGATCGATTATCGTACGCTAGAGGGGGGGGGGGTGAATAGCGTTTCGCCGAATTCTTGTTCCTACACGGTTAGTTTGCACAGCTGAAATAATAGTAAAACAATAATAAAATCACTAACCAATGCTAACACGGCGATTTTAATTGGTATCCACCCCGGTCGGGTGACTAATCCAACAATCCGTCGGTGGATCAAACCCCAGATAACCTCCGGCTAGAACTCGTCGCTCCTTGTGGGTGGAGAAACCTCGCCACAACACCAAGGACACTTCCTGAGTATACAAGACTACTAACTTGCCCTATTGACGGACCCAAAATGATGTGTCACGAAAGTGGGTCTCAAATTTAGATATTTATAAATGCTGGAAACCCTTTTAACAATCAAAGTATGAAAACGTAGTAAAGGGGTCACAGGTCGTATTTTTCCTAGGGACTAGTTGAGAGTTTGTTTGATTCGAACTCGTGTTTATGTGTCGTTGATTAATTTTGGGTTTCAAATAAAACTTGGGTTTGGGTTGCAATTAGAAATGGAAACACGACAGAAAGAAGGAGACTTAGCTAGACGAATTCAACAAGGAATGGCAATTGATGAACTTAACCAACGAACAACTCAATCAAAGCCACTTAAACAATCTATGAAGGCAAATCTGGGTTCACATGCAAAACAAATGCTCAACAAAGGAATAAGGCAGTGATGGCAATTTTCGGAAAACAAACAAACTTAACACAAATGATAGCATACGAAATTCAGAAATTAGACAAACAAACAAACTCAACTCAAACTAGCTACAAATTTTGGAGGCCAACTAATGCAATGAAAGTTCAGAATTGGCTGAATACAATACTAATTGATTTCAAACAACACAGCACACTAGAAGTACCCTATAACTTGCTACAAAACCCTGCCTAAACTGCACCTGATACAAGTGCAGAATTTAAGTGAACTTGCTACCAAAATGGATAAAGCTTATGTGCCAAATCTGATATGGAATGCCAAGCTAATACTGACAATTCAGCAATAAAACCAATCGACCAAGCTTGGAAACAAAGCTATCAGTGAACATGACCTACTGAAATAAATGAAACACTGCTGCAATCAAGCAAGGGGCTGATCAGTTCAGAAATGTTCAGAGATGCAGAAATCAGTTGCAAGAGTGCAGAAATGAAGTTCAAACCTTCAGAATTCGAAGCAGCAACACATTATATGTAAAGCCAATCAAGCAACTTAGGTTCAACAACTAACTGTGAAATAGGCAGATTGGGTACAGAATTTCAGCAAGCTGTAAAATTCAGATCATCCAAAAGCAGAAATGGATGAAGAAATTCAAATCAGCCAAATGCAAGACAAGCTGTGAAGTCTACAAGTCTGTCGATCAGGGACAATTCATCAATCAATATTCTCTTGATGCAATTTTCAGAAACACTAATTTGATACGCAAGACAGAAACTGAATTCAGCACAGATGGTGTGCAGAAAATGAAAACCGAAAAAGGAAACAATGAATTCAGAAACTTTCGAAGCAACTTAGATTAAATCCAGACACTCATTGTGCGGAAAGGATTAAAAAGGACTGGTGTTCACTTATCACAAAACTCAGAATCACTAACTTAAACCTGCTGCATGGAGTTTGATACGCAGAGAAGAAAACAGAAAAAAACTGAATCGCATGCTAAAGGACTGATACGCAAGGAATAAAACAGAAAATAAACTGAATTTAAAGCAATTGATCACTAGACAGGTAATCTAGCTAATAAGAGGCATAATCGAAACACTAATTAAAACAAAAACAATTCAGAAGGAAAACTTAAACAACTGATACGAAAATTCAGAAACAAAAATAACTGCAGAAACTGGAATTATAGCTTAAACAACAGAATTTAACTAAGCCTAAGCCTCAATCTCTCATCTCAACTCAAGAAACCCTTGCTGTCACTCAAGGATGAGCCTCGAATTGAGAAAGAAACAATCCATACAAGAAAACTAATCAACTGATACAATATTCAGAATAAAAATGGCACGCTGCAGGAATGAAAGTTACAACTAAAAACAGAAATGAAATAAGAAATCTAAACCCCAATCACTCCATTAGCTCAAGATCTCCTTGTTCGTCACGCAAGGGCTGGCCTCGAACCCCTAAACTCAGCAATTCACTGGGGAACTGAATTTGCGATCCATTCCAACTCAAACTCTGTTCAAGATGGAAAACCCAATCGATTTCTTCAATTCAGCCTTGTCTGATTGAACTGAAGGTGCGAGAATGATCCAAGCACTCCAGGGAACCCCTCTGGATAGCTTGGATTGATGTAGAACTGGACAAAACTGAAATCGAAGCAACCAAATGCAGAGTTGAGGAACCCTCACTCAGCTCTGTTCTTGCCCAATTCCGAGCTGAAACCTCCACGGATTGCTCTCCCCAGTGACCTCGAACTTGATCTAATGAAGAGTTGAGGTAGTCGCGCCCCTTGGATTGAAGAACTTAGCTGAAGAAGAAGAACACGTGAAGAAGATGGAAACAGTGCGGCGGAGACGCGACGAAGCTGAAGGCTGTGGAAATTTTGATTAAATACTTAACAATGGATGGCCCAAATTGATTTGAGAAAATCCAACGGCTGATCTTCAGCTGATCTGAACCAAACTTTGATGATGTTGATCAAGGATTAGGATCTGCCTCATGGTAGCTCGGATCCTCCAGATTTGCAACGGATGGTCCAGATCAACCTAATCTTTGAATGGACAGCTTAGAACCCTCTGAACTTGATCCAACGGTTGGATGATCTCTGATTGGGATGAAAGTCTCAGATCTTGATCTCTGTTCTTGATCAGCCCTAACCCTAGCTCGGATTGCCTAAGATGGTCCCAGATGGCTCAGATCTAGCCGCTTTTGAATCGGACGACCCAGATTAATCCGAAGCTTGATAACTCGATTCGGATCCACTTCCGACTCAAGTTTGACCCAGTATGCCCTAGGTTCATGAACCTTGCATGCCTACAAAAATAAATCAAAAATTTAGTGGCCAAATATCCAAATATGTAAAGATTTGCAATTAAGTCCAAAATAAAGATAAGTCCTAGAACCTAGGGTAAATTCACAATTAAGCAAGTAAAACATTGGTCAAACATGGATTTTAGCAACTGAAATAATCAAAAAATGATACTTATCAACTCCCCTACACTTAATCTTGAGCGTCTCGCGAAAAGTACTAAGTATGCATCCCCTAGATTTTCTTAAGCATAATTAGAAGCAAATGAAAAGAAATTACCTAAGATTGTCAATTTTAAAAAATCTAAGCTCTATGGATTAGTATCTCGTCCTTATATCAACAACTTAGCCTTTTACTCCATCATGATTCATTGAGATGAATTTAACTCACTAGCAACGACGCCAAAAATTTGACGGACCCAAAATGATGTGTCACAAAAGTGGGTCTCAAATTTAGATATTTATAAATGCTAGAAACCCTTTTTGCAATCAAAGTATGAAAACGTAGTAAAGGGGTCACAGGTCGTATTTTTCCTAGGGACTAGTTGAGAGTTTATTTGATTCGAACTCATGTTTATGTGTCGTTGATTAATTTTGGGTTTCAAATAAAACTTGGGTTTGGGTTGCAATTAGAAATGGAAACACGATAAAAAGAAGGAGACTTAGCTAGACGAATTCAACAAGGAATGGCAATTGATGAACTTAACTAACGAACAACTCAATCAAAGCCACTTAAACAATCTATGAAGGCAAATCTGGGTTCACATGCAAAACAAATGCTCAACAAAGGAATAAGGCAGTGATGGCAATTTTCGTAAACAAACAAACTTAACACAAATGATAGCATACGAAATTCAGAAATTAGATAAACAAACAAACTCAACTCCAACTAGCTACAAATTTTGGAGGCCAACTAATGCAATGAAAGTTCAGAATTGGCTGAATACAATACTAATTGATTTCGAACATCACAGCACACTAGAAGTACCCTATAACTTGCTACAAAACCCTGCCTAAACTGCACTTGATATAAGTGCAGAATTTAAGTGAACTTGCTACCAAAATGGATAAAGCTTATGTGCCAAATCTGATATGGAATGTCAAGCTAATACTGACAATTCAGCAATAAAACCAATCGACCAAGCTTGGAAACAAAGCTATCAGTGAACATGACCTACTGAAATAAATGAAACACTGCTGCAATCAAGCAAGGGGCTGATCAGTTCAGAAATGTTCAGAGATGCAGAAATGAGTTGCAAGAGTGTAGAAATGAAGTTCAAACCTTCAGAATTCGAATGCAGCAACAAATGGATGCAGCAACACATTATATGTAAAGCCAACCATGCAACTTAGGTTCAACAACTGACTGTGAAATAGGCAGATTGGGTACAGAATTTCAGCTAGCCGTAAAAATCAGATCATCCAAAGGCAGAAATGGATGAAGAAATTCAAATAAACCAAATCCAAGACAAGCTGTGAAGTCTACAAGTCTATCGATTAGGGACAATTCATCAATCAATATTCTCTTGATGCAATTTTCAGAAACACTAATCTGATACGCAAGACAGAAACTGAATTCAGCACAGATGGTGTGTAGAAACTGAAAACCGAAACAGGAAACAATGAATTCAGAAACATTCGAAGCAACTTAGATCAAATTCAGACACTCAATGTGCGGAAAGGATTAAAAAGGACTGGTGTTCACTTATCACAAAACTCAGAATCACTAACTTAAACCTGCTGCATGGAGTTTGATACGCAGAGAAGAAAACAGAAAAAAAAACTGAATCGCATGCTAAAGGACTGATATGCAAGGAATAAAACAGAAAATAAACTGAATTTAAAGCAATTGATCACTAGACAGGTAATCTAGCTAATAAGAGGCATAATCGAAACACTAATTAAAACAAAAACAATTCAGAAGGAAAACTTAAACAACTGATACGAAAATTCAGAAACAAAATAACTGCAGAAACTGGAATTACAACTTAAACAACAGAATTTAACTAAGACTAAGCCTCAATCTCTCATCTCAACTCAAGAAACCCTTGCTGTCACTCAAGGATGAGCCTCGAATTGAGAAAGAAACAATCCATACAAGAAAACTAATCAACTGATACAATATTCAGAAATAAAATGGCACGCTGCAGGAATGAAAGTTACAATTAAAAACAGAAATGAAATAAGAAATCTAAACCCCAATCACTCCATTAGCTCAAGATCTTCTTGTTCGTCACGCAAGGGCTGGCCTCGAACCCCTAAGCTCAGCAATTCACTGGGGAACTGAATCTGCGATCCATTCCAGCTCAGACTCTGTTCAAGATGGAAAACCCAATCGATTTCTTCAATTCAGCCTTGTCTGATTGAACTGAAGGTGCGGGAATGATCCAAGCACTCCAGGGAACCCCTCTGGATAGCTTGGATTGATGTAGAACTGGACAAAACTGAAATCGAAGCAACCAAATGCAGAGCTGAGGAAACCCTCACTCAGCTCTGTTCTTGCCCAATTCCGAGCTGAAACCTCCACGGATTGCTCTCCCCAGTGACCTCGAACTTGATCTAATGAAGAGTTGAGGTGGTCGCCCCCCTTGGATTGAAGAACTTAGCTGAAGAACGAAGAACACGCGAAGAAGATGGAAACAGTGCGGTGGAGACGCGACGAAGCTGAAGGCTGAGGAAATTTTGATTAAATACTTAACAATGGACGACCCAGATTGATTTGAGAAAATCCAACGGCTGATCTTCTGCTGATCTGAACCAAACTTTGATGATGTTGATCAAGGGTCAGGATCTGCCTCGTGGTAGCTCGGATCCTCCAGATTTGCAACGGATGGTCCAGATCAACCTAATCTTTGAATGGACAGCTTAGAACCCTCTGAACTTGATCCAACGGTTGGATGATCTCTGATTGGGATGAAAGTCTCAGATCTTGATCTCTGTGCTTGATCAGCCCTAACCCTAGCTCGGATTGCCTAAGATGGTCCCAGATGGCTCAGATCTAGCCGCTTTTGAATCGGACGACCCAGATTAATCCGAAGCTTGATAACTCGATTCGGATCCACTTCCGACTCAAGTTTGACCCAGTATGCCCTAGGTTCATGAACCTTGCATGCCTACAAAAATAAATCAAAAATTTAGTGGCCAAATATCCAAATATGTAAAGATTTGCAATTAAGTCCAAAATAAAGATAAGTCCTAGAACCTAGGGTAAATTCACAATTAAGCAAGTAAAACATTGGTCAAACATGGATTTTAGAAACTAAAATAATCAATAAAATGGTACTTATCACCTATCCAAGCAAGTTTCGTCAAGAAACTCTGCCACCACGAAGTCCTTTTTAAATAGGACTCGGGGCTGATTTCTCGCTACCAGTCGACTGCCCCCAGGGCAGTCGACTGGTGCCAGCCAAATTCGACCGTTGACACTCCCAACGTTCGAATTTGCCAGCTCACCAGCCACCTACCAGTCGACTGCCCCAGGGCAGTCGACTGGTCCCTATCTGAATCCCTTCCCGAGTACATTCACACAGCACTCGACCCTCACGACTCGACTGACTCCTCTTCCGCAGCCTCGACTGTTGCTTTCGCGCCCTCTTCATCTTCGACTCCCGTCCCTCGAATGCACGCAAGCCTCCAGCTTGCCTCCATGCCATCCTTCACGCATGCCTCGAAGTCCGCGCCCATCAGCTCATCGTCCCTGCACTCCAAGGTCCCTCGGATGCGCACGTAAGCCTCTGGCTTGCCTCCATGCCATCCTTCACCATATCGAGATCGTCCAGTCAAGTCCATATGTGTAATCTGTACAACCTGCACACTTAACATACACATATAAGTACACAAGGGAAATCATAACTTAAACTCTTTGCCCAAACAACAAAACTCATGGTCACACCGGACCATCTTAGGGTCGATTGCTCCAACAATCTCCCTCTTTTTGATGTTTGGCAATCCGTTTAAGTTAGGAAAGCAAGATAGTAGTAAGTAGCAAAAATCATGCTATATGAATGCATAAGCAATGCATAACTGGATCCTATCCCAAGGCATCCCACACCTAACCCTCCAAGTTAGGAATTTTACACCTAGCCCTCCAAGCTAGGAATTTCACCACCTAACCCTCCAAGTTAGGATTTTTCAACAAAATCGGGTTTTTTAAAGCTTCTCCCAAGCTCCCTCTTACACTGGACTTACAAAGGTTTTTTAAGAACCTCTCCAACGTTCCCCTTACGCCAAGAAAGGAGCAGCCATGCTCCCCCTCAAACTTAGCTCCCCCTAAACCTAGGGGTTTCTTTCTAGCAAAGGTATTGGTTTCCCACTTAAACACAATATTTCTCCCCCTTTGTCATACATCAAAAAAAGAACCCAATAATATCCAAATTATTGGTTCTTAACATCCTCAATGACCCTAAACACAGTGTACTAGGCCCCCATACACTGGTTCCTTGTCATTTGGACTCCAAACCAGCTGCTGATACACAAATCAGCCTCTGGCAGTCGACTGGCAACAGTGTCAGTCGACTGATACGCCTAAAATCTGATTTTCTGGCCGAATTTCAGAAACGCGCCAGCAATTCCATAAATTTCCAAAAATTTCCAAACTTCGTGGACAACTTTGTGGAACATATACCTACTTGGGAAAAATACATCTACCCATGTATCTATCACTATTCCCAAGTTTGACACAAAACCCAAAAATTTTAAAATGAAAATCAAGGCAACTAGGAGGCAACCTCCCCCTTTACCCATGCCTTCTCCCAATTTTCATTTTTCCCAAGTCAAGTTCTACCCAACTTAACCTCCTAGACACCACGTTGAGTCATACACAACCCAACACCCGAGTTCTTCCCCCTTTGACACTCTTATAGCATTGCCCGAGGCAATCTTTTCCTAAGTGCCAAAAAGAACTCAACAAAAGTCTAAAAACTCTAAAGTTTGCAAGCGCACTTGCTAGGATATACCCTATCCTAGAAAAATATGATATCATGGAAATATCAAGTGTGTTTGACTTTTGGTACACATCTAAATTCCTTAAAAGATTTGGCATTTTGAAATCAAGTCATTATTCCTTGTGTTTGCCTTTTCTAACCCTTTCAAATTGACATAAGGAATTGTCCTCAACTCTAAGGTTCATCCATAATTCCAAGTGTTTCTGAAAACCCCTTCAGAAATCACTTATCAATACTCTGCCCAGACCACCAGTCGACTGCCCCCATGGGCAGTTGACTACCAAACTTCACAGAAAGTTTTCAGGCTGATATCAGTCGACTGCCTAAATGGGCAGTCGACTGCCACCTGAATTTCAAGTTTTTCAGCCAACTTTCAGAAATGCCCTAAAAATTTTACAAATCTCCAAAAAAAATATGAAATTTTGTAGGGAGATTTGTGAAGCCAATATCTACTTGGGAAAAATATGTTTCCAAATAAATGTACTTCAAATCCCAAGATTGGCACGAAATCCTACTTCTTCTAAAAAGTATCAAATGAGCTCATCCTAAAAGTGCTAATTCTCACTTCTCTTCAATGCATCCACTTCTCCTTGATCACAACTCATTTATATCATTGAATTATATGGTGTTCCACCATTAAACCTTAATTTTATGAATTTTAACCCTCTTTTCACCTTTTTCTCCTTAAATTCTCATTTTAATGTGCCAAAATCTAGGAGTAAGACTTATCCAAGTCTTCCAACCTTTTTGGCACATTTCACCTAATTTCCTAAGGGAGAAACTTTTGAGATCCATCTACCATGGACCCCAAAGGCTTCTAGAGCTCCCCCTTGAGCTCTTAGCCTTAGCCACCTCCCTAGGTGACTCAATCCATACTAGGTGACACCGGTGCACCCCCGGTGATTTTTGGCCTACAAAATTGACATTTTTAACCTTGGACACCTTGCTTTTGGTTAGGTCACTCTTTTTACCCTTGGATGACATCCCCTTGCCATCCTTGGACCTTCCCTCCTTACTAAGATTGTATGTTTTCCCAACATACTTCTTTCCATTGCCCTTGGAGGTCTTAGATCGGTACCCCAATCCTGATCTATCATAGTTGGGTTTGATGCTACCCAACACCATGTCTAAGCCCTTAGATCCAACCGTGAATCTTTCTAGAGCTTTTTCTAATGTATCAAGCCTTGCACTCAAGGCTTGATTTTCCCTTTCTAGGCCTTGAACCCTAGAGTCCATATGTCCACCTTGGAGATTCCTAGACCTATCCACTTTCCTAGGCATATGTTTCCCTTCCTTGGGGTTAATGCCTTTAGCCTTGGATACATAGGTCTTAGGCCTATCATGATGCATGCTTTTTCTATAGTGGTGATCTACCTTGTTATCCTTATTCCTATCATTATACTTAAATCCAAAATTATGTACCATTAAGCAATTTTCATAATTTCTAGCATGCATGAATGAGTGATTTACATGATTTTTAGAATGCAAGGAAGAACTTGAAATTGAATTACATTTTGGCTTAAGGTTAGAAGTTACCTTCCTTACCTTTGGTGTTCCTCCTTGATGTGGGCTTCTTCTCTTCTTTCTTTCTTCTTTCTCCCATCTCCTCAAGTGCTCCATTTTCTTTAGCTCACTTTTTCTAGGACACTTGGTGTGAAAGTGCCCCATCTCTCCACATGTAAAGCATCTAATCTTCTTCCTCCGTTCTTGGGCTCCTTCATTCCTACAATTTATGTTAGATTCAAATCGAATGGACCCGGGTTTAGAAGTTACCTCTCTTTTACCTTTTGGGCACTTGTCCTTATAGTGCCCCTTTTCATTACACCCAAAGCATGTAATGTGGTCCTTTCTCTTGGCTTTGGTGGAGGTATATGCTAGGTTGACTACTTCTTCAACTTTTGACGATGTGGAGGCTTCCTCTTGATCATGTGTAGATGAGAGTCTCTCCTCCCCCTCAATCCTTGAGGTGGTGACCTCTTCTTCTGTTGGATCGAGAAATGCGAGAGAGGGGGGGAGGGGTGAATATCGCAAATCGTTCGGATTTAAAAAGAGCGGGTGCGCAGCGGAAATAAAAGAAAAACAGAACAATGCAAACACAGTCGGTTTACTTGGTTCGGAGCCTGGGTCGACTCCTACTCCAAGGCCCACGGTCGTTGACCGTTTTCTGCGGGCAATTCTATAAGTTCGCAAAGTTTACAAATAGATTTTACAAGAAGGCAGAATAGTAAACTTTAAATACAGAGCTCTTCGTTACCGACGTCCGGTGTAGATCGAAGTTTCGGAGCAGCGGGACGTCGTCAGCTTGAGTTGGAAGATTTCTGGAGCGTGTCGCGGAAGCTGAAGAGCGTAGAAGCGTCGAAAAACTTGATGCTTGAAGAAGGGGGTCGAGGGCCCTTTATATAGGGCCTGGGGGCGCCCTGGTCGACGGGGGCGCCCCCCCCCCCCACGTGGCAGCAGATCCACAAGAGGCGCGGTCGTTGACTTATCCCTTAATCCTCGGGATAAGGCCTTGACTGGGGCGCCCTGGACGCTGGGGGCGCCCTGGTTGACCGGTCAAACCTTATCCGCAGCGCTGAGCTCTCCTCGGTAAGGTTTGCGCCACCCTGTGCGCTGGGGGCGCCCGGGACAGCGGGGGCGCCCTGGGCATGTAGCGCAGACGCGGCAGAGTTGTTTTGCAATGGGGGCGCCCGGGACAGCGGGGGCGCCCTGGCTATGTACTGCCGAAGTCTTTCTTGTCTTGTTGTGTTTTGTGTTCACCATGGGGGCGCCCGGGACACTCCGGGCGCCCTGGTCAGCTGTTGCCTCACTCCTTTGAGGCACTCTGAGCTGCAGTCACTCGTTCCTTCGGTCCTGCATCCAGGGTTAGTCCAAAACACAATAAAACAATAAAATAATAGGTTATACAGCCTCAGCTGTCTTGGTTCTGACTTTGGTCTCCAAAATGGAGCCCTAGGTCGAACCGACGCCTAATGTTCCCTCAAGGGGAACGCGTCCTCACCTACTCCTCTCGGGAGAATTTACCTGGTGCCAACCGGATCCTCCAGTTGGACTTTTGCCCGGCAGTCCTTCGCCAGGTCTTGAGTTACCAAGCTGCCCTTCGCTTGGTGCCTAGCAGCCCTTCGCTAGGTCTTTTCTTCTTGCAGCCCTTCGCCAGTGCCTAGCATTCCTTTGCTAGGGCTTGTCCATTCTGGCAGTCCTTTGCCAGAGCCTAGCAGTCCTTTGCTAGGGCTTTTCTTGTCTGGCAGTCCTTCGCCAGTGCCTAGCATTCCTTCGCTAGGGCTTGTCCATTCTGGCAGTCCTTCGCCAGAGCCTAGCATTCCTTCGCTAGGGCTTTTCCTGTACACTCAAGAGACTTGTTAGATAACAATTAACCCTTAACTTTTGAACCCTTTTGCCAATATCAAAACACAGGTTTGACTTGGGTGCAATCTGCACCAACAATCTCCCCCTTTTTGATATATGGCAACTTGGTTCAAAAGGTTAAGGAAAAAAAATGCTGAAATTGAAATCCTAAGTTAGATTCCCTCCCCCTGGAAGTAATCTCCCCCTAGGTTTTTCAAGAGTAGGTGTTTTGAGTTTAAATACTTAGAAAATTTTAGAAAAGTTTTTTAAGTATTGGTTGAGTTTTAAAAAAATGTTCTAAGTTTGAAGAAGTTTTCATATTTAGCAAATTTTGAGTTTAGGAAAACTTTTTAGACTTTTTCAGTTTTTGAAAACTCTTGTTTTAAAAAAACTCAGGCTTTTGAAAATTCATACTTAGAGAGATTCGAGACTTGAAAAACTTTTTCAGACTTAGAAAACTTTTCAGGAAAAAAAATTTCAGAGTTAGAAATTTTGGAAAAACATTTTTGTTCCATGTTTCCTTTGGAAAACATTTTTGTCCCCTGTTTCCTTTCCAACTCTCCCCCTTTGACATATATCAAAAAAAATGCACAAAAAGATATTTGCAATAATTAAATAAAGCATTTGCTGTACTGAATCGAGCTAGGACCTAAGTCTGGTTAAATCTTTAGGGACCTGTCTAACCCAGTTAGCTACTTACTAACTGTTATAAACAGTAGCTTTTGCTAGGGTTAGTCAAGTTAAGTGCATTGTTCAAGTTAGATTGTCTAAACTTGATACTTAACTTGATTGCTGTTCAGTTTGTATTTAGTGCCCCAACTACTGCAGATGCACTGACTTAAAGCATCTTGAGTTAAGGCAAAGACCTAAGCATCTCAACCCTTTCTAGGTTATCACTCAAAGTACCCTAAGGTGCTTGTGAGACGCTGGCTTCTAGATCTATAGGTGCATGCAGTTCTAGGGTTAGAGCCTAGGCTAATTCCATTTCGAAGAAAACCCTAGTTTTGAAGGGGGTAGTTTTTGAAATAAAGCTAAGTAAAAAGGAAAAAAAATTTAAAATCAAAGTAAAACATTTTTAACAAAAAAAACATTTTAAAATCAATTAAAACATTTTCAATTAAAGCAGAAGCCAAAAAAATGATTCTACTCTATTAAGCATAATCCTAACTGAATCAATTCAGAAATAAACAAGCCAAGCTAGGATAAGCATAAGTCAAACAGAAGTCTAGTACAAGTCAACAGAAGTCAACCCTACTCAGTAGGGATAGTCAAATAGGTACACGTCCAAGTCATCTAGGAAGAAGGACCAGGCTGATCAGGGGAGCCTGGATGCCAGGATCTAAGCATGGTCATCATCTCCTCATACTGGGCGTTTCTTTCGTCCCTCTCTGTTGCAAATGCGCTCATACACTCGGTATAGTAGCCCTGATTAGTTTCCAACTGCTCAAGGTGGTACGCCTCCGATTCCTCCCGGAGGGACTGGACCTGTGTCTCGAGGAGGGATACTCGCTCGTAGAGTGTCGGAGGATCGGGCTGAGCTAACTCTGCTGCTAAGTCGGCAACGTCGACCTCCTCGTTTGCAATGTCCTGTGCGGCTGGTCGGCGTCTCCAAGTCAGAACCCCGGTGCCCGAGACATCTATACCGGCTAAGGAAAAGTTCCTATATCCTATTTCGTCGAAGTCGGTCATCGTGGTAATCTCGCCGTCAGTGATGTTTTGGCCGTGATGGTGGAGGATCCAGGTGATGACGTGGCAGAAGGGGGTGCGGACCCGTCCCTGAGTGGACACACTAGAGGCATGTAGGATACAGTGAAAGAGGTGAAGGTCTATATCTATATCTAGATGGTGGATAAAGGCATAGAGGAGAAAGGTGTGAAAGGGTCTCATGGTGGCTATGTCCCTAGTGGACAGAGGAAGGATGCAACGGACAATCACTCTATAGAGAGCGTAGTCCTGAATCGGAAGTCGAGTGGAGTGGAACTGCCCTCCTGCAGGGTCCATTGCCTCCCCAAAGAAATAGTTGTATAAGGTGTTCAGGTCAATATGAGAGTAGGGGGCATCGAAAGGCAGGTTCCTTGGAGGGTAGCAACAGAAGATGGACTGAGATGGTCGAAGTCCCAGAAATCGGTTCAGTAGGGTAGGAGTGATGTTCAAGGGCATTCCTTGAACGGTAGTGACGAAGCTCAAGTGGTCTTGCCTAATTATGTTGTTATAGAATTCTGCACATAGGGTGTTGTTGATTGAATGTGTGCAGAATACGAGGTTATCCAGTTGATAGAAGTTAATTGCGGACATTGCGACTGGACAGGATTGGGAAAAGAAATGACGGTTAAGGTAACTTGTCTTAATCGGAACGTAGGTGGTTCGGGCGAATTTGTTACAAAGTTCTAGGGTTGGAAACCTAGGGTCGGGACTGGGCTCGTTACCGGGGTTCGACCTAGGGTAGGGATTGGGCTCATTACCGGGGTTCGACTGAACTGCTCGGCGTTTTCTAGTTGAGAAGAAAGTAAGCAAATTGAGAATAAGAACTTAGATTATAGGAAGAGGCATGATTGACATAGAATTTGCAATTAAGGAAAAAAATAACGAAAATTAAGTACCCAAAGTGAATTTCATACCTTGGAGGCATGGTTGAGGCAAGGGAAGCTTTAGGGTTCACTTGATCCACAAGAATGAGGCAAGGGGAAGAAGAAGTGTGAGATGTGGTGTGGGAGGAGAAGGAGACTTGGGTCCCTTTTATAGGGATTTTATGGGGGGCGCCCGGGTGGTTCCGGGCGCCCTCAACAGGTCACGGGCTGCCTAGGGCAGTGAAAAAGTTCTGTGGGGGCCCGAGAGGTCACGGGCGCCCTGATCAAAGCAGGTCAACTGCAACTTTTGCTGCTTTGACTGGCGTAGACGATAGTTTTGTCGATAGGGGCGCCCGACAGGTCACGGGCGCCCTGGTCAAAGTAGTTGAATGCAGCCTTTTGGCTGCTTTAATCAGCGTGAGGGACAGAAGTGCATAGGGGTGCCCGACAGGTCACGGGCGCCCTTGTCAAGTCGGTCAAATGCAGCTTTTGCTGCTTTGACTGGAGCTGGTATGTTGTCAGTGTAGTCATGGGCGCCCGACAGGTTACGGGCGCCCTCATGGACTGCTTTCAGCAGCCTTTGACTTTGAGCAGTTAGGGGCGCCCGGGACGGTCAGGGCGCCCTAGGTAGCAGCTTTTTGAACGTTTTGAACAGGTTTGACTGTTTGACTTCGTTTGACTGTGTTTGACCATGTTTGACTATGTTAATCATAGTTTGACTATGTTAACCACAGTTTGACCCTGATTATGAAGGCGCAAGCAAGATGGTTTAATTTGAGCTTAATTTTCCTGTCTCACTGAATATAGGGTTTTCAAACACGTTAACCTTAAGGTTTTTGTGAGACTGGTTTGAGGGTAAAAATTAATTTTGAAAAGGAATTTTAATTTATTTTGAAAAAGTTATTTTAGTTTTGAAAATAGATTTGAAAACAAATAAGTTTAGAAATTTTGAAAAATAGATTAAGTGATTTTTGAAAAAGAAATAAGTTTAAGAAGTAGAAATTTTTAAAACAGATTAGAATCTATAATTATTTGAAACTTGAGTTAGATTCGAATTTGACAAAAGATAATTCGAATTTGAATTTCAGAAATTAGCTTCCAGGTCTTGGCGAGGCACTAGGCCTTCTTTGGCCGTAGCCTTATGGGATCATCCACCCTTTCCTTGACAAAGCCTTTTAATGAAATTTCATTTTCAAATTAAATTAGGTCATTTTCTGGTCTAACTAGCTTGGGTCTTGGATCGGTAGCTTCGGCTGGTTTCACCAGTCTAAAGAGACCAAGTAGACTTGATCTTATTAGAGTTGGTTTCCCCAACGTACTATCATCTCACCTCCTCCCAATACTATGTTTTCAAGTTTCAAGTAATCTAGTCCTTAAATCTAGGTATTCCTTAAATCTAAGCATGGCAATTTGCAAAAATTAAATAAACAAACAATCAATCAATTAAAAATTATCTAATTATAAAAATTGTTTTGATTTTGGCTCCCCCTGGACTAAAGCCTCTGTATGGGTTAGGCAAGATGTGAATCTTGTCCTTGGGGATCCAAAATTGATTTGAACCAGTTGGTTTAGTCAGGCACAGTTTTGGCACCCATGCCTGAACCTTAGGTCTTGACTGGTTCAGTACAGCAAAGTAAGATCTTTGCCGAGATTTGGTTCTATAGCCAAGTCCGGATCGGTTTAGAACGGACTTCTGTTTTCCCAGAATCAGATCAAGATTCTTGGAACCAGAAGTGAATCGTTCTAAAGCTGTTCTTAAGTCCTTAACTTGAGTTTTCAGGGAGGAATTCTCTGATTCAAGCTTTTCAACTTGATCAGGGGTTCCTTCCTGAAGTTTCTCAGTTAAGGATTTAGAATCAGCTCCCTCTTTCAGGAGTTTTACTTCCTGTCGGAGGGACTCGATTCGGAGTTTGGCTTTCGCCAAATCTCGGGATAGATAGGAAATAAGCGAATTCAATTATAATTTCGAAAAACCCGTTACCCTTATTTCGCCGTCGTCGGAGAATGTCAGCTTGCCGTCGTCCCGGTCTGAGTCTAAGTCAGTCTCGATTTGATCCGAAGCGGTCAGGGCTAGAAGATTGGACTGGGGTGCTTCTTCTTCTTCTTCTGAGGAAGACTCGTCCCAGGTTGCTTGGAGTGCCTTCTTCTTTCTGGTCTTTTTGGACTCCTTTAGACTTGGACACTCAGTCTTGTAGTGGCCCTTTTTCTTGCATTCGTAGCAGGTTACGTTGGGCTTGTGTTTGTCAGTTGCTGGTTCAGCTGGTTCATCCTTTCTTCGGCTTGTTCTCCGTGTGTTAGTTTGGTTCTTCAACTTTTTGTAGTAACTTCGAGCTAGCCGGACCAGTTCAGATTGATCTTCTTCTTGATCTTCTGTTTCTGAATCTGAGGTAGACTCGGGTTCAGCTTGAGTTTTCTTCTTAGTCATTCTTCCTGTTTTCCCTGCAAAGAAAGCTATACTTTTCTCGGCCAAATTGCAGTTAGTTTGTTCATGCAGTTCAAGTTCAGAGAATAACTCATCTAACTTAATTTTTGAAAGATCCCTAGAGACCTTGTATGCATCTACCATAGATGCCCACAAGGTGGTCCTAGGGAATGCGTTTAGGGCATACCTTATAAGATCACGGTTTTGAACCTGGTGACCTATTGCGTGAAGACCGTTCATCAATTCCTGGATTCTGGCATGAAGTTGGGCTGCTGTCTCGTTATCTGCCATTTTGATGGTGAAGAGCTTGTTCAGTAGCAGGTCCCGTTTGCTGATCCTCGTATCTGAAGTTCCTTCGTGGAGCTCGATTAGTTTAGCCCATAGCTCCTTTGCACTGTTGAAGGGGCCTACGCGGTTTAGCTCCTCTTTTGTCAGTCCGCATTGAAGAGTCTGAGTTGCTTGGGCGTCTGCTTCAATCTTGCGTTTGAGGGCAGTGTCCCACTCTGAGTAGTTTTGTGGTACGCCATCAGCATTTGTGGGAATCATCAGTCCAGACTGGATGATTATCCACATATCCACTTGGGTTTTCAGGTGGACCTCCATTCGACTTTTCCAGTAAGGAAAGTCTTCTCCACTGAAAAGTGAAGGTCTGGCGGTGCTAAAGCCTTCTTGGATGGCCATTTGTTCTGAAATAGCAAAAAAAAACAAGAATATTCCAAGACTTGGTCTTGGATTAGTAGTGTGGGAAGAAAAGAAATAAAGACAATTTCAAGGGGTGTTGCACCAACCTTGAAAGAAAAATTCGAACGAAAATTTTTTAAAAAAAAATTGAGAGAGAGAAATTAAAGAAATTCGAAAAATTTTCAAACTGGTGGTTGCACCAAGTTTGAATTCCCCGCTCTGATACCACTTGTTGGATCGAGAAATGCGAGAGAGGGGGGTGAATATCGCAAATCGTTCGGATTTAAAAAGAGCGGTGCGCAGCGGAAATAAAAGAAAACAGAACAATGCAAACACAGTCGTTTACTTGGTTCGGAGCCTGGGTCGACTCCTACTCCAAGGCCCACGGTCGTTGACCGTTTTCTGCGGGCAATTCTATAAGTTCGCAAAGTTTACAAATAGATTTTACAAGAAGGCAGAATAGTAAACTTTAAATACAGAGCTCTTCGTTACCGACGTCCGGTGTAGATCGAAGTTTCGGAGCAGCGGGACGTCGTCAGCTGAGTTGGAAGATTTCTGGAGCGTGTCGCGGAAGCAGAAGAGCGCAGAAGCGTCGAAAACTTGATGCTTGAAGAAGGGGTCGAGGGCCCTTTATATAGGGCCTGGGGGCGCCCTGGTCGACGGGGGCGCCCCCCACGTGGCAGCAGATCCACAAGAGGCGCGGTCGTCGACTTATCCCTTAATCCTCGGGATAAGCCTTGACTGGGGCGC
>JAGFNQ010006524.1:34383-86752 GCA_024364735.1 Boesenbergia rotunda | reverse complement strand
GTATACGGCGGAGGAGTCCATTGGGACAATATCCCATTGTCCCTAAGATAATCTTGAAACTCTTGACTTAAGTATTCACCACCCCGATCGGATCGAAGTATCTTAATACTTTTGCCAAGCTGTTTCTCTACTTCATTTCTGAACTCTTTGAATTTCTCAAAAGCTTCAGATTTGTGTTTCATCAAGAACACATACCCGAATCGTGAGTGATCATCGATAAAGGTGATGAAGTAGCTATAGCTTCCTTGTGCAAGAGTTGACATTGGTCCACATACATCAGTATGTATTAGACCAAGCAATTCTCCCACTGGATTACCTTTTCCGGAAAAGGGTAATTTGGTCATCTTGCCTTTTAAGCATGATTCGCATGTATCAAATAAACCGGGTTCAAATGATTCTAAAATTCCACATCGGTGTAATTTGGTCATGCGTTTCTTACTTACATGGCCAAGACGACAATGCCACGTGTAGGAGTCTATTCGATTATCTATTCGAGCACGTTTGTTGCTTACTTCGATATTGAAAACGTCACTGGATAAATCTAACGTGTAGATACCATTGCACAAAGTTCCATTCCCATAAAGAACGCCATTTAAAGTTATATAACAACAATTGTTACTAAAAGTTAAATGATAACCCTTTTCATTCAAACATGAAATAGATACAATGTTCTTTATTAAGGAAGGAACGAAATAACAATTATCCAATTCTAAGACACGTCCAGTAGGGAGCTTTAGCAAATATGTTCCGATGGCAACAGCAGCAATCTTTGCTCCATTCCAACTCGCAAATTCGCTTCTCCCTTGACGAGTCTTCTTCTATTCCTTAGCCCCTGTATGTCATTACATATATGTGAGCTACACCCAGTATCAAGTACCCAGGTATTTGAGAAAATAGAGTGACATTCAATAACGAAGATACCTGAAGAGGATGGGGCATCGGATGCCTTCTTCTTCAAGGACTCAAGATAAACCTTGCAGTTTCTTCGCCAGTGACCCTCCTTGCCACAGTGATGGCAAGTGCCTTTTAGGGTATTTTCAGTCTTTTTGGTCTTTTTCTTCTTTCCCTTATTCTGTTCTTTGGCCTTCCTCTTAGAACCTTTCTTCGAGGAACCAACTAACAGTACCGTCTTTTGATCCTGCTTCACAGAAGGCTCTACAGTCTTCAGCAGGTTGAGCAACTCAGGAAATTGGTCTGGAGTTGCATCTTCAGGAGGACGGTTAGGAAGTTGTTCTTCAAGGACATAAGCAAGCTTCTCTCCCTTGAGGACTATCCTCAGGTTTCGAAGCCAGTCCATGAAGTTTAGCCCAGTTAGTTTATTGGTGTCCAAAATGGAACGCAAATTTAGAGAAGACATGATCGAGTGATTATCCTAGAAATACAAATTGAGCTTATGTGAGAAGAATGATAAAGAATACATCAACATACATTAATTAAATCCTATTTATTTTTTGAATTGAATAACCCTTTTTATCAATTCGGGAGATCGTAGGAGTATCTCCAAATAGGTTGATATCCAACCATAGATAAGAACAACCATGGCTGTGGCCATCAAGTTATTCTTAACTATGAAGGTAGGCAATTATACCGATTACATATCACATATATGTAACTATCACTTTATGCTATCAACTAATTGAATGTTTGCATAAATCATTGGGTTGTTAACTCATTAACAAGTATGCAACAATATACATAGCACCCAACTGCACCTCTCTTTACATCGACCTTGGCTGTGGCACAACAAATCGATGCTCCAAGCTTAAGGCTGACCCATTAATCAAGAAATAGTTTTAATATGGTTGGAGCTCATTCAACCGTTTAGTCAGGCTTGGATGTGTCCAACAACCAAAACTAAGGATTGACCTCTGACTTCAACTATATTATTCATAAACTAATTTCATGGTTTGAACATGTTGAGGTTCAAGCCAGGCATGGATGTGTCCATCAACCCAAACGAGAAACAAAACTCCGATTCTAACCATATTAATGGAAGGTGTTAGCCTTAATATTTTGTAAGGGGTTTTGGGTCTCATCCTTTCTTTTCTAAGCACATTCATGACATAGAATTATGTCATGACTAACGATTTCGTTAATAAAGTATGTATGTGACTTAATTTATCAAGTCTCATTGATTGAATTAGGAACCGGATTTCCTAATTCTAATTTCATACTTTATTCAAGGAATTGTTTTGGGAAACAATTTTCTAAATTGTCATAATCAATTTCGGAAATAATATGTTTAAGACTTTGATTTCTCTAAATCAAATCTTATTAAATTAAGAGACAATTCCCTTAATTCAACTACATATTATTTTCATGAAAATCTCTTTTAAGAAACTCTATAGGAAACCATTTTCCTAATTAATTTTGGAGACAACAATATGTAAGAGCATCACCTCTCAAATCAAATTTCCAAGATTTGATCACATATTTTATTCATGGATTAATTAATTACAACAAATTATTTTCTAAGGGTGGCTCCCCGAGGCTCAGATACCCAAAGAAAAGAAATTTGTCGTAAATTCAATTTGGACGGCTCCCCGAGGCTCAATCCAAATTAAACATGACAATTTTATTCAAAATTGGGAAATTAAATTACAACAACTAACTTTAAATTGGACGGCTCCCCGAGGCTCAATCCAAAATAAAGAATTTTGTTAATAATTTAAATACCAATTCGAATTTAATTGTCAATTAATTATCCATAAATTTGTCTAGACTTTCTTGAAAGAAAGTGCCCAAAATTGTGAGATTTCATAATAGGTTTTCAGAATGATTGTAAGTTTCTGGTACAAAGAAAACTTACATATTTCTAAAATTGGAAAATTTCCAAAATAGGAAATTTCCAAAATTAGAATGTTTTCAAAGATGGGAAGTTTTCACAATTATCATAAAATTTCAGAAACTAGGATATTTCAAAAGTTTGCAAAATGTCATGAGAATTTCCAAACTTTGAAATTCCTAAATCTAAAATTTATTATAATTGGAAAGTTTCCATAATTGAAATTTTTTTTCCAAAATTGAGATCATGACAAAATTTTCCGCAAAACAATTATATGATTATGTCGAACACTAACCGGCTCTGATACCACTGTTGGGACCGGGTGCATGTTGACAAGGATACGGGTTCGTAAATTTTAAAATATTTACGTGCAGCGGAAGAATTAGCATGAATAATTTCTTAAATTATTTTTAATCACGTATCTAGCATGCGACCTTATGATGTGTGGACATGATCATAAATTAAAATTTTGCGAAAAAGTAAACTAATTTACTTAGTACCTCGCGTAACTCGAAGTAAGGGACGAGATCCAACCGTAGCGTCCCTTGGAAGCTCCGCCTCTATTCGCGTCCACGCCGAGTTCTATTCGGGATGACTTCACAAAGCCACGAGTTTTGTGCCGACGAGAACTACTAGATTCTCTAAAGGCACAACTAGAAGATCAAGAGAGAAGAAAGGAAACTAACCACCAAATAACGGAATCAAAATTCCGGGAAAGGAAAGAAGGAGTCGCGATCCGTTTCTTCTTCTTCGGCACCTTCTTGGCAGATGAAGCTCTCAACCACCCTTGGGATGTGCGCCGGCCCTAGGGGAGGAGAGAGAGCCGGCCCTAGAGAGAGAGAAGGGGGCCGACCCTAGAGAGAGAGAGAGTTAGAGAGAGAGGGGGGAGCTACTAATCTCTTGATAACTCTATTGAGGAATTCAAGGCTTGCCTTTGGTTCCTTTATATAGTAGCTTCTCCCTTGCCAAGTCTCCCTCTTAACGGAATTTTTCATAAGAAATTTATCCTATAAATTCTCTTATGAATTATTCCGTTTATGCCAAGTTTTATTATAACTAACTTTATAATAAAACAAATACATCTCTCTTTTAATTATGGAATAAAATTTACAAGAAATTTATTATATAAATTTTTCTTATTATGGAAAAATCAATTCATAATTGATTTTATAAAATAAAATAAACCAATCCATGGTTCATTTTAATTTCCATAAAAAGAATAAATTTATTATATAAATTTTTCTTATCATGGAAAAATCAATTCATAATTGATTTTATAAAATAAAATAAACCAATCCATGGTTCATTTTAATTTCCATAAAAAGAATAAATTTATTATATAAATTTTTCTTATCATGGAAAAATCAATTCATAATTGATTTTATAAAATAAAATAAACCATTTAAAGTTTATTTTAATTTCCATGAAAATAAAGTTATTTACATAAATTTCTTTATATAAATTTCTTTATATTTATTTATCCATAATTTTATAAAACAAATCGCGCTTGATTTATTTTATAATTTAAACCAAATAAATTGGTTTCTCCCTTTATTGTGGCCGGCCAAACCAAAGTGGGTGGGCACCCTCTTTGGCCGGCCACTCCAAGCCCCTCTTCTCGCGAATTAAACTCATTTAATTCGCCCAATAAGCCTTCAAAAGACTTAGCCATTTTAAGCTTCCGTTGCGCCTCTGATTAACTCAGATTCGACTTATTTCTCTTGATCGGAAAATCCAATTTTCAACTCGTTTTAAATCCCTCGGATTACTCGTAGTGCGTTTGACTAAATAAGCTTTCGATTTATGTTGGCCGTCTATAATCAACCAATTATAGAACGATCATGAGTGGCACCTAGTAGTACATCATGACCCCCAATTAATCGAAAGATCAACGGTTGACCTCAGAAGTAATTTTGAAACCCTTCAACAGCTCTAATGAATCGTGCCTCATTCCCTTCACCATCTAATACCCACTTGGTTCAGGACATGGTCTATATATGTCAGTCCCCTCTAGGCTGACTACGTCACACCTAGCCCAGGTAATGTCTTTCTCGTCCAATGGATTTCTAATTACTCTCATGTATTTAAGAGACTCATACTCCAAACATGTCATGCTCTGGCCAGAGGCTTTGAGTAACAATCCGATGATAGGCCTTGGGTATACATCTCCTCGCAAGGAGTGGTGAATCCTTTGTAGGCTGTTCAAATATCTTCGGGCACTTCGGCTTATACCCAACCATCCTGGGTCCACATCTCCTTGGAGATGCTTGCTTAAGATGTTAAAGTATAAGTCTCCATGACCAAGATGACTTGAACACTGCATGCCAAAAGGTAAACTCTCCTGAGAGGAGTAGGTGAGGACGCGTTCCCCGTCGAGGGAACAGTAGGCGTCGGTTCGACCAAGGGCTCCATTTGGGAGACCCGAAGTCAGAACCAAGACAGCTACGGCTGTAGAAATCAACTAATATTCATGCCTTGTTGTTTTGGAACTAACCTTGAATACAGGGACCAAGGGAACGTGTTTCTGCAGCTCAGAACACCCCAAAGGAGAAGGGCTGGAAGTTGGGCCAGGCGCTCGGGAGGTCCCGGGCGCCCAAGGTAAAATACAAAACAAAGGAATCAAGAAGTGCATCGAAACAGCCTTAGGCAGGGCGCCCCGGAGGCCCCGGGCGCCCAAGGTCAAAGCAATCGAAGCAAAGTAATATGAAGCCAGCAGACCAAGTCAAGGAGGGCGCCCCCAACGTCCCGGGCTCCCCCGTCAGCTCCAGAGCCGATTCGATGGGGATAAGCGCTGACCAAGTTTCGGATAGAAGTTTTTGGATCCGAAGGCACGTGTAAGGCGCCCCTGACGTCCCGGGCGCCCCCAGGAGTACTATAAAAGGGGCTCGACCCCATGGCTTCAGAACATCAATTTTCCAACGCCTTTACGCTCTTTGTTCAAGCGCTCTGCTCCGACAAACTCCGATCTCGGGATTCTAGCGCCGCCGACGACCCTCTGCTCCGAAGTACAATCTACACCGGGCGTCGATAACGAAAAGTGTTGTCATTTACTTACTGCAAAATTTCTGTATTATACTTTGTAAATCTTTGCGCGAATATAGAATTGCTCGCAGTAAACGTTCAAGGACTGTGGGCCTTGGAGTAGGAGCCGACCGCGACTTCGAACCAAGTAAAACCACTTGTGTTCTGTGTGTGTATGTTTTAATTCCGCTGCGTATTCACTTTTTTTAATCCGAAACATTTTCACGATATTCACCTCGCCCCTCTATCGTGTTTCTCGATCCAACAATATTCCCTTACCGCATTTGCCACAAGATAGTATTGTTTGATTTAAACTCCACCGAGGTGACTCCACCTACAACTATAGCCCCTATCAACTTGTAGATGTTCCTTTCTACCTTTTATCCTTTCATTATCGTTATACCTCCCTTGCTGACATTCATAACTCCGTTCATTAATTTGTAATTGCAACCAATACCATCCAGTGTACCTATTGAGATCAAATTCTTCCTTAGATCAGATATGTGATTGACATCACATAAATTAAGTTCTGATCACATCATCAAACATCTTAATTCTGATATTTCCAATGTCGATGACTCTACAAGATGCATCATTTTCCATCGACACTTAACAAGAATCCACTGCACTATAAGTGTCAAACTACTCCATGCTTAGAGTCATGTGATGTGAATATGTAGAGTTTATGATCCATGCATCTGTCAGCTACTCTAAACTCGACATAATTGATAGCATATCTCTATCACCGCTCTCTAAATTTTCCTATTCAACTATGTTTGTAGATTTTATCAAACTACCTTTGTTCTCTATTACATATTTCTTTATCTTTGGATAATCTCTCTTCATATGACTTTTGACTCAACACTTACAACACGTGATCACTTTCTTTCTTCTTGACTTAGAACGGGTCATGTTGTCGCTGCCCGATTCGTACTGAGTTTTGCTCGAACTGTGCTCTTGGTTACTATTCACCACAAGTCCTTATTCTTGAGAAACTTCATCACTTGCTTTCTTCCTCTGATGAAAGTCCAACAAAACACCCATGACCTCCTCTAATTTGAGAGTTTCTCTTCCCTACATTAAAGTAATAACCAATTTCTCGTATGTAGGATATGAAGGCAGAGACTTTAGCAACATCAACGCTTTGTCTTTATCCTTGATCTTCACATCAACCCACTACAGATCGCTCACAGCCTAGTTGAATAGTTGATGTGCTAACTCAAATTTCCTCTGTCATTTTTAGCCCAAATAATCTCTGCTTAAGATACAGCTTATTTATCAATGACCTTGACATGTATCATCTTTCCAACATTTTCCATGTCACGTCCCAAGACCAAAGGAACCGCTGATCCAATATAAAATTTGATAGCATCTCCCCTGTATGGCGGGCAATTTAAACACACATACAACACACACAGTATAATAGTTGGCCTCAAGTCGCAACACAGAAGATATAATAAAAGATAATAAGTGCATCTCAATAACAAAACTATAAAACTTACCTAAGCTACCCTCGGGGTATACACACAGCAAAATAACAACCACAAAGTCCAAACCGCAATAAATGAATAATGATACAAGTCCACGACATAAAAATGAATACAAACCAAAGAGTATGCTATAAACGAAAACAAAATATGCGGAAGCACCCATTGCTGGAGTCGTAGGGACCTGGGACTGACAACTGGGCTCCCCTCTGGCGACCTATCTTGAAAACAAAAAAATTATGACGGGTGGTGAGTCCAAGTGGACTTTATAGGTATAGAGAAAGATATGCATGACAGAATAAATTGATTAATAAGCTATACAGAAACAACATGATACTATCTCAACAGAAATATCAGAATATATATAGCTGAAAGTACCAAATGAATGTACACACCAAAAATCAGCCTGTCCTGATCATAAAAGGGCTCGTATCATATGAGCAAGTGCAAGGTCATCAAACCACACATATAATATATCCTGTATGTGCATGTCAAACATATACAATAAACAAATGGAACAATCACAATCATATGCACAATGCATCATATGCATATGATTTAATGAGATGGTCACCCCTGATGCCAGTCCAGGCACCGAGGCATGTCATATGCGTTGATAGAGTGGGTAGGGCTATGACACTGTCCGCACTCTGCTATCACTGCTCCTGAGTGAACGAGTGGACAGGATGTTGGTGGAGCTCTCGCTCCGCCCCATGTACATATGGGAGAGATATCTCTCTTATCTCCTCTGGCCTATAGGAAGAGGAGGGATCCCTGCCTGCTACAACACTTCGAAACCACTACCTATGAGCGATTGAGCGGAGCAGTACAGAGAAAATGCATACATCCAATGGTATCCACTAACCCATGAGTAGTCGTGTGTGCATATCATGTACCGGATGAAGGGCTTGTTAGGATCTTGGGATGGCTAGAGAGGGGGGGGGGTGTGAATAGCCACCCACCAAAAACTTGCTTCTTTCTTCCTACAATCAGATTAGCAACGGAAAATAAAACAGAAAGAAACACAAACAGAAACTAACACAAGTGTTTACAAGGTTCGGGGATAACTTACCCCTACTCCTTGGCGTGCCCGTGAGGCGGGCGATCCCTTGATCTTCGGCAGATCAGACACCGGAATTAACCCGGCTAAAAATAACCTTCTTCTCGGTGGAGTAACCTCTCCACAGACGTCTCAGAAATATATCGAATGAAGCACAGGAGACTAGAGAAGGAAGGTGTAAGCACAAACAACAGTAGTAAGCAGAAAGCTCAAGCAAGAGGCAAGTCGCAGAGAACACCAACAACAGCAAAACCCTTCACTCTGTTTGTTGTTCTAGTTTCGTTGTTTTCTTTGCTTCGCCAACTTCTTCTTCTTAAGCTTCTCTCCTGCACACCTGCGGGCGTCATCACCCACTGAACCCTTCTGAGCTCTCAGCCTACTGATCCTCTTCAATTGAAGCTTCAGGTCACTGACCCCTTCTGAGCTCTCAACATACTGATCCTCTTCAGCTGAAGCTTCAGGTCGTCAGGTGCCGTTGAAACTTGTAAATGTGTATCAAATAAAATAACACCAGGGAATGTCACCCTAGACCCTTCTTCTTGCTCCTTCATTTGAATTTCAAAGCTCTGCGTTATTTGCACACTTACAGATTCATTAGCAAAGCAAATGAGAAGCAAATCAGAAATCTGACAATAATTTGAATTAAAGATCAGAGGTGTTGATCGGTCACCTTGACCGATCAAACTCCCTCCTGACCAATCAGACTCTATCCTGATTGATCCAGTGATGTTCTGATCGGTCTCACTGACCGATCAGAGACCAGGGGATCGGTCACCAGACCGATCCCTAAACATACTGGGATTCCAGTCAAGGCAACCTGATCGGTTAAGAGGACTGATCAGGGAAGTGCCTGATCGGTTCAAGTGACCGATCAGTCACATGCTTGACAGATTAGGACCCAACCTGATCGGTCCAGGCCTATTCTGATCGGTCGTACTGACCGATCAGATATCTCTCTGTGACCATACAGAATATTTTCTGATCGGTCACCAGACCATTCAGACAACCTTCTGTTTCCTCAGAAGCTTTCTGGATCGGTCAGCAGATCGATCAGACATCAAGAGAGTTTGTGCCAACTCCCTGATCAGATTTTAGACCGATCCAGCCAATTATTTAAACCCTGAGTCCAGAGAACAGGCTCCCTTGCCCTCTCTAACTCAGTCTGGTCCGGAGAACGAGCTACGGAGCCCTCTCTGACTTATCCCAGTCCAGAGAACGAGCTACTGAGCCCTCTCTGATCAAAGTCCGGAGAACGAGCTACCAAGCCCTCTCCGACTCATCCCCGTCTAGAGAATGAGCTACCGAGCCCTCTCTGACCTAAGTTCGGAGAACGAGCTACCGAGCCCTCTCCGACTCAACCCGGTCCAGAGAACGAGCTACCGAGCCCTCTCTGACCTATGTCCGGAGAACGAGCTACCGAGCCCTCTCCAACTCATCTCGATCCATTGAACGAGCTACCGAGCCCTCTCTGACCTAAGTCCGGAGAACGAGCTACCGAGCTCTCTCCGACTCAACCTGGTCCAGAGAACGAGCTACCGAGCCCTCTCTGACCTATGTCCGGAGAACGAGCTGTAGGATCGATGCACGTGAGAGGGGGGGTGAATCACGTGACTTTTAAAAAAAATTAAATCAGAGTGCTTTAAAAAGCGTGCACAGCGGAAATGAAAGAGACGAAAAACAAACACACAAACACGAACGATTTTTACTTCGTTCGGAGCCTTCGGCGACTCCTACTCGAAGGCCCAGGTCCCTCGGACCTTTCCGTTGGGCAATCTACTAAAACTCTCTATCGGTCAACCCCGATAGAGTAGGCGAGTACAAATGAATTGAAAGTGTGACAACCCCACACTTTCAAGTAATTAAGTGCAATAAAGTATTAAAAGAAATTCTTCTTTTTACCGACGTCCGGAGTAGGTCGACTCTTTCGGGGTAGCGGGACGTCGTCGGCTCGAAGTGTAACGTTTCCGGAGCAAGGCGCGAGCGTAGAAGAACTTGAAAGCTTTGGAAGAAGTGTTGTGTTTGAACCTTGGTCGAGGGGCTCTATTTATAGCCCTGGGGGCGCCCGAAACGTCCGGGGCGCCCCTCTGCGTGGCTGCCGATCCGCAGCCCTCTCGGTCAAGCACTTGATCTCTTTATCTTCGGGATCACCTTTGACTGGGGCGCCCGACGCGCGCGGGGCGCCCGATTTGACCGGTCAAAGCCACATCTCCTTGGCTTCGCGAGAGTGAGCTTCGGCAGTTGGCAGTGAGGTGGCACAGGGGGCGCCCGACCCGCGCGGCTGTCGGGGCGTTTACCTCTCTGCTGACTTTGGGTTGACTCTGGGGCGCCCGACACATCCGGGGCGCCCTGCTCAGCTACGGCCTCACTCCTTTGAGGCTCTCTGAGCTGCAGAATCATAGTCCTTTGGTCCTGCATCCAGGGTTAGTCCAAAACAAGGCTAGCACAATTTTATATGGACTAAAATAAGATACAATTCTAAGTTAATTAGATCCTGTCTCCCAGACCAGGATCTAACCAGGACTCAACTTAGATCACCTAAATGGGTCTAAGTTGGACCGCGCCTAAAGTCCAAGATTGGACTCGTCCTCACTGGGTCGCTCCTCCAGTGACTTACCTTACTTACCCATTGTGCAGCTCTGCTTGACTTCTTGACCCTACCAGGACTTCCTGCCAAGGCTCAACCACCTTGGTCTTCCTGCCAAGTCTCAACCAACTTGGTCTTCAGCCAGTTGTCAGGTCCCGCGGACCCAACTGGACTTTCCGCCAGGACTCAACCATCCTGGACTTCAGCCTGGTGTCTGGTCCTAAGTCTTTCTGCACACTTGGTAAAGAGGTTAAACACACACAACCCTAACTTTAACCACTTTGTCATACATCAAAACCCGAGTTTGACCGTCAGTGCAAACTGCACCAACACGAGCTACCGAGCCCTCTCCTACTCAACCTGGTCCAGAGAACGAGCTACCGAGCCCTCTCTGACCTATGTCCGGAGAACGAGCTACCGAGCCCTCTCCGACTCATCTCGGTCCAGAGAATGAGCTACTGAGCCCTCTCTAAACTAAGTCCGGAGAACGAGCTACCGAGCCCTCTCCGACTCAACCCGGTCCAGAGAACGAGCTACCGAGCCCTCTCTGACCTATGTCCGGAGAACGAGCTACCGAGCCCTCTCCAACTCATCTCGATCCAGAGAACGAGCTACCGAGCCCTCTCTGACCTATGTCCGGAGAATGAGCTACCGAGCCCTCTCCGACTCATCCCGGTCCAGAGAACGAGCTACCGAGCCCTCTCTGACCAGTACACTTAATCCGAACTTAACTATCTAATCTCAATTCTCACTCAACTGAACTTAAATCAGTGTCAACATCAAAACAACAATTAGGTCAGACTGCATCAACAATCTCCTCCTTTTTGTTGTTTGACAACACGATTTAAGTTTAGGTATTAGGTGAAAATAAGAGTCAACTTTATTATTGCAAGGGAATCAGAATCCTCCCCCTATGATAGTTAAGTTCGTTAACAAGTAAAGAAAACCAATCCTAAACTTAACTATCCATAGACTAGTTATTAAGTTTAAAATCTCCCCCTTAAACAAGGGTCTCTCCCCAAAACTAAAAGAACTGAAGTGTAATATTTGAATGACATATGAAAGGAATATAACAGAAATATATCATGGCAAAATATGTATATGCATCATATGACACTAAGTAGTGGAGTAATGAGTAAACACAAAATATAACTGATGACTGAAATAAACACCAAAATAAACAAGCATAGCAAAATGTTATCAGTCACACATAGTCAGAAGAGAAAATCATCAAACATATATAAGTCAAAGCCTACATCAAAAATACATCAGTCTTGATCATCAGGAGCACGTGGGACATCAAACTGCATCGGATCAAATGCAGGTATACCAGTGTCAGGCATAAAACTCCCCAGAGCCATGCTGCTCGATGGCTGATAACCAGGAAAGGTCTATGGGGGTGGATGACTTGCCATCCACGAGCGCAGCTTAGCAAACATCCCCTGCTGATCGGCACGCATCTCCTGTTGTACACGAGCGATCATGGAGATATCAAACTGCATCGTCTGCTGCTCGAGCTCCAACATATGAAATCTACGATCCATGGTCTGCTCAAGCTCAACAATCTACCATCGTAGATTAGGCTCTGCCTCGTAATCATCCTCTGTCGCGGGCGCACCATATCCAGCAGGACCAGCATCAACTTGAATAGGTGGTGCCCGTGGTAACTCCCTGAGTCCCCTGTCGTCCTTCCACCGTATCCCTCGAATATCAGCAATGATCCCAGACTTGGAAAACACACGTTTTCCAAGTAGACAGTCTTGCCTAACCATCGGCACAACCCTTCCTTTGGACACATCAATACCAACTGACTCGAGCCAGTCAGTGATGATGTGACCAAAAGGCATATACACTGTATGACGGCCAAGCTCACAATAGGAAATAATGAAATAGAAAATGCTCACCATGATATCAAAATCAAGGTGGCGATGCAACCCGTATAACATCATGCAGTGGTAGGGACGGATCTCAGCTAGGGGTTTGGAAGTGATCGGTAAGAGGCAGTTGGTGATGATCTTGAACAGGACATAATCAACAGCCGAGAGTCGAAGGGCAGCGAAGGTAGGAAACTCACTAGCAAGCTCATCAAGCCCATCAGGTCTAGGGTGTCCGAAGAAGTACTCATATATGGAATTAGAGGTGACACCGTCAAACGGAGGTGCTAAAGGATCTGGAAGAGTAGGGTAGATGGGATAGTGGTTTGTCGATCGACGACAGGCTAGATACTCAGAAAAATGGGGTAAGTAAAATCTAGATTGGTCTTGGCCACTTGAGTTGTACACCCCATACCGCCGTCACCTTGAAGATTATTATAGAACTCGGAAACCAGATCAGTGTTTATGTTTTGTTCGAGAAAAACAATTGATTCAGTAGAATTCGATTATCTGTCTCAAAGATGGGCAGTAATCATAAACATAGCATTTGTCAACGGATCGACACGGAAGTAGTTTGAAGGTTCGGTTTTGAAAGGCTTGTTCGAATAATGCATTAGGAAACCTCTGACTCGAAGAAGGTTGAGGTCGAGAGGATTGGTGGGAAGGTCTAGATGTGGAAGGCGATTTGGATTTGGAGGTTCCCTCACCGGCCTTAGATTTGAAAGATTTCCTAATAGAGATTAGAGACACACAGGTAGGATTAGGGGTGAAGGTCACGACATAACAACAAACATTGGTTAGTAAATCCAAAATAACAATAACAGGGTACAAATGAGAAGAAAATTGAGATTAGTTGAAAGTATTACTTGAGTGTCATGTCTCATTGGTTAAGGAAGAACTTCATAGAATGATCGCACGAGAACTTCGTCGGAAGCGCTGGAGAGATAAGAACTCGATGGAGAAGGAAGAGGATGTTGTGGAGAAGACGGTCGGTGGCTAGGGTTGGAAGAGGGTTATGGGAAAGGAGAGTTAATGTAGTTGGTGGAACGATCCACTAACCTGATTTAATGCAGTGGATCGGATGGTCAATCCGATCAAGGAGTATTCAGACCGATCAGGGAGTACCCTGATCAATCAGAGGGAATCCTGATCGGTCTCCGTGATCGATCAGGAAGAGCCCTGATCGGTCTCCGTGATCGATTAGAAAGAGCCTGATCGGTCTCCTTGACCGATCAGGGAAAGGCCTGATCGGTCTACTTGACCGATCAGGGAGTATCCTGATCGGTCTGCGGACCGATCAGGTTCATTTCTGTTCAATACAGAAAGATTTCTGATCAGTCTATGGACCGATCAAACCGATTCCTGATTGGTCACCATGACCGATCAGGGTGATTCCTGATCGATCTATGGATCAAACAGATTTCAGATAAGTTTATGAAACTCTGATACGTTCCAGAAACTACTGAGATCGTTCAAAAACCCAAAACAAGTTTGTATCAAAAACCCAAAACAAGTTTGTATCAAGACAATGCTCCAACCAATTTTACTTGATTGGAATGTCCAAGTATGTTCTTGGAACCAAATATACATGTATTATGCATTGGTTTTCCTCATACTTGGTCAAATTAATGATCATTATCTCTTCAACCTCATTATTCAAGGGATGCATGATACATTTTGAATAATTTGGTCGAGCCTAACATCTCACCCCATTTCTAGCAATAAAAAAATATTTTATTAGACCTTATAGTTTGTGTGAGATGTCCCCAAGTTGCCCACCTATTAGAAATGACCATGAAGGGTTTTTATCATGATCCTATTATGCACGACACATCCCCAACTCCCTCCTTAAAAAGCTAAATTCACTTTCAGAGAGTGGTTTGGTGAAAATGTCCGCTAGATTAGATTTTGACTCAACATGTGAGAGTACAATATCTCCTCTAGCAACATGATCTCTAATGAAGTGATGACACACTTCAATGTGTTTGGTCCTTGAATGGTGGACTGGATTTTTTGTAAGGTTTATGGTACTTATGTTGTCACACAACACTTGCACACCCTTGTAAGATAATCGATAGTCCTCTAAGGTGAGTATCATCCACAACAATTGTGATACACTCTCCCCCATGGCAATATACTCCGCCTCGGTCGTGGAGAGAGCAACACAATATTGCTTCCGACTTGACCAACTCACCAAAGATGATCCTAAGAATTGGCAACCCCCACTTGTGCTTTTCCAATCCAACTTGCACCCAACATAGTCGGAATCGGTATAGCCTATCAAATCAAAGGACTCTGTACGGGGTACCATAGACCAACCCCAATAGTGCCCTTAAGGTATCTCAAAATCCTCTTAACAACAATTAAATGTGATTCCTTGGCACATTCTTGGTACCTAGCGCAGATACCCACAACAAAAAGAATGTCCGGGCGACTCGCTGTGAGGTATAGCAAACTACCAACATTCCTCTATATTAGGTCAAATCAATTGGTTTTCCACTCTTATCATTATCTAATTGCGTGTTAGTCACCATAGGAGTGGTTACCTCCTTTGAGTCACTCATATTGAATTTCTTGAGCATCTCTTGAGTGTATTTGGATTGATTCACATGAATTCCATCTCTTGTTTGTTTGATTTTAAGTCCAAGGAAGAAAGTCAATTCTCCCACTAGACTCTGTTGATGCAGTCTGACCCTGATTGTTGTTTTGGTATTGACACCGATTTAAGTTTAGGTTAATAAGATGTGTTCGACTTAAGTCCTGGACGGGGACTGGGCACGGGTCTCGGTGAGTGAAGCCGGGTTACGGAAACCCCGATGAGTGAAGCTGGGTCCCGGTGAGTGAAGTCGGGTTACGGAAACCCCGGTAAGTGAAGCCGGGTCCCGGTGAGTGAAGTCGGGTGACTGGAAACCCCGGTGAGTAAAGCCGGGTCCCGGTCAGTGAAGCCGGGTGACTGGAAACTCCCGGTAAGTGAAGCTGGGTCCTGGTGAGTGAAGCCAGGTGACTGAAATCCCGGTGAGTGAAGTCGGGTCCTAGCGAGTGATGCTAGGTGACCGAAACCCTGGTGAGTGAAGTCAGGTCCTAGTGAGTGAAGCTAGGTTGAATGAAGTCCCGGTGAGTGAAGTTGGGCACGGAGTCTTGGTCCGGAGGACTAAGCATGAGTCAGAGAAGGCTAGGGAGACTATTCTCTAGACTTAGGGTTGAATTAGGTCGGAGCTGGATCGGTCTGGAGATCGATCAGGGAGTTGGCACAAACTCCATGTTGTGGATCGGTCTGGTAACCGATCCAGGGAAGTCTGATCGTTCTGGTGAACGATCAGAGAGAGAACAGAATGCTTCTGTTCGGCTTCTGATCGGTCTGGTGAACGATCAGGGAGAGAATAGAAACACTCTATGTGGTTACTGTTTAGTTTCTGATCTGTCTGGTGAACTATCAGAAGAAAGGATCAGAGAGAGGCTGGAGAACCTTGATTGGTCACTTGGACCGATCAAGGATCCCTGATCGATCTATCAGACCAATCAGGGATCGGTCTTTCCGCACCCTAACCGATTAGGATGGCTCCTGATCGGTCAGGAAGTGACCTGATCGGTCACCAGACCGATCAGGGCACAACCTAATGTTGGATCGAGAGAAACGATAGAGGGGGGTGAATATCGTTAAACGCTTTTCGGATAGATACTAGAGCAAGTACGCAGCGGAAATAAAAACAATCGCGAACACAGGTAGTTTTACTTGGTTCGGAGCCTAGGTCGACTCCTACTCCAAGGCCCATGGTCGTTGACCGTTTTCTGCGGGCAATTCTATAAGTGCGCAAAAACAGTTTACAAGAGTTGTACAATTGTAGTCTAGTAAACTGTAAGAAAATAGCTCTTCGTTACCGACGTCCAGTGTAGATTGTATTTTGGTGCAGATGGACGTCGTCGGCGCTTGAGTCGTGAGTGGAAGGTTCACGGAGCAGAGCGCTTTGAGTTGAAGAGAAGGTTGGCGTTGGAAGAAGTGTTGTCTCAAGCCTTGGGGTCGAGGGCCCTTTTTATAGCACCTGGGGGCGCCCGGAACGTCGGAGGCGCCCCTCCCCCCCACGTGTCAGCCGATCCGGTTCCGTCTCGGTCAGCTCTGATCCCTTAAAACTCGAGATCAAGCTTTGACGGGGGCGCCCGGAACGCTGGGGGCGCCCGGATTGACAGGGTCTTCTCTTATCCGTTGGCTTCGCTGGGCTCTGCTTCGTAGCTTCAACTGGGGGCGCCCGGACCATCCGGGGCGCCCGGGAGCAGCGGGGGTGCTCGGGAGCACGGGGGCACCCTGGCCATGAGCTGCAGAAGCAGTTCCCTTGCTTCAGTTGTTTTGTGTTCACCTTGGGGGCGCCCGGGACACTCCGGGCGCCCTAGTCAGCTGCTGCCTCACTCCTTTGAGGCTCTCTGAGCTGCAGACACTCGTTCCTTCGGTCCTGCATACAGGGTTAGTCCAAAACAACATAAAGCAATAAGATGTTAGTTTATACAGCCTTAGCTGTCTTTGTTCTGACTTTGGGCCTCCCAAATGGAGCCCTAGGTCGAACCGACGCCTACTGTTCCCTCAACGGGGAACGCGTCCTCACCTACTCCTCTCGGGAGAATGTACCTGATGCCAACCGGCTCCTCCGGTTGGACTTTTGCCTAGCGGTCCTTCGCTAGGTTTCGAATACCAAGCTGTCCTTCGCACGGTGCCTGGCAGTTCTTCGCCAGGTCTTCGTGTCCTAGCATTCCTTCGCCAGGTGCCTAGCAGTCCTTCGCTGGGGCTTAGTATCGTGGCATTCCCTCGTCAGGTGCCTAGCAGTCCTTCGCTAGGTCTTTGTATCCTCGCATTCCTTCGCCAGGTGCCTAGCTATCCTTTGTTAGGGCTTTGCCTGCACACTTGGGTAACATGTTAGACAAACAATATACATTAACTTCTGAACCCTGTTGCCATTATCAAAATACAGGTTTGACTCGGGTGCATGCTGCACCAACAATCTCCCTCTTTTTGATTTATGGCAACCCTGGTTCAAAAAGTTAGGTTAATAAAAAATTGAATTTTTGTTCCCTCCCCCTGGAAGGAATCTCCCCCTTGATATTTCAAAAATTCGTGGGGTTTTTGAAAATTAAGTTCTAAGTCTAAAGATGGATTAATTAGAACAATTTTCAACAGAACTATATTTTTCAAAATAATTTATACTTGTAGGAAAATTTAAGTTTTAGACAAATTTTGAAAACTTAAGTTTAGGAAAGACTTTTGAGAACTTAATTTTAGAGGAAGTTTAAAAGTTTCAGTTCGGTTCAAAGTACTTGAAAAATTCTTGAAGATTTCAGTCCAAAAAATGTTTAAGGAAGTTTGAAAACTTAAGTACGAGTACTAATGAAAAGTTTTGAAAAACTTTAGTTTAAAAGTACTCAAACAAAACTTTTAAGTTTAAAGTACTTAGTCANTTCTACGCTCTTCCGCTCTCACGCCTTGCTCCGGAAACTGCCCAACTCGAGCCGACGACGTCCTGCTGCTCCCAAAAAGGTCAATCTACTCGGACGTCGGTAAAGAAGAGTGATTTTCAATTTACTGCACTTACTTTGTAATCAATATTTGTAAATTGTTTTTGCGCCTATATAGAATTGCCCAAAGTAAACGGTCAACGACCGTGGGCCTTGGAGTAGGAGTCGACCCAGGCTCCGAACCGAGTAAAACCTCCCGTGTTTGCGTTGTGTGTTTTTAACATCCGCTGTGCAACTTCTCTTAGTTTAAAAATCCGAAAGTTTTTCGATATTCACCCCCCCCTCTATCGGTTTTCTCGATCCAACAAGTGGTATCAGAGCGGGGTTGTTCAAACTTGGTGCAACCACCAGTTTGAAAATTTTTCGGATTTTTTTTATTTCTTATTCTCATTCGATTTTTTTTTTAATTTTTTTTCCTTATCCCGCACTACTAATCCAAGACCAAGTCTTGGGATATTTTTGTTAGTTTTCTTTTCCAGATCAAATGGCCATGCAAGAGGGATTTAGCACCGCCAGACCTCCACTCTTCAGTGGAGAAGACTTTTCCTACTGGAAAAGCAGTATGGAGGTCCACCTGAAAACTCAGGTGGACATGAGGATCATCATCCAGTCCGGTCTGGAGATCCCCAAAAACGCCGATGGACTACCTCAAAGCTACTCAGAGTGGGACACCGCTCTGAAACGAAAAATCGAAGCCGACGCTAAAGCAACTCAAACTCTTCAATGCGGATTGACGAAAGAAGAGCTGAACCGCGTGGGCCCCTTCAACAGTGCGAAGGAGCTTTGGGCAAAATTGGTCGAGCTGCATGAAGGGACATCAGATACTCGGATCAGTAAGAGGGACCTGCTCCTGAACAAACTCTACACCATCAAGATGGCCGACAACGAAACAGCAGCCCAGCTCCACGCACGAATCCAAGAGCTGATGAACGAACTTCACACTATAGGTCACAAGGTTGAAAACCGTGACTTAATAAGGTATGCCTTAAACGCTTTCCCTAGAAACACCTTGTGGGCATCTATGGTAGATGCATACAAGGTCTCAAGGGATCTTTCAAAAATAAAATTAGACGAATTATTTTCCGAACTAGAACTGCACGAACAAACTAACACCAATATGGTCGAGAAAGGTATTGCTTTCGTTGTAGGTAAGACTGGAAGGACAACAAAGAAGAAGCCTGAACCTGAACCCGAGTCTAACTCAGACTCAGACTCAGAAGACGAAGAAGGAGATCAAACTAAGCTGGTCCGACTAGCCCGAAGCTACTACAAGGAGCTGAAGAACCGAACCAACAAACGGAAAACCGACTGAAGAAAGGACGAACCAGCTGAACTCGCAAACAAGGCCAATGTGACCTGCTACGAGTGCAAGAAAAAGGGCCACTACAAGTCAGAGTGTCCTAACCTAAAGGAGACTAAAAAGACGAGAAGAACGAAAGCACTGCAAGCAACCTGGGACGAATCTTCCTCAGAAGAAGAAGAAGAGGCACCCCAGTCCAACCTACTAGCTCTGACCGCCTCAGATAAAGTCGAGACTGAGTCAGAATCAGAACAGGACGACGGCGAGATGACCTTTACAGAAGATGGCGAAATTAAGATAACTGGTTTCAATAGATGTCAATTAAGTGAACTAATTTCATTTCTTTCTCGAGATTTGGCAAAAGCCAAACTCCGAGTCGAATTCCTCCGACAGGAAGTAAAACTCCTGAAAGAGGGAGCTGACTCTAAACCCTTAACCGAGAAGGTTCAGGAAGGAACTCCTACTCAAGTTGAAAAACTTGAAAAGGAGAACTCCTCGCTGAAAACTCAGGTTAAGGATCTTAGATCAGCTTTAGAACGATTTACATCTGGTTCCAAGGGTCTTGACATGATCCTTGGAAAACAGAAATCAGTTCTAAATTGATCCAGACTGGGCTATAGAACCAAATCCCGGCAAAGATCTTACTTTGCTGTACTGAATCAGTCCAGAGGTAAAATTCAGGCATGGGTACCTATACTATACCTGAACAAACCAACTGGATCAAATTAGTATTGGATCCCCAAGGACAAGATTCACATCTTGCCTAATCATTACCGTGGCTTTAGTCCAGGGGGAGTCAAACTGAAAACTATATTTATTGTTAGATAAGATATTTGCTTGCAATATGATTGTTTGCTTGTTTATTTAATTTCTGCAATTTACTATGCTTAGATTTAGGAATGGTTAGTATAAGGACTGAACAAACTTAGCTGAAACTTGACAACATAGTATTGGGTGGAGGTGAGATGATAGTACGTTAGGGAAGCCAATTTGGCGGAACTAGCCGAAGCTACCGATCCAAGACCCAAACTAGTTAGACCAGAAATTTTCCAAAGAATAATTTTGAAAATGAAATTTTCATTAAAAGACTTTGTCAAGGAAAGGGTGGATGATCCCATAAGGCTATGGCCAAAGAAGGCCTAGTGCCTCGCCAAGACCTGGAAGTCAATTTTTGAAATTCAAATTCAAATTATTTTTTGTCAAATTCGAATCTAACACAAAATTTCAGTTAATTGTAGATTTAAACATTTTTTCAAAAATTTCAAAATTAATTAAGTTTTCAAAATTTAAGTGTTTTCAAAACTAATTAAGTAAGTTTTCAAAATTTAATTGTTTTCAAAATTAATTAAGCTATCAAAATTTAATTGTTCTTAAAATTTTTAAAACAGTCTTAACTATTAAAACCTGTCTCACGAAAACTATAAGGCTAACGTGATTGAAAACCCTAGACTAGGTGAGACAGTAGGATTAAGACTAAATTGGAAATTCTTTTGATACCTATAGTATGAGATAATCTTGTATTTAAGATCATAATCAAACTATGATTAACATAGTCAAACCATGGTCAACATAGTCAAACCATGGTCAACATAGTCAAACCATGGTCAAAGTGGTCAAAGCATCATTAACACGGTCAAACCACAGTTAAGACAATCAAATCAATTCAAACCATGGTCAAACCGATTAAACCATGGTTAAAGATAGACAAGACACAAAATTTGTCTTTACCTACTCTATTCCAGGCGCCCGGGACCACACGGGCGCCCCCTCCCATAGCTTTTTCTTTCACCCTAGGCAAAAAGCTGCCACTGCCCTTGACCAGGGCGCCCGGAACCATGCGGGCGCCCCCATCACTTCCAATGTAGCAAAAGCTACAAAAGCACCCTGTTGAGGGCCCCCGGGCTGTCCCGGGCGCCCCCAACCAGCCAAAAGCCACTGCCTTTGGCAGCAGCCGCTGACCGGGGCGCCCGGAAGCTCCCTGGCGCCCCCATGGAAATGCCTATATAAGGCACCCGAATTCCCCTTCTCCTTCCACACCAAAATCAACCTCCTTCTTCACTTCATTCTCTTCAAGAAGACCTTGCAAGTCCTCATCCTCAACTATGCTTCCCCGAGCTGCCCGGTATAATTATTATTTATTTTTCTTGCATTTAAATTATTTTTAATGCAATATCTTTATGCTTCCTTTAATTTCCTTAACTTAGAAGACGCCGACCAAACCCGGCCAACCCCAGTGCCGAACCTAGTCCGGACCCTAGATTTCCTACCCTAGAGTTATGTAATAGGTTTGCACAAACCATTTACAAGCCTATTAAAATAAGTTATCTTAATAGGCACTTCTTTACCCAATCATGCCCTGTAGCTATGAATATTATCAACTTCTATCAGTTCGATAATCTTGTCTTCTGCACTCATACCATTAATGAATCTTTATGTGCAGAATTCTACAATAATATAATTCGACAAGATAATCTTATGTTTCACACTACTGTCCAAGGGATCCCTCTGACTATCACCCCTACTTTGTTGAACCGATTCCTAGGACTGCGACCCTCTCTGTCCACATTCTGCTGTTATCCTCCTAGGACTCCCCCATTTGATCCTCCCTACTCAGACATTACCCTAGATACCATCCAATCCTATTTTTATAGGGCAGACCTCCCCGCAAATAGACGTTTCCAAGCTGTTGAACTTCAGGCACAGGACTATGCCTTGTATAGAGTCCTGATCTGCTGTATCTTACCACTCTCCACCAGAGATCTCGGGACTCTGCGACCCTTTCATGCTTTCCTTCTATATGCCCTAGTCCATCACCTTGATATAGACATCGGACTCCATATGTTTCATACCATTCTGCATGCGTCCAGTGTCACGACCCAGGGACGAGTACGCACACCATTCTGCCACATCATCACTTCCCTCCTTCATCACCACGGTCGCGACATTACCATAGGTGAAATAACTGCTACGACTGACTTTGACGAAATAGAATTTAGGAACTTCTCGTTAGCAGGTCTAGAGGTGTCGGCCACCGGGGTTCTTAGTTGGAGACGACAGCAGGCCGGGGCTCCAATCGACTCAGACGAGGAGATTGAAGTCGACGTTGGAGACATCGCTGCAGCATCCCGAGCACACATCGACGAGCCCGCTCCACCGACACCCTACCAGAGAGTGACACATTTAGAGACAAAGGTTCAGAGTCTCCGAGAGGAGGTCGAAGCCTACCACATAGAGCAGATGGAAGCTCGTCGAGCCAATCGAGAAGTGGCTGACGCACGATTCATTGAGATGATGGCACGATTCGATTCATGGCAGCCTGGCCCATCTGATCATCCCGGTCCTTCGTCTTAGATTCACTTAGCATTGTACCTATTTGACTGCCCCTACTCAGTAGGGTTGACTTGTGTTTGACTGTTTGACTGTGTTGAACCTTGAGTACCTGCTTTATTCGATGTTGACTAGCTTATGAGTACTTGTTCTTTTTGCAGTTAGGATTGTGCTCTGTAGAATAGATTAACTTTTTTACTGCTCTACTTGATTTAAAAATTTGTTTCTAAAAATAGAATTTGAAAAACTATTTTACTTAATTTCAAAATCAGTTTTCATTTTCAACTTAGTTTTATTTCAAAACTACCCCCTTTCAAAACTAGGACTTTTTCGAAAATAGACTTAGCCTAGGCCCTAACCCTAGAACTGCATGCACCTATAGACTTAGAAGCCAGCATCTCACAAGCACCTTAGGGTACTTTTGATTGATAACCTAGAAAGGGTTGAGATGCTTAGGTCTTTGCCTTAATTCAAGATGCTTTAAGTCAGTGCATCTGCAGTAATTGGGGCACTAAATACAACTTACACAGTAATCAAGTTGAGTGTCAAGTTTAGAAAATCTAACTTGAACAGAAACACTTAACTTGACTAACCCTAGCAAAAACTACTGTTTATAACAGTTAGTAAGTAGCTAATTGGGTTAGACAGGTCCCTACAGAGAAAATTGACTGATTTAGTTTAAATCTAATTATGAATTGGTTCAGTATAGCAAAATCTTACTCATTTCCTTTATGCAAGATTATTTCTGCTACATTTATCTGTTTTGATATATGGCAAAGGGGGAGAGATAGGAAAGGAGAGAGTAAAGTAAAAATTTTTTTTTAACTCTATCCTTTATTCAAAAAGTTTTCAAAAATTTTCTTATCCTTTATTCAAAATTTTTAATAATATTTAAGCTTTTCAAAATTAACTAAAGTACTTAAGTTCTTAAAGCTTTCAAAATTTTTACTTAAGCTTTCAAAATTTTGCTAAGTACTCAAGCCTTTCAAAATTTTCTAACTTAAGCTTGTCAAAATTTTTTTAAACCTCTATAAGTACTTTAAGTTTAAGTTTCTCAAAACTGTATAAGTACAATGTTACTAAGTACTTAAATTTTTTAAAAATTATTAAGTACTTAAGTTTTCCAAATGTACTTTATTTATTAAGTACTTAAATTTTCAAATTTATTAAGTACTTAAGTTTTCCAAATCTATTAAAGCTTTTTAAATCCTACTAAGTACTTAAGCTAACACGTTCAAGACTTTTGAGTACCTTAAAACTTAAAGCTTCAAACTTGTTAAGTACTCTAAAATCATGCTTCAAAAACTCTCCTATGTACTTTTAACTTAAGTTATTGAAAGATTTCTAAGTACCTAAAAGTTAAGTTTTCAAAGTACAAGTAAAGTTTTTTAACCCCACAAATTTTGAAAAATCTAGGGGGAGATTCCTTCCAGGGGGAGGGAACAAAATTTAACCTTTTCATGTTTGCTTAAACTTAACTTTTTAAACTAGGGTTGTCATAAATCAAAAAGGGGGAGATTGTTGGTGCAGAATGCACCCAAGTCAAACCTGTGTTTTGATAATGGCAACAGAGGTCAAAAGTTAAGTCTTACTTGTTTTCTAACAAGTGACTCTAGTGTGCAGGAAAAGATCTAGCGAAGGACTGCTAGGCACTGGCGAAGGAATGCCAGGATAAAAAGCCATAGCGAAAGACTGCTAGGCACTGGCGAAGGAATGCCAGAGTCAAAAGCCCTAGCGAAGGACTGCTAGGCGCCAGGCGAAGGACAGCCTGGGACTGAAGCCCTAGCGAAGGAATGCTAGGCACCGAGCGAAGGACAGCTCAGCATCCAAGACCTAACAAAGGACCGTCAGGCAAAAGTCCAACCAGAGGAACGGTTGGCATCAGGTAAATTCTCCCGAGAGGAGTAGGTGAGGACGCATTCCCCGTCGAGGGAACAGTAGGCGTCGGTTCGACCTAGGGCTCCATTTTGGAGACCAAAGTCAGAACCAAGATAGCTAAGGCTGTATAAACTAACCACTCTATGTTTTGTTGTATTTTGGACTAACCCTGGATGCAGGACCGTAGGAACGAGTGTCTGCAGCTTAGAGTGCCTCAAAGGAGTGAGGCAACAGCTGACCAGGGCGCCCGGAGTGTCACGGGCGCCCCCAAGGTGAACACAAAACACACAAGCAAAAAGTACGCTTCGACAGTACATCGTGCGGGCGCCCCCGCTGCTCCCGAGCGCCCCCTACGCTGCGAGCGCCCCCAGGGGCCAGCTACCGAAGCTCCCTTCGAAGCCAAGCAGATAACGTTTTGACCCGGTCAATCCGGGAGCCCCGAGCGCTCCGGGCGCCCCGGTCAAAGCGGATCCCGAAGATAAGGGGATCAGACGCTGACCGAGACTTTGGCGGATCAAAGGCCACGTGGGGGCGCCCCCGACGTCCCGGGCGCCCCCAGGCCCTATATAAAGGACCCTCGACCAAGGCTTCAAGACATCCTTCGAATCAACGCTTCTACGCTCTTCCGCTCTCACGTCTTGCTCCGGAAACTACCCAACTCGAGCCGACGACGTCCTGCTGCTCCAAAAAGGTCAATCTACTCGGATGTCGGTAAAGAAGAGTGATTTTCAATTTACTGCACTTACTTTGTAATCAATATTTGTAAATTGTTTTTGCGCCTATATAGAATTGCCCAAAGTAAACGGTCAACGACCGTGGGCCTTGGAGTAGGAGTCGACCCAGGCTCCGAACTAAGTAAAACCTCCCGTGTTTGCGTTGTGTGTTTTTAACTTCCGCTGTGCAACTTCTCTTAGTTTAAAAATACGAAAGTTTCCGATATTCACCCCCCCTCTATCGATTTTCTCGATCCAACACCTAGTAGTCCTTCGCTAGGGCTTTGTATCCTGGCATTCCCTTGCCAGGTGCCTCGCTGTCCTTCGCTAGGTCTTTGAATCCTGGCATTCCTTCGCCAGGTGCCTAGCTGTCCTTTGCTAGGGCTTTGCCTGCACACTTGGGTAACATGTTAGACAATCAATATACCTTAACTTTTGAACCCTGTTGCCATTATCAAAACACATGTTTGACTTGGCTACTTTCTGCACCAACAATCTCCCCCTTTTTGATTTATGGCAACCCTAGTTCAAAAAGTTAAGTTAATCAAGATGAAACTTTGTTCCCTCCCCCTGGAAGGAATCTCCCCCTAGATTTTTCAAAAGTTCGTGGTTTTTGAAAATGAATTCTAAGTCTAAGGTTGGATTTACTTAGAATAGTTTTCAACAGAGACAATATTTTCCAATATGATTTATACTTGTAGGAGAACTTAAGTTTTGACAAATTTGAAAACTTAAGTTTAAGAATGATTTTGTAAGCTTAAGTTTAGAGGTATTTTGAAAATTTCAATTCGAGTACTTAGAAAAATGTGAATAATTTCAGTTCAAAGTACTTAAATTTTTTTTGAAAATTTCAATTCAAAGTACTTAGAAAAATTTTAAAAATTTCAGTTCAAAGTATTTAGAAAAATTTTGAGATTTTCTGTTCAAAGTACTTAGAAAAATGTGAATAATTTCAGTTCAAAGTACTTAGAAAATTTTTGAAAATTTCAGTTCAAAATACTTAGAGAATTTCAGGAGGTTTGAAAACTTAAGTACGAGTACTAAGGAAAAAGTTTTGAAAAAAATACTCAAACAAAATTTTGAGAATTTTAAGTTTAAAATACTTATTCAAGTTTTGAAAACAAAAAACTTAGTACTTTTGAAAATGAGTTAAGTACTTAAAAAACTTAGTCTTTTTGAAAATGAATTAAGTGCTTTTTGAATAAAGGATAGAGTTTTTTTTTTGAAATTTTGAAAAAAATTTAAACTCTTTCCTTTCTTTCCTTTCCTATTTCCTAACTCTCCCCCTTTGCCATATATCAAAACCAAATAAATGTAGCAACAACAGGATAAATAAATTGCATAAGTAATAACAAATTGCATAATTTGCTGTACTGACCCAATTCAGGATATGAACTAAACCAAATCAGTTTCTTTTAGGGTCCTGTCTAACCCAATTAGCTACTTACTAACTGCTATTAAACAGTAGTTTTTGCTGGGGTTAGTCAAGTTGAGTGTTCTGTTCAAGTTAGATTTTCTAAACTTGACACTTAACTTGATTACTGTGTAGTTTTATTTAGTGCCCCAATTACTGCAGATGCACTGACTTAAAGCATCTTGAATTAAGGCAAAGACCTAAGCAACTCAACGCATTCTAAGTTATCAATCAAAAGAACCCTAAGGTTCTTGTGAGATGCTGGCTTCTAAATCTATAGGTGCATGCAGTTCTAGGGTTAGGGCCTAGGCTAAGTCCATTTGCGAAAAAACCCTAGTTTTGAAGGGGGTAGTTTTGAAAATAAAACTAAGTCAATTTTTTTTTAAAACTAAGTAAAATTTGATTTTGAAAACATTTAAAAAATTTAAAAACTGATTTTAAAAATATTTGAAAATTTTAAAGGATGAAGTAGTAGAAAAACCAAAAAGCAAAGTAGACCTATTCTACCAAGCATAATCCTAACTGCCTTCTTAGTGAACTGAACTCAGACTCAGGTAGGGGTTTGGTGAATATGTCAGCTAAGTTAGATTTAGAGTCTACATGCTTAAGGACTATCTCACCCCTGGCTACATGATCTCTTACAAAGTGGTGTTTAACTTCTATGTGTTTAGTTCTGGAATGTTGGATAGGATTTTTGGTTAGATTAATTGAGCTTATGTTGTCAATGAAAACCTGAGTTTGGGTGTAGTTGAGCTGGAAGTCCTTAAGAATGTGTATCATCCATAAAAGTTGTGCTACACATTCTCCTAAGGCAACATATTCAGCTTCTGTTGTGGATAGAGCTACATAGTGTTGTTTTCTGCTGCACCAACTTACTAGACTCTGTCCTAATAGTTGGCAGCTTCGACTTGTGCTCTTTCTATCTAATTTACAACCAGCATAGTCAGAATCCTAGTATCCTGATAAATCAAAGGTTGAGGTCCTAGGATACCAAATCCCTACATTTATGGTGCCCTTAACGTATCTTAGTATTCTTTTTAGGGCTGCTAAGTTCGATTCCTTAGCATAGGTTTGGTATCTTGCACACATCCCTACGGCAAAAAGAATATCAGGTCTGCTGGCTGTAAGGTACAGTAGACTACCTATCATACTTCTATAAAGTTTAAGGTCTACTGGTTTACCATCAGGGTCACTATCTATTTTTATATTAGTGGCCATGGGGGTACTTATGCTTTTGAGAGTTGTCCATCTTAAATTTCTTTATTAACTCTTTAGCATATTTGGATTGATGGATATAGTTTCCATTCCTAGTTTGTTTAATTTGTAAGCCTAGGAAAAAATTAAGCTCACCAACTAAGCTCATTTCAAATTCATTTTCCATTATTTTAACAAATTCTTTTAGAATGTTTGAGTTGGTGGACCCAAAGATTATGTCATCTACATAGATTTGGGCAATGAATATATCTTTTCCTAGGGTTTTAACAAATAAGGTTGAGTCAATTTGTCCTTGTTTAAATTCTTTAGAAATTAAGTAAGTTGACAAGCGTTCATACCAGACCCTAGGTGCTTGTTTTAGTCCATATAATGCTTTAGTAAGTTTGAACACGTGGTCAGGTCTTTCTAAGTCCTCAAACCCAGGGGGTTGTCCTACATAAACTTCTTCTTTAATGAATCCATTTAAAAAGGTTGACTTTACATCCATTTGGTATAGCTTAAATCCTTTATGGGATGCAAAGGCTAATAACATCCTAATGGACTCAAGTCTAGCTACTGGGGCATATGTTTCATCGTAGTCTAATCCTTCTACTTGGTTGAATCCTTTTGCTACTAAGCGGGCTTTGTTTCTGACTATTTCTCCTTGATCATTTAGCTTATTCCTAAAGACCCACTTAGTGTCAATGATGGATTTGCCTTCAGGTTTAGGTACTAGTTCCCAGACTTGGTTTCTCTCAAATTGGGCTAATTCTTCTTGCATAGCTATGATCCAATCAGGATCAGGTAGGGCTTCATCTATAGTCTTAGGTTCTATTTTTGAGATCATTGCTATTTGACTAAGGTTTCTATAGGAGGATCTAGTCCTGACTCCTAGAGTTGGATCACCCATAATTTGATCGGTTGGGTGACTAAGTCTGGGTTTCTTGGATTTTCTAGAACTTGGTTCAGCCTCAGGTCCAGCTGGTCAGTTTGGTTCACTATTTGATTCAACTCTTTGAGCTGGTTCAATTATTGGTTCAACAATTGGTTCATTTGATTCACTAGTTGATTCAATGGTTAGTTCGTTTATGAGTTCAATTAAGGATTAACCAATTTGTTGATTATCTCTTGATCAGTGTTTGATGAAGTTGAATTTTGATTTGAGTTAATTTCTTCATCAAATATTTGGTTGGTTGTTTCTTCGATTTTCTTGGTTTGGTTGTTGTAAACCCTATAGGCTCTACTTGTTGTTGAATATCCTAGGAAGATGCCTGGGGTTGACTTAGACTGGAATTTTCCTAAGTAGTCTTTGGTGTTTAGGATATGGACTTTGCATCCAAAGGCCCTTAGGTAGTGTAGATTTGCGAGTCTATTGTAATATAGTTCATAGGGTGTTTTGTTATGTCGCTTGTTAATCAGGACCCTATTTTGGATGTAGCAAGCCGTACTAATTGCTTCTGCCCAATATTGGTTTGCTAGGTTAAATTCATTGATCATTGCCCTAGCGGCTTCCTGTAGTGTTCTATTTTTCCTTTCGACTATCCCATTTTGCTGGGGGGTTCTAGGGCACAAAAATTCATGTATGTATCCATTTACCTTACAGAATTCCTCGAACCGTTGATTTTCAAATTCTCCCCCGTGGTCACTCCTAAGTCTTTTGATTTTAGTGTCGTTTTGATTTTCAATTAATTTACAGAATTCATTGAGTAGGTTTAGGGTTTCATCTTTGGTCTTTAGGAACCTAACCCAGGTAAACCTAGAGTAATCATCAATTATTACTAAGCAGTACTAGCTTCCGCTTAGTGACTTGGCTCCATGTGAATCAAATAGGTCAAGGTGCAGGAGCTCAAGTGTGGTTTGTGTTAGATCAGACTGAATTAGTTTGTGATTAGATCTGATTTGTTTACCTTGATTACAAGATTCACAGATTAGGTTTTCATGATTTTTAATTTTGGGAATACCTTTAATTAAGCCAAGTTGGGTGATTTTTGAAATAGTTCTTAGGTTGGTGTGACCTAGTCTCCTATGCCAGAGGTTTGATTGTTCTAACTGGGTTAACATGCATTTAGTGTTGATGCAGTCTGGCCCAGTTGTTGTTTTGGTGTTTGATAATGATTTAAGTTTGGTTGAGTGAATTAGGATTAAAGTCCTGGTCGGGGACTGGGCATGAAATCCCAGTGAGTGAAGCCGGGTCCTGGTGAGTGAAGCCAGGTGATTGGAAATCCCGGTGAGTGAAGCCGGGTCCTGGTGAGTGAAGCCAGGTGATGGAAATCCTGGTGACTGAAGCCGGGTCCTGGTGAGTGAAGCCAGGTGTTGGAAATCCCGGTGAGTGAAGCCGGGTCCTAGTGAGTGAAGCCAGGTGTTGGAAATCCCGGTGAGTGAAGCCGGGTCCTGGTGAGTGAAGCCAGGTGTTGGAAATCCCGGTGAGTGAAGCCGGGTCCTGGTGAGTGAAGCCAGGTGTTGGAAAAGTCCTAATTCGGAAAGGTTGGGTGAAAAGTCCTAGCTTGGAGGGCTAGGTGAAAAGTCCTAACTTGGAGGGTTAGGTGCAAATTCCCATCCTGGAGAATTAGGTGAAAATGTCCTGGCTTGGAGGGTCAAGTGCCTAGCTTGGAGGGCTAGGTTGGATGAAGTTCTAACTCGGAAGGGTTGGGTGAAAAGTCCTAGCTTGGAGGGCTAGGTGAAAAGTCCTAACTTGGAGGGTTAGGTGCAAATTCCCAACTTGGAGGGTTAGATGGAAAATCCTTAGCTTGGAGGGCTAAGGTGGATGGAAACTTAGCTTGGAGGGCTGAGTTTAAGTCCCTGGATCGGTCTGGTGACCGATCAGGGATTCTGGCACGCTGCTCCTTCGTGGATCGGTTTGGTGACCGATCCAGCGATGACTGATCGGTCGGGTGACCGATCAGGGAGCACACAGTGAGGTTGGGAACCTACTGTGCTGCTCCTGATCGATCTGGTGACCGATCAGGGAGTATGCGTTTCACCCATTGTCTGGCTCCTGATCGGTCTGGTGACCGATTAGGGAGCAAGCAGTGAGGTTGAGTTCACTAGCTGAACAACTCCTGATCGGTCTGATGACCGATCAGGATCACTGTGCAGATCGTTCTGGTGAACGATCCAGCTTCGCGGGCTCCTCACTAAGATCGATCAGGACGGTTCCTGATCGATCAGGTGATGACCTGATCGGACTGCTGACCGATCAGGTGACACCTTGATCGGTCAGATGACCGATCAGAAGGCTTAGCCTGCGAAACTCAGAAATCGCCCAATATAAGGGTGGATCGGTCAGGTGAACGATCCACGACCTTGGATCGGTCTGGTGATCGGTCCAGGAGAATCTCAAAGAAATCGCGATTTCTGATTGAGCGTTGGGGATCGATCAGGACGGAGCCTGATCGGTCTGGAACCAGCCTGATCGGTCTGGTGACCGATCAGGAGGCTCTCTGATCGGTCCAGTGACCAATCACTTTAATTCAAATTGCATTGTCAGACGCTCTGATCGCGTCTGAACACAACCGATTCGCTGCCACTTTCCTCTGATATTTGATATGCTATTTGATTTGCTTCTCTAATACTCTGAGTAAGTTTCAGGTGACAGGGGAGGATTCAAACACTCAAGGAGAAGTCAAAGAGAGCTTTCCTTGGAGCAGGTTTGTCCCTTTCACCACACAGGTTGCAACGGCTGGAAGCAGGACTGAAGCTGCTGACTGAAGCTTGGCTGAGGGAGCTCAGGAAGTTCAGTTAGGGTTCAGTGTAGCTGGCGCGTTGGCAGTGAGGCAGCTGTAGGCTGCTGGAGATGAGATCATCTGTTGCTTAGCGGAGAAACAAAAGGAACGAGAGTTGTAGTGTTCAGAAATTATTGAGTCGTGTGCTCTTGAGTTCCTGTTTGTGTTTGCTCGACATCAAGCTTGCTGTTCTTGAGGTTTCCATCATTCTGAGCAAGCTATTGAGAAGCAATCATCATACTTGAGCGCTTGAAGGAGAAAACAAGAGGCTTGGAGTCCGACAGTGGGAAGACACGGAGAAGGGTTCTGCGTGAGATCGCCACTGGGTGGAGCTCAGGGAAGCTTGATGTGTTTTGGTCCTTGCTAAGTGGTTGAGTAAGATCCTTCTTGTTGTTTCTTTGTGCTCATTCTATATCATTGTTTGAAACACACTGTGGGGAGGTTTCTCCACCAAGAAGGAGGTTGCTTCATATCCGGTGATCACCGGGGCTTGATCTGCCGACGATCAAGGGAACACCCACCTTAAGGGCACGCCAAGGAGTAGGGGCAAGTTATTCCCGAACCTTGTAAAATCTCCTTGTTAGCGATCTTGCTAATCTTACTAGTTAGGTTTTGGTTTTTAGTTTCTGCAAGTTTTGTTTTCCCATACTTCCGCTGTGCTATTAACAACTTCAAGTGCAGAAATTTGATAACTCTTCTAAGAAGAAGTGATTGGCTATATTCACCCCTCCTCTCTAGCCATCTCGTTCCCAACATTTAGGTATTAGGGGAAGGTTTATAGTGTAAACATTATTTTTCCTAATGCCCTTAAGCATGATTTCTGAGTCTTGTACGTTTCTAATCAGGCAGTTAGAATTGTTAAAGGTAACTATATAACCGGAATCACACAACTGACTTATGCTAAGCAAGTTAAAATTGAATTGTTCAACCAAGAGTACTTTCTTAATAATAAAGTTAGATTTGAGTTCAATATTACCTGACCCAATTACCTTGAGTGTAGCATTGTTCCCAAATGCCACAGAGCCTAGGTTCTTGAACTTGAGTTTGGTGAATTTCAATTTATCTCCAGTCATGTGTCTGCAGCAACCGCTATCCAACATCCATTGGTCCAAATCTTTATGTTCCTACACATAAAGAATTTTGTTGATTTGGATCCAATTGGAATCAGGAATAGCCTAAATTGATTTTCACAGCCTAGTCCATCTCACCCAAATTTAGGATTTTCAATCACGTTAGCCTTATAGGTTTTGTGAGACAGGTTTTGATAAAAGAATTTTTGAAAAAAGACATGATTTATTTTGAAACTCTTAATTAATTTTGAAAACAATTGAATTTATTTTGAAAAGAATGTTTAAGTCTACAAGTAACTGAAAATTTGTGTTAGATTTAAATTTTACAAAGACTAATTTGAATTCGAATTTCAGAGATTGGCTTCCAGGTCTTGGCGAGGCACTAGGCCTTCTTTGGCCGTAGCCTTATTGGATCGTCAACCCTTTCCTTGACAAAGCCTTTCAATGAAATTTCATTTTCAAGATTATTCTTTGAAAAATTCTGGTCTAACTAGTTTGGGTCTTGGATCGGTAGCTTCAGCTAGTTTCACCAGTCTAAAGAGACCAAGTATACTTGACCTTATTAGAATTGGTTTCCCTAATGTACTATCATCTCACCTCCTCCCAATACTATGTTGTCAATTTTCAGTTAAGTTGGTTTTGTCCTTAAACTAACCATCCCTAAGTCTAAGCATGATAAATTGCAGAAATTTAAATAAACAAGCAAACAAGCAAATTGCAATCAAGAATTGAATTTTATCTAATAATAACTATTGTTTTCAATTTGGCTCCCCTTGGACTATAGCCTCGATAATGGTTTGGCAAGATGTGAATCTTGTCCTTGGGGATCCAATATTGGTTTGATCCAGTTTGTTTGTTCAGGCATAGTTTTGGTACCCATGCCTGAACTTTAGGTCTGGACTGGTTCAGTACAGCAAAGTAGGATCTTTGTCGAGACTTGGTTCTATAACCTAGTCCGGATCGATTTAGAACCGATTTTTGTTTTCCAAGAATCATGTCAAGACCCTTGGAACCAGAGGTAAATCGTTCTAAAGCTGATCTAAGGTCCTTAACCTGAGTTTTCAGGGAGGAGTTCTCTTTCTCAAGTTTTTTAACTTGAGTAGGGTTCCTTCTTGAACCTTCTCAGTTAAGGGTTTAGAATCAGCTCCCTCTTTCAGGAGTTTTACTTCCTGTCGGAGGGATTCGATTTGGAGTTTGGCTTTTGCCAAATCTCGAGAAAGATAGGATATTAACTCGTTTAATTGACTTCTAGTAAATCCACTTACCTTGATTTCGCCGTCCTCTGAGAATGTCAGTCTGCCGTCGTCTTATTCTGACTCTGACTCTGACTCGGTCTCGACTTCTTCTGAGGCAGTTAGTGCGAGTAGGTTCGATTGTGGGACCTCTTCTTCTTCTTCGGATGAGGACTCGTCTCAAGTTGCTTGAAGTGCTTTCTTCTTCCTTGTCTTCTTTGCTTCCTTCAAGTTAGGGCATTCGGTCTTGTAGTGGCCCTTCTTCTTGCATTCGTAGCAGGTCACGTTGGGCTTGCTCTTTTCATTTGGAGGTTCAGATGGTTCATCCTTTCTTCGGATGGCTTTCTTTCTATTGGTTTGGTTCTTTAACTCCTTGTAGTAGTTTCTTGCCAGTCGGACCAGCTTTGGTCTATCTCCTTCGTCTTCAGAGTCTGAGTCTGATTCAGACTCAGGTGTTGTTTGAGGTTTCTTCTTGGATTTCTTTTCAAATTTACCTGCAATAAAGGCAATGCCTTTCTCGGCTAGGGTGCAGTTAGTCTGCTCATGTAATTCTAATTCAGAGAATAATTCATCTAACTTAATTTTTGAAAGGTCCCTTGAAACCTTGTATGCATCTACCATAGATGCCCACAAGGTGTTTCTAGGGAAAGCATTTAAAGCGTACCTTATTAGGTCACGATTTTCTATCTTGTGACCGATGGTGTGCAGTCCATTCATCATTTCCTAGATTCGTGCGTGAAGCTGAGCTGCTGTTTCGTTGTCGGTCATTTTAATTGTATACAGCTTGTTCAGAAGGAGATCCCTCTTGATGATCCGAGTATCTGATGTTCCTTCGTGCAGCTCGATCAGTTTCCCCCACAGCTCCTTCGCACTGTTGAAGGGACCCACCCGGTTCAGCTCCTCTTTTGTTAAACCGTAGTGGTGGGTGGTCTGGGTCGCCTTTGCATCCGGTTCAATTTTCCGTTTCAGAGCGGTGTCCCACTCTGTGTAAGTCTGAGGTACTCCTTCAGCATTTTTAGGAATCTCCAGTCCGGACTGGATGATTATCCATATGTCCACCTGAGTTTTCAGGTGGACCTCCATTCTGCTCTTCCAGTAGGAGAAGTCCTCCCCACTGAAGAGAGGTGGTCTTGCGGTGCTGAAGCCTTCTTGCATGGCCATTTTATCTGAAATGTAAACTAAGAAAAAAAAGAATATCCCAAGACTTGGTCTTGGATTAGTAGTGCGGGATAAAAAAATATTTGTCGAGGGGTGTTGCACCAACATCGATTAACGAGAAGAAATTTAAAAAGAAATTCGTAAAAATCCGAAAAAAATTCTCAAATTGGTGGTTGCACCAAATTTGAGCTCCCCCACTCTTATACCACTTGTTGGATCGATAGAACCAATAGAGGGGGGGGGGGTGAATATCGAAAAATGTTCGGATTTAAGAATTAGAGAAGTTATGCAGCGGAAATTAAAACACACAAACGCAAACACCAAGTTTTTACTTGGTTTAGAGTCGCGGTCGGCTCCTACTCCAAGGCCCACGGTCGTTGACCGTTTACTGCGGGCAATTCTATATTTGCGCAAAACGGTTTACAAATAGATGTTACAATTGCAGTATAGTAAACACAAAAATAAAAATCGCTCTTCGTTACCGACGTCCGGTGTGGAATGTTTCTCGGAGCAGAGGGACGTCGTCGGCGCTTGTATCTTGAGTCGGGAGGTTTCTGGAGTAGAGCGCGGGAGCCGAAGAGCGTGATTGCGTTGAATGGATTCAGTGTTGAAGCCTTTGTGTCGAGGGCCCTTTTTATAGCACCTGGGGGCGTCCGGAACGTCGGGGGCGCCCCCCCCCCCACGTGTCAGCCGATCCGCTTCACTCTCGGTTAGCTCTGATCCCTTAAAACTCGGGATCAGGTTTTGACCGGGGCGCCCGGAACGCTGGGGGCACTCGGAGTAATCGTAAGCTTGATAATTCGATCCGGTTCACTTCCGACTCAAGTTTGACCCAATATGCCCTAGGTCCAGGATCCTTTCATGCCTACAAAAATATATCAGAAAATTAGTGGCCAAATAATCCAAAAAATATGTATATTTGCAATTAAGTCCAAAATAAGAGGAAATCCTAAAACATAGGGCAATTTCACAATTAAGCAATAAAAACATAGTTCAAACATGGATTTTAGCAATTAAAATAATCAACAAAATGGTATCTATCAACTCCCCCACACTTAACCTTGAGCGTCTCGCGAAACTACTAAATAAGTATCCCCTAGATTTACTTAAGCATAATTAGAAGCAAATGAAAAGAAATTACCTAAGGTTGTCAATTCTCAAAAATCTAAGCTCTATGGATTAGTATCTTGTCCTTAAATCAACAACTTAGCCTTTTCATCAATCATGAGTCATTGAGATGAATTCAACTCACTAGCCTTTCAAGGAAAAATTTGGTGGCTCTCTCTTAAGTTCTAAGTTGGTGATGGAAGTAGAGCTCACTCAATCACACATGCTTCTTGCACTACCATAGGCTTGCTTATTATCTAATCTCCACCATTATTCATGATTAGGATCAACAACTATAAAAACAAAGGAAAACATGAAAAATGGTGAGAAATGAAATAAAGACTAAGAAAATAGAAAATTTTGATGGAGTGGAAGACTTGGTTGTTTAAAAATGTTTCCAATGTGCTTTGCCCCTCTTATCAGTCCTCTAGTGATATCAAAAGCGTGGTGGAGTAAATCTTGAGTAATTCCTTTGATTTGGATGAAAAATAACTCCATTTGATCTCAATGTGCCACTTCTTTGATTGCCTTGTGCCATTTCCTTCAATTTCGTGCCAACCTTGCTCTTTGTTTTGTTTTCTGAAATTTTTTTTCATTCTTTCTTTCTCTACTGCAATCAGAATGATGGTGGAACAAATCTTCAATTTGCATGAGCTGCCGTGAGCTTCAATGATTCCATGGTGCCAAGTCAAATGGTGTGCCAACTTGTTTTCTCCTTCTCTTTTCTTATTTTCTCAAACTGTTTTTCTTTTTTTTTTCTCTCAATCTTCTAATGGAGCATTTTAGATTTCACAAAACTTTGATTTCATCATATCAGTTGGCATCTAGGAGTTGTAGAGCATTTAAACTGCTTCCTCAAAAATTCTGCTCACAAAATTCAATTTCAGCCACTTCACTGCAGTTTTTTTTTTCTATTTTTTTTTCTTCAACCCTTCTAACTGATCACTTCAGAGCAGGAACACAAGTTCCTATTTCAGATTACAACTCCAATTCCAATCTAATTCGTGACAGCAGGTTGCATCAAATAAGAATGGCAGATTTAAAGCTTGAAATTGATACCAAACTGTTTTCTCAGTTTTCACTGATTTTTTTCTGTTTTTCCTGTGTTTCAGATTTCAGTTTCACACCATATGAATTAGACCTTTCTATCTCTGATTTCTCACAGCAATGAGCCTCGAATAACAGTGGAATGTTCACATGATTCACTTGAGAATTTCAGCTCAACAAATTCAAGTTCCATCCATGGCACACTCAATTCCAAGTTGATACAAACTGTTTTTTTTTCAAATGATGTTCTTCCTTGATGATAATACATTCCAAAACACTAATCACTCCCCTACACTTAATCCTTTGTCCGTCTCGGGCAAAATAGCATTAGAACATTCCCAAACAAACAAGTCCATAGAAAGCATGGTTAGGAGTAGAAAATAAGGAAGTAAAAAGGGATTGAACATGATTTTTGCCAAAATTGATATGGAAAGTAAAACAAAGTGATTAGCCTTTATAGATGTGATCCAATCATTGAAATATGGTTTTGAAAGAACCTAAGCAAGTTCTAGAGTTTAATAACATGTGTGTCACAAATATAAGGCTAATTCTCACTAGGTGCAAATGATTCATCTCAAATCGTCAATTAAGAATTTAAAGCAAAGTAGTACTCAAGCATCCAAGATTTCATCCATGAACTCAAATCCTAAGTTTTAACAATCAAATTTAATTTGTTTTCAAAAGACTCTAAAATTCTATGGAGAATACCTAAAGGGATACTTTTATTTCTACTCATGCAAAAGTGCTAAAAGAAAAGACATGGTATTTACAACGACTCCTATGCATTCTACTCTACTCATGCATTTATTAGCAAGGACTCAATTTAAAGGAAAATTCTAGAAGTCATAAAAATGAAAAATGCGATAAATGAAAATACAAGAAAGAACAATCTCCCCTTTATTCTGGTGGACGGAGTCTATCCAAAAGTAGCCTCCATCGTGGTAGTAGAGGGGTCTGAGTGGCTGAGAGTGTTGAAACTCCCCCACACTTGAATTTTGCAGAAATATGTTCAGGTGGCCGCAGGCGATTCAGGTTCAAAATCCATTGAAGAGGTGGAGTGCTTCGAATTAGAGTAAGATCTTCTCCTCCTTCTTTATGCCTTTCAGAAGTCCTTCCAGGAGGCTGAAGTCTGTTCAGTTGGAGCACCCACTCCTGAAGTCTTCTGGACCCTGCAAAATAATGTAATACCTCTCTCAAGTGTGCAGGGTCAGAAAGAAATAAAATAACATCAGTCTCTGCATAAAGTGAATCTAAAACTGCATCATGTACAATTAAATCAAATTGTGGTGCCTCAATGAAATTTTCAAAATCATTTTCTACAAAATTTGCATCCAAATACTCATCACAAATAATGAAATCAAGTTCTGGCTCATCAATAGAAATTTCACAATTATTTTCCAACAAGGGTGTATCAAGCAATGTGTCACAGCCAATCAAATCAATCTCAGATATTTCCATAAGTTTCTCACATTCAACCTCAGCATAAGATATAGCAAGAGATTCATCAAAATAAATCACATCCATTTCAGGCACTTCTAAAAATTTTTCACTATCCATATCCACAAAAGATGTATTAAGTGATTCATCATAAAAAACAACATCAATTATAGGTGCCTTTAAAATTATTTCGCAATCCAAATTTACAATAGATGTATCAAGTAATGCAGTATGATCAATGAAATCAATGTTTGGTACCTCTATTGGATTTTCACAAACAATCTCTACACAAGGTATATTAATAAATTCATCAGAATCAATAAAGTCAGCACTTGGTACCTTTTTGAATTTTTCTGAAGAAAGGGGAGAAATACTTACCTGAGCGTGCTGGAGAATACCTGGAGGTTCTACAAGGGTAGATGTATCCATGGCTTCCTCCTGGTCAAGTACATGCTCCTCTTCAGCCTCAGACTCTGGTGGACACTCAACTAAAACTGGTGATCCTTGGGTTCTTGCTTCCACCAAGCAAGTCCCTACACTTTCTGGTAATTGTGGTGGTCCCTGGGGCTTAGTGCAATCCCCTACACCTGTGGAATCATCTCCTGTGTATGTTTCCTCATTAATATCTGCAACAACAACATTAGAAAAATTAGGACCATCAATAATACTATCATCAGAAAATAAGAGTCTAGAATGGTCCTGTGGAGCTTCAGTTTCTTCTTCTGGAGCTGAAAAATTTGAAAATGACTTTTGAGTAGGAATCTCCGGAGGGATGCATGCTGTAGGTGCCCAATATTTGATGATTACTTCATCTTCTTCTTCTTCCAAAATTTTAAGATCACTTGAAGAAGGACTTGGCCAGGCACTAGGGTCACCTTGAACTGATATAAAACCAACTCCGGGGGATTGTTCTGATTCTTGGGCTTGCCTTTGTTGCTCTTGTTGTTGATATAGTAGAACTTGTTGACACATCTCCATCATCCTCTGTTGTTGAGCCTCATCCCAATCATGATTCTCAAAACCTCCTTGGTTAGTGTGGAACCCTGTTGGTCTTGAAATGGAAAATAGGGCTGCTGAAGTCCAAGAGGAGGCTGTGCATTCTGAAATGGAAACTGTTGAGGCTGCTCAAATGGATGAAATGACTGATTTAACTGCTGAAAATTTGGCTCACAACATGGTGGAGATAGCTGAAAATTTTGATTCTGAAATTCTTGGATCTGAGGTTGAAATTGTTGTGGTGAACACTCAAATTGATGTGGGGGCTGTTGGTACTGATTTTGGTGCTGAATTTGTTTAGGATATGGCTGGAAATTGCTTTGGAAATTTGATGGACCTTGCTGATAACTATTCCCCGGAAAACCTTGATTTGGACCTTGCTGAAAAGTGTGATAGGGATGCTGAAAACTCTAAAACTGCTGCCCTTGCTGATAGTTCCCCTGAAAACCTTGATTTTGGTTAAATGTTGACTGTTGATGCTGAAAACCTTGCTGAAAAGGCTGAGACATCTGCTGGAAATTTTGATAGCTTCCCTGAACTTGCTGATTTTGGTGGTATTGAGGCTGAAAATTCTGATATTGTTGTTGGAATTGCGGCTGCCCATTCTGAAAGTTTGGTTGCTGGAATAATGGCTGAATTGGCTGAAAATCCTGCTGAAATTGTTGTGGTTGCTGTAACGCCCGACCTTATATCTACCCTAAAGGCGGGGTTACGGGTCCATACATTCATATCATCCAATCATGTTAAACATGTATATCCAAACAAAACAGTTACAATACATGAACTAGTAATAAGCATGCTTATTGAAAACTAATTTACCAAACAAGGTTTTTCATTTCTTTTATATCTACATGCATTTACAACCTAATATGAAAATCATTTAACACACTATAGCATGAAATCTCAAGTAAGAATATAGCAAGAGTTATCTAGTCTTAGATACATGCAAAAGAAGCATATACAAAAGAAGCATTCATAAGCAACCGAAAATAGTAAACATCTAGCATTTTACTGAGCATGCATACTATAGGAATTAGACATTGATAATAGTATTATCTAACATGACTTAGGTTCCATATCTCTAACAGTAGAGTAGTCACAATCATCATATATTCAGAGTATAGTAATACAATTTCAATCTTTTATCGGAAGCAGTTAGATTCTAGACAAACTACGGTAGATAGAATCTTTCATCCTTTCCCGAGCCATCACCACACACATCCTCTAGCTTTCCCTCTGCCTCTTCCTTTAATTCAAGTATTTCTTACCGCTATCTGCAGCATAAGAAAACAACATGAACTAGTAAGCAAAACATGCTTAGTAAGAATCCGGGCCTACTCGCAAAATCCATATCGATACATCATATCATGTACTCAGTAATCAAGATAGAACAAGATTAAGCATCATAAGCATCTTATCAAAGCATCATAAATATCACATCAATTTATCTCTAAGTACTTTACGGAACAAGATTATCACATGATGAGAAAAAGTATGCTTTTCAAAAGGTTCCATAACGGTAAGTACTTCAAAATATCATATCATCATCCAGGGCCCAGTTGTAGTACCACATCATGCGCGTTCCCTAATAAATTGGGGTAGCGAGCCACCAATCTAATTAGAGCAGGACCCTTCCGTCCTACCAATGCCATGACCTTAACATGCTCATTGGATTTGTTTAACGACCCCCTTCCGAGTCGGGTACACAACTTTCCAAAGTAAAGTAATTTATCATGCAATTACTCATATATGTATATGCCTAAAGGTACTCCTAATCACTTCTCAAAGGGACACACCACGCATTCGGGTGCTCTTGATCCCCTAGGGACACACCACGCATTCGGGTGCTCTTGATCCCAGTTTCAATAGAGTATCCTTTTTATGCATATTATCAACCACATCATGTTCATGTCATAAGAGTGCCCCATGGGCTATAAGGCATGCTTTTATACCTAACAAGATAGGTCACATAAATTATACACACATCACATATGTAGTAGCATGCTTCATGATCTCATTAGGTACTTCCCAACCCTAGAATTAAGGTTGGCCGAAACATACAAGTAAGGGGATTTGGTTTTCCAAGCAAGCATTCATTCAAGCATTTCTACAAACAACTCAAGTACATTTCATGTAACAATTTAAACATGGTTTAATCCTCCAAGTGGGGTTAGCATCCACTAACCCTAATTTACAAGGGTCTGGCCGAAACCTTGTAGGGTACCAAACCCTAATTTTGTCCTTCCAAAATTTGGAAACATCACATATGAGTATACCCTAGGTCTTAAGGGTTATTTTCATGTAATGAAAATTTGCCAAGCACATCCTTTAGGGTGTGGCCGAACCCCATTAAAGGACGAAACCCTAGGTTTTGTTCTTGACACCATGAAGAAAATCCATCTACATGTATACCCTAAGTCTTAAGGTCTTCCCATGCATCAATGTTGGATCAAAAACCTTCTCTTGGACCCCTTACAAGAGTTGGCCGAAACTTCCACTAGGGAAGTTCTTGTGAGTTTTCAAAGAATGAAACAAACATACTTTCAATAACAATTATGCCACAGGCGAGAGGATACTTACATCCTAGCGCTGGAAATTTCGCCTTCTCTTAAACCGTATGGTACCCTACACTTGGAGGGTATGTGAACACCCTTTTCTTCCAATTTTTCTCTCTAGTGTTCCTTGAACTTAGTAGAGAACAATGTCACCTAAACTTTCCTTCTTGAAATTGCCTTAGGTTTAGAATCCTTGGATGAGGGTTTTCGAAAATGGAAGAAGAGAAGAAGGGGATGGTGGTTTCGGTGGGGGAAGGAAGAAGAAGAAGAGAAGAAAAAGGAAGTTACTCCAACTTCCCATATTTATACTTTTCTCATGAAAAGACATGTCTCTTCACTTTTACCCACTTAACAAGCATGTTCCTTATTCTCTCAACAAGAAACAATGCTTGGTGTAGTGGTTAAGACATGGAGAGTGCAACTAGGAGGTTCAAGGTTCAATCCTTGCTCCCTCCTTTTTATCACCTTTTGCACTAATCCATATCAAAGCCCATTAAGCCAAGTCCATCATGAAATTTCATAATATTTCATGTTTATGAATTCATAATATTTCCTAATATTTTTCCTGAATTCATAACATTATTTACATAATATTTTATAAATATTATTCACATAACATTTCATGATAATAATATTTCATGAATATGATATTTCATGTATTTCATGACATTTCATAACATGCGATTGCATGAAATTTATATCATTTCATTATAATCATTTTCATACATTGTCATGATTTTACATTGACAAATTTCGGGTATTACAGTTGCTGGAATTGTTGTAATGGTGGCTGGTAAGTAGATGAAGGCCTGTTGGTTATTTGTTGATTCAAATGATTCAACCAAAATTTTAACTCTGACATTGCACTTGTGATCTCTTTACAGTCCTCTGGTGAAAACATTTTAATCTTGCAGCCCTGTCACAAATCAAACAAGAGAAATGGCAGCAACCGTATACACAAGATAAAACAAAATAAAACAGAACCCAATGATATGTCTAAAAGTATACAAGCAAAAAATCAAACAAATCAACTAGTTGCTTCCCCGGTAACGGCGCCAAAAATTTGACAGGACCCAAATGATATATTAAATATTGACACGAAATTGGGTCTATCAAATTTAAATATCAATGAATGCTGGAAACCCTTTTTACAATCAAAAGTATGAAAATGTAATATAGGGGCCACAGGTCGTATTTTTCTCGGGGACTAGTTGACGTAGTTTGATTCGTCACTTGTATTTAGATGTCGTTTGTGTTTTCGGGTTTCGAATGTAAATCTGGGTTTGGGGTTGCCATTATAAATGAAATCACAATAAAAAGAAAGGAAACTTGACTATTGAACTTAAATAGTGATAGCAAGTTATTAGCTCAACCAAAGGAAACCGAATCAAGCTAGAGGATTTAACTAAAGTTTGGAAAAGAAAACTTAAATTCAAATGCACAATAATTACTGATGCAAGAAAATGGAGGCTGTGATGGAAGCTTTCGGAAACAAATAAACTTAACACACTAAAAATATGCGAAATGCAGAAATTCAACAAGCACCAATTTCAACTTAAATTAGCTATGATTTTTGGAAGCAAACCAATGCAAAGAAAATTCAGGGATTCTAAGGGTGATATCAATAGATTTCAAAAGCTCTCCTACACCCAAAAAACTAGTGAAAATCCGTTGCAAACAAATGCCAAAACAGCTTGGCACGCAAAAGTGGATATTTGTGCCAAAGCCAATGCTTTGTGCCAAAGGTGAGGCTGCTAATTCAGAATTAAACGAATTGATTAAGCTGGGCAAGCACAGCTGTGAATTCAGTGATGTGAAGAGATAAATGAAGACATTCAGACTCCACAGACTAATTAAAACATCTGTTGAATAACTTGACACAATCACAACTGCAGAAGCTGCAGAAAACTGTAGAAACGTTCAGCATTTCAGAAATAGGCAGCAGGTGTTCAGCTACAAGTTGGATGCAAATCAGATAAAACGACAGAAGTAGAATAGAAATATTCGAATGCAAAATTCAGCATTGATCCATTGCAGAAATAAAGTGTAGATGCAGAACTGAAATGGCACAGGCAGATTCGGAAATGAGCAGCTGGATTCACAGGGGAATTTGTGTGCTAAACCTGATACTTATGCGCATAACTGTAAACCGATGATTCCAACATGAAAACTGGTCGATCCACTTGGGAACGCAAAGCTAAAAATCAAATGCTATGCATGGAGATTGAAGAAGTGCAGAATCGACAGCAAAATTTCAGAACAAGGGCTTAAATTCAGAATTCTGCTGCAAAGTTGATGCGCAGGTAAAACAAGAATTAAATGCAAGGTAAACTAAGCAATTGGAATTGAATGCGCGAACCGAAAAGAACTAATGTAACTGACTCAAATTCAGATCACAAGACTGAAAGTTACAGCTCTCACTTGATACGCAAGCTGGAATTTCAGAATTGGATAGATTTCGGACATGGGCAGATTTCAGAAATGCAATTACATACAAAAAGGACTTGGATCAACTAAATTCAAACCCTAAATGTGATCTCTAATTGTAGGAATTAACTAAACACTAATCGGATTCAAAAGAAACTGCAAAAACCCGAAATGAAACTTGGCACGCAGAAACAGTTTGAAACGGGACTGATACGCAAGTAATAAAATAGAAACAACTGAGGTAAAAAGCAATTGTCAACTAAACAAGCTACCTACTGATTAACTTGCAAGATTGAAACCTAATTTGAGCTAGAACACTTAAGAAAACCAAACTTAACCAATCTAAAACGAAAAGAAACGAAATTACAGTAGTATTGAAATTTCAGCTACTTTAACAGAAATTAGCTAAAGAAATCTACTCCTCAACTCCTCCTCAACTCAAGACCTCCTTGGTCGTCAATCAAGGGGGAACCTCGGACCCGCAAGCTCCGCAAATCAGTGAAGATACGTCTCTGCTACTGAAACAGATCAAAACCTGCTCAAACTGAAATTAGCTTCCGAATTCATCAAACTCGCTGTGGTGGATTGCGATTGGGATTTGGGAATGACCGAGACCTCCCAGGGAACCCCTCTGGTCAGCTCGGATGTAGTGGAAATGGATCACTGCTGAGCTCGCTGAATTCGGGTAGTGAAACGGCTGAAACCTCATGCAGCTTCACTTTTGAATAAAAATCCAATCTGAACCTCACTGGGAACTCTCTTCACTAACCTAACCCTTGCTTTGATGATGAATTGAGGGATCACGCCTCCTTGATGAAGAAATTTAGCTAAGAAATGGAAGAACACCTGAAGAAGAAGATGACTGCGGCGGAGACGCGACAAAGGAGAAGGCTTCGGGTGATTTTGATTAAATAGCCATAAATGGACGGTTCTGATTAATTTGAGAAATCCAACGGCTGATCTTGCTCTGATTTGATCCAAATTTTGATGATGATGATCTGGGGTTAGGATCTGCCTTGTGGTAGCTTGGATCCTCCAGATGTGCAACGGATGGTCCAGATCAACTCTATCTATGAATGGACGCTCTAGAGCCCTCCTTGCTTGATCCAACGGTTGATTGAGCTCTGATTGGAATGAAACCTTCAGATCTTGATCATAGTGCTTGATCAACCCTAACCCTAGCTCGGATTGCTTCAGATCATCCCGGATGGCTCAGATCTAGCCGCTCTTGAATTGGACGGCTCGGATTAATCGTAAGCTTGATAATTCGATCCGGTTCACTTCCGACTCAAGTTTGACCCAATATGCCCTAGGTCCAGGATCCTTTCATGCCTACAAAAATATATCAGAAAATTAGTGGCCAAATAATCCAAAAAATATGTAAATTTGCAATTAAGTCCAAAATAAGAGGAAATCCTAAAACCTAGGGCAATTTCACAATTAAGCAATAAAAACATAGGTCAAACATGGATTTTAGCAATTAAAGTAATCAACAAAATGGTATTTATCAACTCCCCCACACTTAACCTTGAGCGTCTCGTGAAACTACTAAATAAGTATCCCCTAGATTTACTTAAGCATAATTAGAAGCAAATGAAAAGAAATTACCTAAGGTTGTCAATTCTCAAAAATCTAAGCTCTATGGATTAGTATCTTATCCTTAAATCATCAACTTAGCCTTTTCATCAATCATGAGTCATTGAGATGAATTCAACTCACTAGCCTTTCAAGGAAAAATTTGGTGGCTCTCTCTTAAGTTCTAAGTTGGTGATGGAAGTGGAGCTCACTCAATCACACATGCTTCTTTCACTACCATAGGCTTGCTTATTATCTAATCTCCACCATTATTCATGATTAGGATCAACAACTATAAAAACAAAGGAAAACATGAAAAATGGTGAGAAATGAAATAAAGACTAAGAAAATAGAAAATTTTGATGGAGTGGAAGACTTGGTTGTTTAAAAATGTTTCCAATGTGCTTTGCCCCTCTTATCAGTCCTCTAGTGATATCAAAAGCGTGGTGGAGTAAATCTTGAGTAATTCCTTTGATTTGGATGAAAAATAACTCCATTTGATCTCAATGTGCCACTTCTTTGATTGCCTTGTGCCATTTCCTTCAATTTCGTGCCAACCTTGCTCTTTGTTTTGTTTTCTGAAATTTTTTTTTCTTTCTTTCTCTACTGCAATCAGAATGATGGTGGAACAAATCTTCAATTTTCATGAGCTGTCGTGAGCTTCAATGATTCCATGGTGCCAAGTCAAATGGTGTGCCAACTTGTTTTCTCCTTCTCTTTTCTTATTTTCTCAAACTGTTTTTCTTTTTTTTTTCTCTCAATCTTCTAATGGAGCATATTAGATTTCACAAAACTCTGATTTCTTCATATCAGTTGGCATCTAGGAGTTGTAGAGCATTTAAACTGCTTCCTCAAAAATTCTGCTCATAAAATTCAATTTCAGCCACTTCACTGCAGTTTTTTTTTTCTATTTTTTTTTCTTCAACCCTTCTAACTGATCACTTCAGAGCAGGAACACAAGTTCCTATTTCAGATTATAGCTCCAATTCCAATCTAATTCGTGACAGCAGGTTGCATCAAATAAGAATGGCAGATTTAAAGCTTGAAGTTGATACCAAACTGTTTTCTCAGTTTTCACTGATTTTTTTCTGTTTTTCCTATGTTTCAGATTTCAGTTTCACACCATATGAATTAGACCTTTCTATCTCTGATTTCTCACAGCAATGAGCCTCGAATAACAGTGGAATGTTCACATGATTCACTTGAGAATTTCAGCTCAACAAATTCAAGTTCCATCCATGGCACACTCAATTCCAAGTTGATACAAACTGTTTTTTTTTTCAAATGAAGTGCTTCCTTGATGATAATACATTCCAAAACACTAATCACTCCCCCACACTTAATCCTTTGTCCGTCTCGGGCAAAATAGCATTAGAACATTCCCAAACAAACAAGTCCATAGAAAGCATGGTTAGGAGTAGAAAATAAGGAAGGAAAAAGGGATTGAACATGATTTTTGCCAAAATTGAAATGGAAAGTAAAACAAAGTGATTAGCCTTTATAGATGTGATCCAATCATTGAAATATGGTTTTGAAAGAACCTAAGCAAGTTCTAGAGTTTAATAACATGTGTGTCACAAATATAAGGCTAATTCTCACTAGGTGCAAATGATTCATCTCAAATCGTCAATTAAGAATTTAAAGCAAAGTAGTACTCAAGCATCCAAGATTTCATCCATGAACTCAAATCCTAAGTTTTAACAATCAAATTTAATTTGTTTTCAAAAGACTCTAAAATGCTATGGAGAATACCTAAAGGGATACTTTTATTTCTACTCATGCAAAAGTGCTAAAAGAAAAGACATGGTATTTACAACGACTCCTATACATTCTACTCTACTCATGCATTTATTAGCAAGGACTCAATTTAAAGGAAAATTCTAGAAGTCATAAAAATGAAAAATGCGATAAAAGAAAATACAAGAAAGAATAATCTCCCCTTTATTCTGGTGGACGGAGTCTATCCAAAAGTAGCCTCCATCGTGGTAGTAGAGGGGTCTGAGTCGCTGAGAGTGTTGAAACTCCCCCACACTTGAATTTTGCAGAAATATGTTCAGGTGGCCGCAGGCGATTCAGGTTCAAAATCCATTGAAGAGGTGGAGTGCTTCGAATTAGAGTAAGATCTTCTCCTCCTTCTTTATGCCTTTCAGAAGTCCTTCCAGGAGGCTGAAGTCTGTTCAGTTGGAGCACCCACTCCTGAAGCCTTCTGGACCCTGCAAAACAATGTAATACCTCTCTCAAGTGTGCAGGGTCAGAAAGAAATAAAATAACATCAGTCTCTGCATAAAGTGAATCCAAAACTGCATCATATTCAATTAAATCAAATTGTGGTGCCTCAATGAAATTTTCAAAATCATTTTCTACAAAATTTGCATCCAAATACTCATCACAAATAAAGAAATCAAGTTCTGGCTCATAAATAGAAATTTTACAATTATTTTCCAACAAGGGTGTATCAAGCAATGTGTCACAGCCAATCAAATCAATCTCAGATATTTCCATAAGTTTCTCACATTCAACCTCAACATAAGATATAGCAAGAGATTCATCAAAATAAATCACACCCATTTCAGGCACTTCTAAAAATTTTTCACTATCTATATCCACAAAAGATGTATTAAGTGATTCATCATAACAAACAACATCAATTATAGGTGCCTTTAAAATTATTTCGCAATCCAAATTTACAATAGATCTATCAAGTAATGCAGTATGATCAATGAAATCAATGTTTGGTACCTCTATTGGATTTTCACAAACAATCTCTACACAAGGTATATCAATAAATTCATCAGAATCAATAAAGTCAGCACTAGGTACCTTTTTGAATTTTTCTGAAGATAGGGGAGAAATACTTACCTGAGCGTGCTGGAGAATACCTGGAGGTTCTACAAGGGTAGATGTATCCATGGATTCCTCCTGGTCAAGTACATGCTCCTCTTCAGCCTCAGACTCTGGTGGACACTCAACTAAAACTGGTGATCCTTGGGTTCTTGCTTCCACCAAGCAAGTCCCTACACTTTCTGGTAATTGTGGTGGTCCCTGGGGCTTAGTACAATCCCTTACACCTGTGGAATCATCTCCTGTGTATGTTTCCTCATTAATATCTGCAACAACAACATTAGAAAAATTAGGACCATCAATAATACTATCATCAGAAAATAAGAGTCTAGAATGATCCTGTGGAGCTTCAGTTTCTTCTTCTGGAGCTGAAAAATTTGAAAATGACTTTTGAGTAGGAATCTCCGGAGGGATGCATGCTGTAGGTGCCCAATATTTGATGATTACTTCATCTTCTTCTTCTTCCAAAATTTTAAGATCACTTGAAGAAGGACTTGGCCAGGCACTAGGGTCACCTTGAACTGATATAAAACCAACTCCGGGGGATTGTTCTGATTCTTGGGCTTGCCTTTGTTGCTCTTGTTGTTGATATAGTAGAACTTGTTGACACATCTCCATCATCCTCTGTTGTTGAGCCTCATCCCAATCATGATTCTCAAAACCTCCTTGGTTAGTGTGGAACCCCTGTTGGTCTTGAAATGGAAAATAGGGCTGCTGAAGTCCAAGAGGAGGCTGTGCATTCTGAAATGGAAACTGTTGGGGCTGCTTAAATGGATGAAATGACTGATTTAACTGCTGAAAATTTGGCTCACAACATGGTGGAGATAGCAGAAAATTTTGATTCTGAAATTCTTGGATCTGAGGTTGAAATTGTTGTGGTGAACACTTAAATTGATGTGGGGGCTGTTGGTACTGATTTTGGTGCTGAATTTGTTGAGGATATGGCTGGAAATTGCTTTGGAAATTTGATGGACCTTGCTGAAAACTATTCCCCGGAAAACCTTGATTTGGACCTTGTTGAAAAGTGTGATAGGGCTGCTGAAAACTCTGAAACTGCTGCCCTTGCTGATAGTTCCCCTAAAAACCTTGATTTTGGTTAAATGTTGACTGTTGATGCTGAAAACCTTGCTGAAAAGGCTGAGACAACTGCTGGAAATTTTGATAGCTTCCCTGAACTTGCCGATTTTGGTGGTATTGAGGCTGAAAATTCTGATATTGCTGTTGGAATTGCGGCTGCCCATTCTGAAAGTTTGGTTGCTGGAATAATGGCTGAATTGGCTGAAAATCCTGCTGAAATTGTTGTGGTTGCTGGAATTGTTGTAATGGTGGCTGGTAAGTAGATGAAGGCCTGTTGGTTATTTGTTGATTCAAATGATTCAACCAAAATTTTAACTCTGACATTGCACTTGTGATCTCTTTACAGTCCTCTGGTGAAAACATTTTAATCTTGCAGCCCTGTCACAAATCAAACAAGAGAAATGGCAGCAACCGTATACACAAGATAAAACAAAATAAAACAGAACCCAATGAAATGTCTAAAAGTATACAAGCAAAAATCAAACAAATCAACTAGTTGCTTCCTCGGCAACGGCGCCAAAAATTTCACAGGACCCAAATGATATATTAAATATTGTCACGAAATTGGGTCTATCAAATTTAAATATCAATGAATGCTGGAAACCCTTTTTACAATCAAAAGTATGAAAATGTAATATAGGGGCCACAGGTCGTATTTTTCTCGGGGACTAGTTAACGTTGTTTGATTCGTCACTTGTATTTAGATGTCGTTTGTGTTTTCGGGTTTCGAATGTAAATCTGGGTTTGGGGTTGCCATTATAAATGAAATCACAATAAAAAGAAAGGAAACTTGACTATTGAACTTAACTAGTGATAGCAAGTTATTAGCTCAACCAAAGGAAACCGAATCAAGCTAGAGGATTTAACTAAAGTTTGGAAAAGCAAACTTAAATTCAAATGCACAATAATTACTGATGCAAGAAAATGGAGGCTATGATGGAAGCTTTCGGAAACAAATAAACTTAACACACTAAAAACATGCGAAATGCAGAAATTCAACAAGCACCAATTTCAACTTAAATTAGCTATGATTTTTGGAAGCAAACCAATGCAAAGAAAATTCAGGGATTCTAAGGGTGATATCAATAGATTTCAAAAGCTCTCCTACACCCAAAAAACTAGTGAAAATCTGTTACAAACAAATGCCAAAACAGCTTGGCACGCAAAAGGGGATATTTGTGCCAAAGCCAATGCTTTGTGCCAAAGGTGAGGCTGCCAATTCAGAATTAAACGAATTGATTAAGCTGGGCAAGAATAGCTGTGAATTCAGTGATGTGCAGAGTTAAATGAAGACATTCAGACTCCACAGACTAATTAAAACAGCTGTTGAATAACTTGACACAATCACAACTGCAGAAGCTGCAGAAAACTGTAGAAACGTTCAGCATTTCAGAAATAGGCAGCAGGTGTTCAGCTACAAGTTGGATGCAAATCAGATAAAACGACTGAAGTAGAATAGAAATATTCGAATGCAAAATTCAGCATTGATCCATTGTAGAAATAAAGTGCAGATGCAGAACTGAAATGGCACAGGCAGATTCGGAAATGAGCAGCTGGATTCACAGGGGAATTTGTGTGCTAAACCTGATACTTATGCGCATAACTGTAAACCGATGATTCCAACATGAAAACTGGTCGATCCACTTGGGAACGAAAAGCTAATAATCAAATGCTATGCATGGAGATTGAAGAAGTGCAGAATCGGCAGCAAAATTTCAGAACAAGGGCTGAAATTCAGAATTCTGCTGCAGACTTGATGCGCAGGTAAAACAAGAATTAAATGCAATGTAAACTAAGCAATTGGAATTGAATGCGCGAACCAAAAAGAACTAATGTAACTGACTCAAATTCAGATCACAAGACTGAAAATTGCAGCTCTCACTTGATACGCAAGCTGGAATTTCAGAATTGGACAGATTTCGGACATGGGCAGATTTCAGAAATGCAATTACATACAAAAAGGACTTGGATCAACTAAATTCACACCCT
>JAGFNQ010006524.1:0-32622 GCA_024364735.1 Boesenbergia rotunda | reverse complement strand
GACTGCCCTGCCTCACAACTCATCTCCATCCATCCCGGACCTTCTCCTTCGCGTGTGCCTTCAGGTCTACTCCTTGGCTTGCCCCTTGAAGTCCTCTTCCTCTGGCTATCGTCCCTCAGATGCGCACGCAAGCCTTCCCTTGTCTTGCCTCCATGCCACCCTTCACGTGTGCCCTTGAAGTCCACTTCCCGGCTTGCCCTTGGATCTCTCCTCTCTCGGCTCTCGTCCCTCGGATATGTCCACCGAGTGTGATTCTCCAAGTCCTGCAAACTCAATCACACACATCAAATGCAACATAACACTCTAACTTTAAACATATTCAACCACACACATCAAAACCATGATCTTCCAATTATTTAAGGGCCGATTGCCTCAACAAGACATTCGGATATTTGAATGTCTCCTATCCCTACAACCTTAAGACTACCATTATTACCAAATGATACATTACCTTTACTTTTGCTTTGTAGGGTAGTGAACAATAATCTATCCCCGGTCATATGTTTGGAGCACCCACTATCAACAAACCAAGTTGATAGATGCTCCCCCTCAATCAATGCCTACACAATACGAAAAATAGAAGATTTAGGTACCCAAACCTTGGGACCTAATGCACCTTCAATGCATGATTTTGGCACCCATGCTTTAGTCAATTTCTTTTGAACCCTATAAATCTTTGATGATCTAACATTGGTTCTAGACATCAATGAAACAAAGGTTGGTTCTTTAGGTCGGTAACCTATACTGGCCTTATTGTAAACCGCTCTTTGAGCATTTAGGATCATGTCCAAAGTCTTGGAGCTAGTTGAGAATTTCTCAAGAAGACTCTTGAGTTTCTCAACTTCACTCTTCAAGGCTTTGTTCTCATCCTCTAGGACTTCAACATGTAAGTCATCAATATCCTCATCCTTAGAGGATCTTAATTGCTCTACTTCTACTTTTAAGGACTTCACTTTTTTCCTTAGACTTCTTTAACAAATTAGTTAAGCATGCAATGGTTCTATATCATTTATCTAACTCAGAAGAGATTACCTCTTCATCATCCGAAGATAATGAAGCTGTGGTTGAAGGCTCACTTGCTTCGTCATTGCTCTCCACATCTTCTAGAGCTATGAGAGCTACATGGCGAGTGCTCTTCTCCTCCTTTTCTTCTCGGATGAGCTGGATAAAGACTCATCCCCTGTGGCCTTCAAGGCTTTCTTCTTCTTTTTTGATTTCTCCTCCTTCTTCTTTAGTTTTGGACATTCATTCTTATAATGCCCCTTTTTACTACACTCATAACACGTGATGTTAGATTTATCAATTTTAACTTCACAAGTGTTACATTTCCCTTTGTAGCACCGACTCTTCCTCATCATCCTTCTTACGAAGTTAGCCATCTTGGATGATGAAGACTTACTTCCTGTTGGTACAGAAAGCACCCAAGTCGAACCTGTGTTATTGTTGGTGCAGAAAGCACCCAAGTCGAACCTGTGTTTTGATAATGGCAAAAGGGTGGTTCAAAAGTTAAGGTATAATGTTTATCTAACAATGCTACTCAAGTTTGCAGGCAAAGCCCTATCGAAGGACTGCTAGGCACCTGGCGAAGGAATGCCAAGGATCCAAAGCCCTAGCGAAGGACTGCTAGGCACCTGGCGAAGGAATGCCAGGATCCAAAGCCCTAGTGAAGGACTGCTAGGCACCTGGCGAAGGAACACCAGGATATAAAGCCCTAGCGAAGGACTTCTAGGCACCTAGCGAAGGAACGCCAGGATACAAAACCCTAGCGAAGGACTGCTAGGCACCAGGCGAGGGACAACTTGGTATCCAAGACCTAGCGAAGGACTGCTGGGCAAAAGTTTAACCAGAGGAGCCAGTTGGCATCAGGTAAATTCTCCCGAGAGGAGTAGGTGAGCACGCGTTCCCCGTCGAGGGAACAGTAGGCGTCGGTTCGACCTAGGGCTCCATTTGGGAGACCCAAAGTCAGAACCAAGACAGCTAAGGCTGTATAAAGTAACATATTAATTGCTTTATGTTGTTTTGGACTAACCCTGGATGCAGGACCAAAGGAACGAGTGTCTGCAGCTCAAAGAGCCTCAAAGGAGTGAGGCAGAGGTTGAGTAGGGCGCCCGGAGCCTCCCGGGCGCCCCCAAGGTGAACACAAAGCAATGTGAAGCAAAGTGAGCTTCGGCAGCTTATGGGCGGGGCGCCCCCGTGCTCCCGGGCGCCCCCAGGTCAAGCCAACGAAGCGAGCAAGCGAAAAGCCACCGGATGAGAGTTGACCCGGTCAATCCGGGCGCCCCCAGCAACCCGGGCACCCCCAGTCAAGATCTGATCCCGAGTTTGAAGGGATCAGAGCTGACCGAGTAAAACTCGGATCAGCTGACACGTGGGGGGGGGGCGGCCCCAGGTGCTATAAAAGGGCCCTCGACCCAAGGCTTCAAGCATTCAATCCATTCAACGCAACTACGCTCTTCTGCTCCCGCGCTCTGCTCCAGAAACCTCCCGACTCGAGATACAAGCGCCGACGATGTCCCTCTGCTCCGAGAAACATTCCACACCGAACGTCGGTGATGAAGAGCCATTTCTTTCTGTGTTTACTATACTGCAATTGTAACATCTATTTGTAAACCATTTTGCGCACATATAGAATTGCCCGCAGTAAACGGTCAACGACCGTGGGCCTTGGGACCGCGACTCCGAACCAAGTAAAAAACTTGGTGTTTGCGTTTGTTTTAATTTAATTTCCGCTGCATAATTTCTCTAATTGTTAAATCCGAACGTTTTCCGATATTCACCCCCTCTATCGGTTCTCTCGATCTAACAAGTGGTATCAGAGCGGGGAAGCTCAAATTTGGTGCAACCACTAATTTGAGAATTTTTTGGATTTTTTTCTTTTTAATATTTTTTTGAAATTTTTTTTCGTTAATCGAGGTTGGTGCAACACCCCTCGACAAATATTTTTTTTATCCCGCACTACTAATCCAAGACCAAGTCTTGGGATATTTCTCTTTTTTTTTGTTTCATATAAATGGCCATCCAAGAAGGCTTCAGCACTGCAAGACCACCTCTCTTCAGTGGGGAGGACTTCTCCTATTGGAAGAGCAGAATGGAGGTCCACCTGAAAACTCAGGTGGACATGTGGATAATCATCCAGTCTGGACTGGAGATTCCGAAAAATGCTGAAGGAGTACCTCAAACCTACACGGAATGGGACACCGCTCTGAAATGGAAAATTGAAGCTGATGCAAAGGCGACCCAGACCCTCCAATGCAACTTAACAAAGGAAGAGCTGAACCGGGTGGGTCCTTTCAACAGTGTCAAGGAGCTGTGGCGAAAACTGATCAAGCTGCACGAAGGAACATCAGACACTCAGATCAGCAAGCGAGATCTGCTCCTGAACAAGTTGTACACGATCAAAATGACCGACAACGAAACAGCAGCTCAACTTCACGCCCGAATTCAAGAATTAATGAATGGACTACACACCATCGGTCACAAGGTAGAAAACCGTGACCTAATAAGGTATGCTTTAAATGTTTTCCCGAGAAATACCTTGTGGGCATCTATGGTAGATGCATACAAGGTTTCAAGGGACCTTTCAAAAATTAAGTTAGATGAATTATTCTCTAAATTAGAATTACCTGAGCAGACTAACTGCACCCTGGCCGAGAAAAGCATTGCCTTTATTGCAGGTAAATTTGAAAAGAAATCCAAGAAGAAACCTCAAACAACACCTGAGTCTGAATCAGACTCAGACTCTAAAGACGAAGGAGATAGACCAAAGCTGGTCCAACTGGCAAGAAACTACTACAAGGAGATAAAGAACCAAACCAACAGAAGGAAAGCCAGTCGAAGAAAGGATGAACCAGCTGAACCCGCAAATGAAAAGAGCAATCTCAACGTGACCTGCTACGAATGCAAGAAAAAGGGCCACTACAAGACCGAATGCCCTAACTTGAAGGAAGCAAAGAAGACAAGGAAGAAGAAAGCACTTCAAGCAACGTGGGACGAGTCCTCATCCGAAGAAGAAGAAGAGGTCCCACAATCGAACCTACTCGCACTAACTACCTCAGAAGAAGTCGAGACCGAGTCAGAGTCAGAACAAGATGACGGCAGACTAACATTTTCAGAGGAAGGCGAAATCAAGGTAAGTGGTTTTACTAGAAGTCAATTAAATGAATTAATTTCTTACATTTCTCGAGATTTGGCGAAAGCCAAACTCCGAATCGAATCCCTCTGACAGGAAGTAAAACTCCTGAAAGAGGGAGCTGACTCTAAACCCTTAACTGAGAAGGTTCAAGAAGGAACCTCTACTCAAGTTGAAAAACTTGAGAAAGAGAACTCCTCCCTGAAAACTCAGGTTAAGGACTTTAGATCAGCTTTAGAATGATTTACCTCTGGTTCCAAGGGTCTTGACATGATTCTTGGAAAACAGAAAATCCGGACTAGGTGATAGAACCAAGTCTCGACAAAGATCCTACTTTGCTGTACTGAACCAGTCTAAACCTAAAGTTCAGGCATGGGTACCAAAACTATGCCTGAACAAACAAACTGGATCAAACCAATTTTGGATCCCCAAGGACAAGATTCACATCTTGCCAAACCATTATCGTGGCTATAGTCCAGGGGGAGCAAAGTTAAAAACAATAGTTATTATTACTTAAAATTCAATTCTTGATTGCAAATTGGTTGTTTGCTTGTTTATTTAAATTCTGCAATTTATCATGCTTAGACTTAGGAATGGTTAGTTTAAGGACCAAACCAACTTAAGTGAAAATTGACAACATAGTATTGGGAGGAGGTGAGATGATAGTACGTTAGGGAAACCAATTCTACTAAGGTCAAGTATACTTGGTCTCTTTAGACTGGTGAAACTAGCCGAAGCTACCGATCCAAGACCCAAACTAGTTAGACCAGAATTTTTCAATGATTAATTTTGAAAATGAAATTTCACTAAAAGGCTTTGTCAAGGAAAGGGTTGATGATCCAATAAGGCTATGGCCAAAGAAGGCCTAGTGCCTCGCCAAGACCTGGAAGCCAATCTCTGAAATTCAAATTCAAATTAGTCTTTGTAAAATTTAAATCTAACACAAATTTTCAGTTATGTATAGATTCAAACAATTTTTAAAATAAATTCAATGATTTCCAAAATTAATTAAGTTTTTCAAAATAAATCATATTTTTCAAAAATTCTTTTATCAAAACCTGTCTCACAAAACCTATAAGGCTAACGTGATTGAAAACCCTAGATTAGGCGAGACAGCAATTTTAACTTAATCAGAATTCATAACTGGATTGTTGTTGATTGTTGTTTTAGTTTAGAAAGGCATTGACCTAACAATAAGTTAAACCATGGTCAGAGAATTCAAACCATGGTCAAAATAGTCAAACTATAGTCAAAGTAGTCAAACTATGGTCAAAGCAGTCAAACTAACTAAACCATGGTCAAACAATGACAAGACATCAAATTTGTCACTTCCTACATACTCCGGGCGCCCGTGACTCCTCGGGCGCCCCCCACCACTTTCACTCCTCTTAAAGCAAAAATCTGCCCTTGTCCCTTGAGCAGGGCGCCTGGAACCACGCGGGCGCCCCCATATCAGTCAAAGCAGCAAAAGCTACAACGACCAGCCTGACCAGGGCGCCCGGGCCGTTCCGGGCGCCCCGACCAGCCTAATTCACTGCCAAAGGCAGTAGGCACTGTCCCGGGCGCCCGGGAGCTCCCGGGCGCCCGGGAGCTCCCGGGCGCCCCCAATAAACTGCCTATAAAAGGCACCCGAACCCCCTCTTCTTCCCACACCAAATACCATCCTTCTTTCTCACTTCCTTCCCTCCAAGGAGATCAAGTGACACTTGTGCTTCCTCAATCTCAACCATGCCTCCCCGGTATGATTTTTTTTGCATTTAGAATTATTTTCTTAAGTCAATTCTTATAAATGCATGTCTCTTAACTTAGAAAACGCCGAGCAAACCAAGCGAACCCCGGTACCGAACCGAGTCCCGACCCTAGGTTTCCAACTCTAGAACTATGTAATAAGTTTGCTCGAACAACTTACAAGCCTATCAAAACTAGCTATCTCAATAGACATTTCTTTACCCAATCTTGTCCTTTAGCCATGAATGTCATAAACTTCTATCAACTAGATAATCTAGTATTCTTCACTCATTCGATTAATACATCTTTATGTGCCGAATTCTATAATAACATAGTTAGACAGGATAATCTCATGTTTGTCACTACAGTTCAAGGGATACCCTTGTCAATCACCCCTACCTTGCTAAATCAATTCCTTGGATATGACCCTCCCAGTCCACCTTTTGTTGCTATCCACCTAGGAATCCTCCATTTGATCCTCCCTATTCTCACATTACTCTAGACACTCTCCACACCTATTTCTATAGGGAAGCTAGACTCCCCGCAGATAGACGATTCCAGTCCGTTGACCTTCAGGTCCAGGACTACGCCCTGTACCGAGTTCTGGTCCGATGCATATTACCACTATCCACTAGGGATGTCGCGACCATGCGACCTTTTCATACATTTCTTCTATATGCCCTGATCCATCATCTTGACATTGACATTGGACTACACATGCTCATACTATTCTGCATACGTCCAGTGTTACCACTCAGGCACGAGTGCACACTCCCTTCTGCCACATCATCACCTCCATCCTTCATCACCACGGACGTGACATTATCGTAGGTGAAATAACCGAGATGAACGATTTTGATGAGATAAGATTTAGGAACTTCTCTTTAGCTGGTATAGACGTGTCGGTCACCGGGGTTTTGACTTGGAGACGACAGTGAGATGGAGCGCAGATCGACTCAGACGAGGAGGTAGACATTGACGTTGCAGATCTGGCAGCAGAGGCTCGAGCACACATAGACGAGCTGCCTCCACCGACCATCGACCAGCGCTTCACTCAGATGCAGACGGAGATCCACAGCCTCCGAGAGGAGGTTGAGGCTTACCACCTCGAGTAGATGGACGCTCGTAGAGCTGATCGAGAGGTAGACGATGCACGATACAGTAAGATACTGTCACTACTGAGAGCATGGCAGCCTGGCTCATCTAGACACCCTGGTCCCTCTTTATAGTTAGACTATTTCAGCATTGTACTAAGTAACTAAAACTTGACTAGGGTTTGACTACTACTGGACCTCTGTTTGACCTGTATGGCTATGCTGGTTCTCTCTCTTACCAGCTAACTTATGTAGTTGACTACTTGTTTCGCATGATTATCTGATCTCAGTTAGGATTATGCTTGGTAGAATAGGTTTACTTTGATTTTTGGATTTTCTACTAATTTTAAAATCAGCCTTTAAAATTTTTAAATGTTTTCAAAATCAGCTTTTACTTAGTATTGAAAAATTTTAAATATTTTTCGACTTAGTTTTATTTAAAAAAATACCCCCTTCAAAACTAGGATTTTTTCGCAAATGGACTTAGCCTAGGCCCTAACCCTAGAACTGCATACACCTATAGATTTAGAAGCCAACATCTCACAAGCACCTTAGTGTTCTTTTGATTGATAACCTAGAATGGGTTGAGATGCTTAGGTCCTTGCCTTAATTCAAGATGCTTTAAGTCAGTGCATCTGCAGTAATTGGGGCACTAAATATAATTTACACAGTAATCAAGTTAAGTGTCAAGTTTAGAAAATCTAACTTGAACAGAACACTTAACTTGACTAACCCTAGCGAAAATTACTGTTTATTACAGTTAGTAAGTAGCTGACTGGGTTAGACAGGACCCTAAAAGAAATTGATTTGGTCTAGTTCAGATCCTGAATTGAGTCAGTACAGCAAATTATGAAATTTATTATTCTCTTTTATGCAATTTAATTATCCTGTTTCTGCTATATTTATTTGTTTTTGATATATGGCAAAGGGGGAGAGATACGAAAGGAGAGTTTAATTAATTTTTTTTTTCAAAATATAAAATTTCAAATTCTATCCTTTATTCAAAAAGTACTTAATTTTTTTTTCTAAAGACTAATTTTTTTTCCTAAGTACTTCAAAAATCAAATGTTCAATTTTTTTCCTAAGTACCTCAAAAATCAAGTTTTCAAAATTTCTTCCAAGAACTTCAAAACTTAAGTTTGCAAAATTTTTCTAAGTACTTCAAAACTTAAGTTTGCAAAATTTTTTTAAGTACTTCAAAACTTAAGTTTGCAAAATTTTTCTAAGTACTTCAAAACTTAAGTTTGCAAAATTTTTTCTAAGTACTTCAAAACTTAAGTTTGCAAAATTTTTTCTAAGTACTTCAAAACTTAAGTTTTCAAAAAATTTTCTAAGTACTTCAAAACTTAAGTTTGTAAAATTTTTCTAAGTACTTCAAAACTTAAGTTTGTAAAATTTTTCTAAGTACTTCGAAATTTAAAGTTTCTTTCTTAAAAACTTAAGTGTTTTTTAATTTTTCTAAGTATTTAAACTTAAATATATATTTTCCAAAGTGCACAACGAAACTTATTTTGGAAAATATCTTTAGAGTTCTATTGAAAATTGTTCTAAGTAAAATTACCTTTAGACTTAGAATTTAATTTTCAAAAAACCCCACGAACTTTTGAAAAATCTAGAGGGAGGTTCCTTCCAAGGGGAGGAAGCAAAATTTCATTTTTGTTTAAACTTAACTTTTTGAACTAGGGTTGACATAAATCAAAAAGGGGGAGATTGTTGGTGCAGAAAGCACCCAAGTCGAACCTGTGTTTTGATAATGGCAAAAGGGTTCAAAAGTTAAGGTATAATGTTTACCTAACAATGTTACTCAAGTGTGCAGGCAAAGCCATAGTGAAGGACTGCTAGGCACCTGGCGAAGGAATGCCAAGGATCCAAAGCCCTAGCGAAGGACTGCTAGGCACCTGGTGAAGGAATGCCAGGATCTAAATCCCTAGCGAAGGACTGCTAGGCACCTGGCGAAGGAACGCTAGAATACAAAGCCCTAGCGAAGGACTACTAGGCACCTGGCGAAGGAACGCCAGGATACAAAACCCTAGCGAAGGACTGCTAGGCACCAGGCGAGGGACAGCTTGGTATCCAAGACCTAGCGAAGGACTGCTGGGCAAAAGTCCAACCGGAGGAGCTAGTTGGCATCAGGTAAATTCTCCCGAGAGGAGTAAGTGTCATGCCCCGAGACTCAGGAGCCACTGTTCCAATATAAAATCGGACATCATCTCCCCTGTCCGGCAAACAATTTACACATACATACAATATCCAAACACACACGCAGAAAATAATTTGGCCTCAGGCCTTAAAACCAAGACATAAACTGACCATAACACAAAATAAATCATATCTGACTGCGGACCGGTCCGACTTACGATGAAACAACAAATACAAAAACCCCTTAGGGTACAAAACAACACTCCCAAGACATATACAAATCCAATAACTGAATATGAAAACATAGACACTACTAAGTACAAAACAAACTTTATCGTCGTGATGGGTAGGGACTGGTTGCTGGGCTCTTCTGGCGACTCCAAGTATCTCAACCTGAAATAAAAACATATGGCAACGGTGTGAGTCCATAAACTCAGCGAATACTCAGTAGATATGCATAGTACGTTATAATAACAATAAGAGTCTACGCTGATACAATCTCATATGAACAATAGGAAAAGGTATACTGAAGATACTGAATAAAGATACATACCCGAATCCATCTATCCTGCAGAGGGTGAAATAAATCCCTATGGAACAAGTATAACATATAATCCAAGATAAACAGGTATCCAGTATATGCATGTCAAACAAGTGCAGAAATCAAGTGCAGCAAACAATGCACGATGCAAAATATGCATATGGTGCAATGACATGTGTCACCCCTGACACCAGTCAGATCAACGTACACCTATCATAGGGACGTCTGAAAGGGTAAGGCTTGTTAGGATCGATGTCGTACGCTAGAGGGGGGGTGAATAGCGTTTCGAACTCTTTCTTGAACCTGCGTTGTTAGTAGCACAGCGGAATATACAATAAACAACAAAAACAACGCTAACAAACCGTATTTAGTTGGTATCCACCCCGGCCGGGTGACTAATCCAACAATCCGTCGGTGGATCACTCCCCGGATAACCTCCGGCTACCACGTGTCGCTCCTTGTGGGTGGAGAAACCTCACCACAACACCAACCAAAGCTCTGGACACGAAGACTACTAACTTGCCCTTAACCAAGACAAGTTTCGTCAAGAGACTCAGCCACCACGACGTCCTCTTTAAATAGGACTCGGGGCTGATTTCTCGCTACCAGTCGACTGCCCCCAGGGCAGTCGACTGGTGCCAGCCAAATTCGACCGTTACACCCCAACGTTCGAATTTTAGCCAGCTCACCAGCCACCTACCAGTCGACTGCCCCCAGGGCAGTCGACTGGTCCCTAGCTGAAACCCTTTCCCGAGTACATTCACACAGCACTCGATCCTCACGACTCGACTGACTCCTCCTCCACAGCCTCGACTGTTGCCTTCGCGCCCTCTTCATCTTCGGCCCTCGTCCCTCGGATGCGCACGCAAACCTCCAGTTTGCCTCCATGCCACCCTTCACGTACGCCTCAAAGTCCGCGCCCATCAGCTCATCGTCCTGTTGGGACCGGGTGCATGTCGACAAGGATACGAGTTCGTAAAATTTAAAATTTTTACGTGCAGCGGAAGAGTTTGCATAAAATAATTTCCTAAATTATTTTAACTTCGTATCTAGCATGCAACCTTATAGTGTATCGACATAATCATAAAATAAAAGTTTGCGAAAAGTAAACTAATTTACCAAGTACCTCGCGTAACTCGAAGTAAGGGACGAGATCCAACCGTAGCGTCCCTTGGAAGCTTCGCCTCTATTCGCGTCCACGCCGAGTTCTCTTCGGGATGACTTCGCAAAGTCACGAGTTTTGTGCCGACGAGAACTACTAGATTCTCTATAGGCACAACTTGAAAGATCAAGAGAAGAGTTAGAAACTAACCAACAAGAAGCAACGGAATCGAATTCCGAGAGGAGAGGAGTCGCTATCCGCTTCTTCTTCTTCTTGTTCGGGTTCTTCTTCTTCTAGTGGCTCACGGCAACACCTCCTTGGTGTTGTGATTGGGTGCCGGCCCTAGACGAACTAGGGTGCGCCGGCCCTAGAGAGCTAGGGTGCGCCGGCCCTAAGGAAAGTAGAAGAGAAGGAGGAGAGAAGAGAAGAGAGGGAGAGAATAATTAATCTCTTAATTACTCAATTGGAATTAAGGGCTAGCCTTTGGTTCCTTTATATAGTAGCAACTCCTTTGCTAAGTCTCCCTCTAAACCGAATTAACGGAATTAGTTATAAGAAATTTATCTTATAAATTTTCTTATTGCTTATTCCTTTTAAGCCTAGTCTTATTATAAACAATTTATAATAAAACAAATTAGTTATCATAAGAGATTTATCCTATAAATTCTCTTATGAATTTAATATAACTAACTTTATAATAAAACTAATTATTTATCATAAGAAATTTATCCTATAAATTCTTATGAATTAATTCCGTTTAAACTAAGTCTTTATTATAAACTAATTTATAATAAAAAAACTAATTCTTCTTCTCTTTAAATTATGGAATAAATTTTATAAGAAATTTATAAACTTTCTTATTATGGATAAATCAATTCATAATTGATTTTATAAAATTAAAATGAACCAACTCATGAATTATTTTAATCTTCCATAAAAGAATAAATTTCTATAAATTTTATTTATATAAATTTCTTTATACAAATTTATTTATCCATAATTTATAAAATAAATCGCGCTATATTTATTTTATTAATTAAACCAATTAAATTGGTTTTCTCCTTTTATTTGGCCGGCCACCAAAGAGGGGTTAACACCCTCTTTGGTCGGCCAAACCCAACCCAGACCGTCGCGAATTAAACTCATTTAATTCGCCCAAAAAAACCTTCAAAATACTTAGCCATTTTTAGCTTCTAATGCGCCTCTGACTAACTCAGATTCGACTTATTTCTCTTGATCGGAAAATCCAATTTTCAACTCGTTTTAAATCCCTCGGATTACTCGTAGTGCGTGTGACTAAATAGGCTTTCGATTTATGTTGGCCGTCTATAATTAACTAATTATAGAACGATCATGAGTGGCACCTAGTAGTACATCATGATCCCCAATTAATCGAAAGATCAACGGTTTGACCTCAGAAGAAATTATTCTGAAACCCTTCAGCAGCTCTAATGAATCGTGCCCCATTCCCTTCACCACCTTATACCCACTTGGTTCAGGACACGGTCAATGGTGTCAGTCCCCACTAGGCTGACTACGTCACGCCTAGCCCAAGTAATGTCTTACTCGTCCTTTGGATTTCTAATTACTCTCATGTATTTTAGAGACTCTCACTCTAAACATGATATGCTCTGGCCAGAGGCTTTGAGTAACAATCCGACGATAGGCCTGGGTATACATCTCCTCGCAAGGAGTGGTGAATCCTTTGTAGGCTGTTCAAACATCTTCGGGCACTTCGGCTTATACCCGATCATCCTGGGTCCACACCTCCTTGGAGATGCTTGCTTAAGATGTCAAAGTATAAGTCTCCATGACCAAGATGACTTGAACACCGCAAGTCAAAGGAACATCGCACTTAAGCCGCAGTAAGATCTTCATTGACATATCTACATGTAGATTCTCATATGAAGTCTTACAGCTAGTCACTCCAATGAACTAGTTCCCTTAACTAGCATCCATGTTTATCTCCGGACATCCCAATGTCACCAGCCAGTGAGAATCAGCTGATTAGAGAATAACCCATGCTAGTCTCAACAGAATTGATAGTGTCCATTTTTATCAATTCATCGACTAGGGATATTTTCAATACTTGACATTTGCGCATTTAGAGATAATCACTAGTTGTGATCTCATCACAAATTCTCTTATGCTGTGAGTTATATTGCGGACATTCAATAGATGAGTTTAAGATCCCAATCAAATACACAAGCATGTATACTCAAATAGTGAATTATCATTTATTAATATAAATGTTTTACAATCATAAGGCGATTGCCTTAGGACACTTCTCTCATATCACTAACACGTCCCTGCTCTCCAAGGTCCCTCGGATGCGCACGCAAGCCTCCAGCTTGCTTCCATGCCATCCATCACCGTACTGAGGCCGTCCAGTCAAGTCCATATGCGTAACCTGTACAACCTGCACACTCAACATACGCATATAAGAATATAAGGAAAAACCTAACTTAAACCCTTTGCCCAAACATCAAAACCTATGATCACTCCGGACCATCTTAGGGTCGATTGCTCCAACAATCTCCCCCTTTTTGATGTTTAGCAATCCGTTTAAGTTAGGAAAGCAAGATAGTAGTCAATAGCAAAAACCATGCAATGCAAAAATGAATCCTATCCCAAGGCATCCCACACCTAACCCTCCAAGTTAGGAATTTTACACCTAGCCCTCCAGGCTAGGATTTTCCCACCTAACCCTCCAAGTTAGGATTTTCACCACCTAACCCTCCAAGTTAGGATTTTCTACCAAACCGGGCTTTTTAAAGCTTCTCCCAAGCTCCCCCTTACACTGGACTTACAAAGGCTTTTTAAGAACCTCTCCAAGGTTCCCCTTACGCCGAGAATCGAGCAACCATGCTCCCCCTTAATCTCAGCTCACCCTAAAACCTAGGGTTTTTAGCAAAGGAATGTTTGGTTTCCCAACTTAAACCCAACATTTCTCCCCCTTTGCCATACATCAAAAAGACCCCAAAAATATCCCAATTTATTGGTTCTTTTAATCCCCAATGATGCTAAACACAGTGCTAAACCCCCGTACACTTGTGTCTTATCATTTGGACCAAAGTCAGCTGCTGGATACCCACACCAGCCCTGACCAGTTGACTGCCCCAAGGGCAGTCGACTGATACTCTGATTTCAGTCTTTTCTGGTCAAATTCAGAATTGCGCCAGAAATTCCACAAATCTCCAAAAAATCCTAAATTTCATGGAGAACATTGTGGTACCCATACCTACTTGGGAAAAATACATCTACCCATGTATCTATCACTATTCCCAAGTTTGAGACAAAATCCAAAAATTTTAAAATGAAAATCAAGACAACTAGGAGGCAACCTCCCCCTTTACCCATGCCTTCTCCCAATTTTCATTTTTGAAGGGCTATGTTCTACCCAACTTAACCTCCTAACACCAAGTTAGGTTCTTCCCAACCTAACACCCGAGTTCTTTTCCCTTTGAACACTATTAAAGGCTTGCTCCCCAAGCACCTTTATCCCTAGTGTCAATAAGAACTCAACAAAAGTCTAAAAACTCTAAAGTTTGCAAGCACACTTGCTAGGATATACCCTATCCTAAAAAAATATGATATCATGGAAATATCAAGTGTGCTTGACATTTGGTACACAACTAAGTTCCTTAAAAGATTTGGCATTTTGAAATTAAGTCATTATTCCTTGTGTTTGCCTCTTCTAACCCTTTCAAATTGACACAAGGAATTGTCCTCAACTCTAAGGTTCATCCATAATTCCAAGTGTTTCTGAAAAACCCTTCAGAAATCACTTATTAACACTCTGCCCAGACCCTCAGTCGACTGTCCAAATGGCAGTCAACTGCCAAAACTCACAGAGAGTTTCCGGGCTCTTACCAGTCGACTGCCCCCAGGGCAGTCGACTGATACCTGATTTTCAGCTTTTCAGGCCGAAATTCAGAAATGTCCTAAAAATTCTACAAATCTCCAAAAATTCTGAAATTTTGTGGTGAGACTTGTGAAGCCAATATCCACTTGGGAAAAATACGTTTCCAGATAAATGTACTTCGGATCCCAAGATTGGCACCAAACTCCACTTATCCTAAAGTGTATCATTAAAACCTTAGCCCAAAGTTCTAATTTTGACCTCATCTTGATTCTTCTTCCCATACTCATTCATAATCCATTAGTAGCATCAATTTACATGGTATTCTCACATTAAGCCCAATTTCTTTCAATTATAATACCATTTCCACTCTTTTTCTCCCTACATCCCCTTTTTAGTGTGCCAAAACTTAGAATTAAGACTTACCCAAGTCTCCCAATCCTATTTGGCACATTTCATCCAATTCCTTGGGAGAAAAACTTTTGAGATCCATTTACCATGGACCCCAAAGGCTCCTAGAGCTCCCCCTTGAGCTCTTAGCCTTAGCCACCTCCCTAGGTGACTCCATCCACACTAGGCCACACCGGTGTGCCACCGGTGACTCTTGATCTACAGAATTGACCTTTTTAACCTTGGACATCTTGTCCTTGGTTCGGTCACTCTTTTTACCCTTGGATGGCATTTCCTTGTCATCCTTGGACTTTCCCTCCTTACTAAGATTGTATGTTTTCCCAACATGCTTCTTTCCATTGCCCTTGGAGGTCTTAGATCGGTACCCCAGTCTCGATCTATCATAATTGGGTTTGATGCTACCCAACACCATATCTAAGCCCTTAGACCCAACCGTGAATCTTTCTAGGGCTTTTTCTAATGTATCAAGCCTTGCCCTCAAGACTTGATTTTCCTTCTCTGGACCTTTAATTTTGGAGTCCATATGTCCACTTTGGACATCCCTAGAACTACCCATTTTCTTAGGCATATTCTTTCCCTTCTTGGAATTAGTGCCATGATCTTTAGATACAAAGGTCCTAGATTTACCATGATGCATGCTTTTCTTAGAATATTGATCTACCTGGTTATCCTTAGTCCTATCATTATATTTAAAACCAAGGTTATGCATCATTAGGCAGTTTTCATGAAATCTAGCATGCATGGATGAACAATTTGCATAATTTCTAACATTCATGGAGGTATTTAGATTTGAGTGGAAAATTGACCTAGGGTTAGGAATTACCTCCCTTACCCTTGTAGTCCCTCCGTGTTGTGATCTTTGCTTCCTTCTCTCTTCTTTCTCCCATCTTCTTAGATGCTCCATTTTCTTGAGCTTTCCACTCATTGGGCATCTTGTGTCGTAGTGTCCTAGCTCTCCACACGTGAAGCATCTAATTTTCTTCTTAGCTTGAGCCTCTTTATTCCTACAACCCATGTTAGATTTAACCGAAATTGAAATGGATTTAGATTTTACCTCCCTTTTACCTTTTGGGCACTTGTCTTTGTAGTGCCCCTTTTCATTGCACCCAAAGCACGTGATATGCTCTTTCAATTTGGCTTTGATGGAGGTGGAGGCTAGGTTGACTTCTTCTTCAACCTTGGAAGAGGTGGATGCTTCCTCTTGTTCTTGCATTAGTGAAGATCTTTCCTCCCCCTCAATTCTTGAAGTGGTGGCCTCCTCCTCTTCTCTAGATGAGGTGGATGAACTCTCACTTTCTTCTTCCACTTCACTTGATGAGATGGTTGATTCTCCTTCTTTTTCTTCTTCTTGAACCATTTGACTCATCCCTTTGGGCTCCTCTACTCTTTGAGTTGTTGTAGGGTTCTTGTGCACTTCTTCTAATTTATTCCACAACTCATATGCATTCTTATAACTCCCTACATTATTCAAAACATTGTTAGGCAAGAGATTTACTAAAATACTCATTACCTTTTCGTTTGCCTTGGAATAGGCTTGTTGCTCTTGAGTCCAACATCTAGGACGAAACTTCTTGCCGTGCTTGTCCTTTGGAATTTCGAAGGGCTCATTTATCATCATCAAGCACTCCCATTCCATGCCCAACCATGTCTCCATTCTCGATTTCCAATACCCGAAATCCTCATGGTTGAAGGCCGGCGGAGTGTAAATATTTTCACCCAACTTGTCCTCCATAGCTTTCTCCTCTAGCATATGCTCCCTCGGCGGTTAGTCCGATCAAGAGCGGTTCTTCGCTCTGATACCAATTGGTAGGATCGATGCCGTACGCTAGAGGGGGGGTGAATAGCGTTTCGAACTCTTTCTTGAACCTGCATTGTTAGTAGCAAAGCAGAATATACAATAAACAACAAAAACAACGCTAACAAACCGTATTTAGTTGGTATCCACCCCGGCCGGGTGACTAATCCAACAATCCGTCAGTGGATCACTCCTCGGATAACCTCCGGCTACCACGTGTCGCTCCTTGTGGGTGGAGAAACCTCACCACAACACCAACCAAAGCTTTGGACACGAAGACTACTAACTTGCCCTTAACCAAGACAAGTTTCGTCAAGAAACTCAGCCACCACGACGTCCTCTTTAAATAGGACTCGGGGCTGATTTCTCGCTACCAGTCGACTGCCCCCAGGGCAGTCGACTGGTGCCAGCCAAATTCGACCGTTACACCCCCAACGTTCGAATTTTAGCCAGCTCACCAACCACCTACTAGTCGACTGCCCCCAGGGCAGTCGACTGGTCCCTAGCTGAAACCCTTTCCCGAGTACATTCACACAGCACTCGATCCTCACGACTCGACTGACTCCTCCTCCGCAGCCTCGACTGTTGCCTTCGCGCCCTCTTCATCTTCGGCCCTCGCCCCTCAGATGCGCACGCAAACCTCCAGTTTGCCTCCATGCCACCCTTCACGTACGCCTCAAAGTCCGCGCCCATCAGCTCATCGTCCCTGCTCTCCAAGGTCCCTCGGATGCGCACGCAAGCCTCCAGCTTGCCTCCATGCCATCCATCACCGTACTGAGGCCGTCCAGTCAAGTCCATATGCGTAGCCTGTACAACCTGCACAATCAACATACGCATATAAGAATACAAGGGAAAACCTAACATAAACCCTTTGCCCAAACATCAAAACCTATGATCACTCCGGACCATCTTAGGGTCGATTGCTCCAACAGGGCTATGACAACTGTACGCACCTTGCTATCACTGCTCCTAGGTGACCGGGTGGACAGGATGCTGGTGGAGACTCCGCTCCTACCCCAAGCAATGGGGAAGTCAAGCTCTCATCTCCTCGTGGCTCAGTACGAGAAGGGATCCCTGGCTGCTACCACGCCCGCGCTCACCCTCCAAATAGTGGTCGAACGGAGCAATACAGGGCAAATACGCACATCCTACGGTATCCACTAACCCATGAGTGGCCGTGTGCGCATATCATGTACCGGAAGACGATAGGCTCAACCACAAGCGAGTCGCTGATCGCCGGCATGCAACAATGCAGAGATGGTGTATGATAGATACACATACCTCCCTCACCAAGTCCTCAGTATACTAAGTCTCAGTCTGAAATCCTATAACAGGAAATACTGGTGACCTACAAGGTATACTGGCCGGAAACTACAGATCTCTCATGTCAAATACAAGAGATACATCTCGATATCTAAGCATACATATAGATATGACAATACTTGAGACTGTATGGAACTAACAGCATGATAACTCAGGGATAAACAACAAGTATCCAGAACCGGCATAATAAACAAGGATAACGTATAATCTTACTGTTATCTATAACAAACCACGCATAGCAATATGATAATATCTAAAAGATAAGTCAAAGGGTACCCGCCTCACAAGAGAGATACTCGTATCAGAAAAGGGCCTCCCGTCTGGTCATCAGCAATGATGCACCCAATCAAAGTCCTGTATCAAAGGTATAATGTTTAGGTCCCATGACATATAATTTATAGCTAAACGACCTACCCTAATTAATTAGGATCGTCCTAAATTATCCTGTTTCATTTAATTAACCATCATTAAATGATTAGGCTTTAATTATCCCAAATTATCCCGATTATATTTCAATTAGGTTTTCGAACCCGAATCGATCAAGTTTAGGTTATTAGGTTTAATCCCCCAATTAACCCTAATCATGCCACAACTTAACTAGTTTAGGATTTTAACAACTAAATGGATTAATTCCAACTCCACAAACAGAACCCACGACGTATCAAAATATTCTGATCAAGATACAACGTATCCCACAGCACAAGCTACCAGATTAACAAAAGCATACCCAAACCACTCACGGTAGGTCATAGGAATCAATGTAAACAAAGTAAAATAGGATTCCTTACATCTAAATTTGATCCATCACAGAACACACATCCAAAATTCCAGCTCAAATCATCCCAACAGCCCCCTGATCAGTTTCCTACTCAACACTTAGTTCACCCAAAGCTCACCGTGTGCTATTTCAGATCAAACAGAGCTGTAATTAAATCTGGGATACATAACTATAGGACAGAGTAATTCTAAGAACCCATCAAAACTAGAAACCAACTCTGAAAACAAAACCGAGATTCCCAAACAACTAAATAACGAGAGCAATTCAACTAAGTTAGGATGATAGCCTCTCATCAAACTGATCCAATGCATCTCAAAGCAAAACAAAATTATGGTAGTATTCCACACTCAAATCAGGGAATCCTCACCTTAGTAGCCGACAGCAACTTCCCTGCTCCAAATCCGGCGACACCGCACTAGAGGAAAAGGGATCAGCTAATATCAACTCCTTTGCTTCGATCAAACTTTGATCAACTAGGTTGCGAGCCAATCTCTGCTAGAGAAGTTGTGGTAACCCAACATTCAACCTTCAATTGGGAATCAATGGAATCTTGAAATCCTAGATCTAGTAACTCACCTGCTCTGGATTGGAAGAGGTGCGCGCCTCATCCTGTGCTGGAGTTGAATAGCGCCATCAACCCTATAGCCGACCCACCACCACAAGGCCAAGGGAAAAACGGGGGTTCTGCGATCGTCGCTCCACCGCAGGAGAAAGCGCAATCGCCTGCTACTTTGCGTGGATAAGAGGAAGAAGAGAAGAGAGCAGACGTTGAGTGGTGTTGGCTGGGAGCGACGGTTGCTGTTTAGGGATCGCGAAGAGAAGAGGCGTCGGGTCGGCGCTGGCTGCGGCTTCGCAAGGGAAGAAGAAAATGAAAGGAGGAAGTGGGCGGCTGCGTCTAGGGCACGAGGGGAGGAAGTTTTAATTAGAGGGGAGCGGGGTCTTTTTACAGAAAGGTCCTCTAACTTTCAGTAATTTTAATTCTACCCTTAAGGTAAGGGTTTTAGCTATTTAACCCTCTAATTTATTTGTAATCCACATCACATCTCTAGGATTAGATAGTTTATCCTCTTAACCCCAAAGTTTTAGCCAAAACTCGAACAATTCCTCAAATATTTAGATACATTTTTAGTTTAGACCTTTAGGATTAAGTATTAAGCAATTTAACCCTTCATAGTTTATGAATTCACCTTAAACCTTTTTCCCTAATTCGATAAACCCTAGACTCAATCCGGAAAAATCTTGAAAAATTTTCTGGTCCAGATTTTCGAATTGCCATATTTTATATTCTCCCCCACTAATAAAAATTTGGTCCCCAAATTTTTCTCATTCCTCATAAGGTACACACTAGCATCAAAACATGTCTGTCCTCATCATGAGTAATTACTTCGACCGATACCCTAAGGTTACACTGTTACGAAGCAACTGGGGTTATCAATCCAGAGGTTATTATCCGATAACCAGGTATATCCGAACAACCAATCATTCATCCCAACTATCCAGGGGACTAAATCCTAAAATCACTGGCGCTCTACCTATACTTCGATCTTCAAACATATAACGTCAAATCCATGGGTATCACTCAAGTATCCCCAAAACAATAACATCCTTCAAATATCACAAATCATATATATATCTTCCACTAGACCGTCAAAAGATAACATATAGTTAAAGATTCCGCCAATAAATCATACCATATGCTACTAGCAATAACAAACTTCCAAATAACCGATCACAGCAAATCATATATCCACCAAATGATCTATCAGAAAGCTACAAATCCGACAAGTCCATATCCACTACTAGAATCCTCAAAACAAAACATAACATAGAGATTCATCAATCTCAATCCACCTCTCAACACCATAACGGGTCGTACATCCCGATATACCATCGAGATTATCTAACCACGAACACTCAATCTATGAGTCAAAATCCCTCATAGAATCGCGTAGCAATGCGCGAGTCGACCAACCATCGCCTTGTAACCCAATATTCTCCGGTTCCTCCACTCACGGTTCAAAAACCCCGGAGGTCCAACTCCGTAACCTAGAGTCACGCTACCTCTCAAGAGTATCTAAACATAATTACGAAGTGATTCTTTGTTCCCTGGAAGTCATCCTCGACATCTTCCACCCAAAAGTGGTCTAGCCTCGTAAGTGATTCGCCTCAGCACAAATCATAAGTACGAAAGTATCTTCTTGGTTCTTCAAACCAAGTACAAGCGGTAACCCGTAAGTGTCAAGCGACTAGCTCCACACTTTTCTATATCAACTCAAATCACCTATCAAACTGTACCTTCTAGGTCATCAACCAGGTACAGATGATCCATGGTCAAAGTCCCCAAGGAACAGATTGTATCAATCCTCTATTAATCATAATAATATGTAGCTACTGCTACCCTATTGCATCAATGCAGATCATGTACTCAAAACATGACATCTAGCTTATCTGTCCAGATATACGCAACATAAGAAAACTTGTAGCTCCATGAGCTACTGTGAATTGATCCAATAACATGCGAGAATTTCTAACTATACATAAATATATAGGAATAACAACATGATCCAATGACATGAAAGAATTTCTAACCATACCTAAATATACAGGGATGGTAGCATGATCCGATAACACGAGATAATTTCTAAATCATACCTCGATATACAGGTATAGTAACATGATCCAATAACATGTGAGAATTTCTAAATCATACCTAAATATACAGGTATAGTAACATGATCCAATAACATGTGAGATTTTCTAAATCATACCTAAATATACCGAAATGGTAGCATGATCCGATAACACGAGATAATTTCTACATCATACCTAGATATACAGGTATAGTAACATGATCCAATAACATGTGAGAATTTCTAAATCATACCTAAATATACAGGAATGGTAACATGATCCAGTAACATGTGAGAACTACTAACCATACCTAAATATACAAGAGGGGTAACATGATCCAATGACTTATGAGAATTTTCTAACCAATACCTAAATAGGATAAGGGATCCAAAAGATCAGGAGAAATACTTGTCGCCTGAAGAAGTCCCATCGCCAAGTCCCAGACAACCACATCGAGAAAAACACTCCGAACAAATCCGACAAGACTAGTAAAATAAGTAGGCATCGTAAACCTACGTTCTGATACCAAAATAAATTGGTATCAGACAGACACCGAAAATCCACCAGTCCTCAAGGTATCCGACAACCTGAGCTCTGATACCAAAATAAATTGTCACGCCCCGAGACCCAGGAGCCACTGTTCCAATATAAAATCGGACATCATCTCCCCTATCCGGCGGATAATTTACACATATATACATTATCCAAACACACACGCAGAAAATAATTTGGCCTCAGGCCTCAAAACCAAGACATAAACTGACCATAACACAAAATAAATCATACCTGACTGCGGACCGGTCCGACTTACAATGAAACAACCAATACAAAAACCCCTTAGGGTACAAAACAACACTCCCAAGACATATACAAATCCAATAACTGAATATGAAAACATAGACACTACTAAGTACAAAACAAACTTTATCGTCGTGATGGGTAGGGACTGGCTGCTGGGCTCTTCTGGCGACTCCAAGTATCTCAACCTGAAATAAAAACATATGGCAATGGTGTGAGTCCATAAACTCAGCGAATACCCAGTAGATATGCATAGTACGTTATAATAACAATAGGAGTCTACGCTGATACAATCTCATATGAAAAATAGGAAAAGGTATACTGAAGATACTGAATAAAGATACATACTCGAATCCATCTATCCTGCAGAGGGTGAAATAAATCCCTATGGAACAAGTATAACATATAATCCAAGATAAACAGGTATCCAGTATATGCATGTCAAACAAGTGCAGAAATCAAGTGCAGCAAACAATGCACGATGCAAAATATGCACATGGTGCAATGACATGTGTCACCCCTGACACCAGTCAGATCAACGTACACCTGTCATAAGGACGTCTGAAAGGGTAGGGCTATGACAACTGTACGCACCCTGCTATCACTGCTCCTAGGTGACCGGGTGGACAGGATGCTGGTGGAGACTCTGCTCCTACCCCAGGCAATGGGGGAGTCAAGCTCTCATCTCCTCGTGGCTCAGTACGAGAAGGGATCCCTAGCTGCTACCACGCCCGCGCTCACACTCCAAATAGTGGCCGAACGGAGCAATACAGGGCAAATGTGCACATCCTACGGTATCCACTAACCCATGAGTGGTCGTGTGCGCATATCATGTACCGGAAGACGATAGGCTCAACCACAAGCGAGTCGCTGATCGCCGGCATGCAACAATGCAGAGATGGTGTATGATAGATACACATACCTCCCTCACCAAGTCCTCAGTATACTAAGTCTCAGTCTAAAATCCTATAACAGGAAATACTGGTGACCTACAAGGTATACTGGCCGAAAACTACAGATCCCTCATGTCAAATACAAGAGATACATCCCGATATCTATGCATACATATAGATATGACAATACCTGAGACTGTATGGAACTAACAGCATGATAACTCAGAGATAAACAACAAGTATCCAGAATCGGCATAATAAACAAGGATAACGTATAATCTTACTGTTATCTATAACAAACCACGCATAGCATTATGAGAATATCTAAAAGATAAGTCAAAGGGTACCCGCCTCACAAGAGAGATACTCGTATCAGAAAAGGGCCTCCCGTCTGGTCATCAGCAATAATGCACCCAATCAAAGTCCTGTATCAAAGGTATAATGTTTAGGTCCCATGACATATAATTTATAGCTAAACGAGCTACCCTAATTAATTAGGATCGTCCTAAATTATCCTGTTTCATTTAATTAACCATCATTAAATGATTAGGCTTTAATTATCCCAAATTATCCCGATTATATTTCAATTAGGTTTTCGAACCCGAATCGATCAAGTTTAGGTTATTAGGTTTAATCCCCCAATTAACCCTAATCATGCCACAACTTAACTAGTTTAGGATTTTAACAACTAAATGGATTAATTCCAACTCCACAAACAGAACCCACGACGTATTAAAATATTCTGATCAAGATACAACGTATCCCACAGCACAAGCTACTAGATTAACAAAAGCATACCCAAACCACTCACGGTAGGTCATAGGAATCAATGTAAACAAAGTAAAATAGGATTCCTTACATCTAAATTTGATCCATCACAGAACACACATCTAAAATTCCAGCTCAAATCATCCCAACAGCCCCCTGATCAGTTTCCTACTCAACACTTAGTTCACCTAAAGCTCACCGTGTGCTATTTCAGATCAAACAGAGCTGTAATTAAATCTGGGATACACAACTATAGGACAGAGTAATTCCAAGAACCCATCAAAACTAGAAACCAACTCTGAAAACAAAACTGAGGTTCCCAAACAACTAAATAACGAGAGCAATTCAACTAAGTTAGGATGATAGCCTCTCATCAAACTGATCCAATGCATCTCAAAGCAAAACAAAATTATGGTAGTATTCCACACTCAAATCAGGGAATCCTCACCTTAGTAGCCGACAGCAACTTCCCTGCTCTGAATCCGGCGACACCGCACTAGAGGAAAAGGGATAAGCTAATATCAACTCCTTTGCTTCGATCAAACTCCGATCAACTAGGTTGCGAGCCAATCTCTGCTAGAGAAGTTATAGTAACCCAACATTCAACCTTCAATTGGGAATCAATGGAATCTAGAAATCATAGATCTAATAACTCACCTGCTCTTGATTGGAAGAGGTGCGCGCCTCATCCTGTGCTGGAGTTGAATAGCGCCATCAACCCTATAGCCGACCCACCACCACAAGGCCAAGGGAAAAACGGGGGTTCTGCGATCGTCGCTCCACCGCAGGAGAAAGCGCAATCACCTGCTACTTTGCGTGGATAAGAGGAAGAAGAGAAGAGAGCAGACGTTGAGTGGTGTTGGCTGGGAGCGACGGTTGCTGTTTAGGGATCGCGAAGAGAAGAGGCGTCGGGTCGGCGCTGGCTGCGGCTTCGCGAGGGAAGAAGAAAATGAAAGGAGGAAGTGGGCGGCTGCGGCTAGGGCACGAGGGGAGGAAGTTTTAATTAGAGGGGAGCGGGTCTTTTTACAGAAAGGTCCTCTAACTTTCAGTAATTTTAATTCTACCCTTAAGGTAAGGGTTTTAGCTATTTAACCCTCTAATTTATTTGTAATCCACATCACATCTCTAGGATTAGATAGTTTATCCTCTTAACCCCGAAGTTTTAGCCAAAACTCGAACAAGTCCTCAAATATTTAGATACATTTTTAGTTTAGACCTTTAGGATTAAGTATTAAGCAATTTAACCCTTCATAGTTTAAGAAGTCACCTTAAACCTTTTTCCCTAATTTGATAAACCCTAGACTCAATCCGAAAAAATACTGAAAAATTTTTTGGTCCAGATTTTCGAATTGCCATATTTTATAGTAAGTGAGGGCGCGTTCCCCGTCGACAGAACAGTAGGCGTCGGTTCGACCTAGGGCTCCATTTGGGAGACCCAAAGTCGGAATCAAGATAGCTAAGGTTGTATAAACTAACATATTAATTGCTTTATATTGTTTTGGACTAACCCTGGATGCAGGACCAAAGGAACGAGTGTCTGCAGCTCAGAGAGCCTCAAAGGAGTGAGGCAGAGGCTGAGTAGGGCGCCCGGAACCTCCCGGGCGCCCCCAAGGTGAACACAAAGCAAAGTGAGCTTCGGCAGCTTATGGGCGGGGCGCCCCCATGCTCTCGGGCACCCCCAGGTCAAGCCAACGAAGCAAGCCTGCGAGAAGCCACCGGATGAGAGTTGACCCGGTCAATCCGGGCGCCCCCACCGACCCGGGCGCCCCCAGTCAAGATCTGATCCCGAGTTTGAAGGGATCAGAGCTGACCGAGTAAAACTCGGATCAGCTGACACGTGGGGGGGGCACCCCTGACGTTCCGGGCGCCCCCAGGTGCTATAAAAGGGCCTTCGACCCAAGGCTTCAAGCATTCAATCCATTCAACGCAACTACGCTCTTCTGCTCCCGCGCTCTGCTCCAGAAACCTCCCGACTCGAGATACAAGCGCCGACGATGTCCCTCTACTCCGAGAAACATTCCACATCGGACGTCGGTAACGAAGAGCAATTTCTTTTTGTGTTTACTATACTGCAATTATAGCATCTATTTGTAAACCATTTTGCGCACATATAGAATTGTCCGCAGTAAACGGTCAACGACCGTGGGCCTTGGAGTAGGAGCCGACCGCGACTCCGAACCAAGTAAAAAACTTGGTGTTTGCGTTTGTTTTAATTTTCGCTGCGTAATTTCTCTAATTGTTAAATCCGAACGTTTTCTGATATTCACCCCCCTCTATCGGTTCTCTCGATCCAACACTTCCATCCTCCTCAGATTCAGATGACGAAGATGAAACCTCCTTCTTCTTCTTCTTTTCTTTCTTCTTCTTTACCTTGTCCCCTGCCACAAGAGCAATCCCCTTCTCCTTGGGGCCTTTGTTAGCGATCTCGTGTAATTCCATTTCACAAAATAAGTCATCTATCTTAGCAATAGACAAGTCCTTGGATACCTTATAGGCATCCACCATGGATGACCACAAAGCATTCCTAGGAAACGGTAAGTGAACTTCATGGTAGATTCAAGGAGATTCTCAATGAAAATTTTGAAAACTTGCACCAACAATGAAAATTTTGAAACAAACACAAGTCTTTTTCCCTTTTAATGATCATTTCCCTTCTCCTTTTGAAAATACTTAGGATAATTTTTTGAAAGCATTTATAAATTTTGAAAACTAAATTTCAAAACTCTTCCCCCTTTTTGAGAAAAAAGTTAAAGTCCTTGTTTTTTGTTAAATAAAGATCAGCAAATTCTGATCAAGTATATTTTGCAAAACTTTTGAAGTTTGAAAAAGTTAAGGTACCTTTGTTTTTGAAAAGACTAATAAATTTTTCTGAAAAAGGAATTTTAATTTCTCTTAAAAAGTTTGTACTAAAAACAACATACTTTGCCCTTCAAAATATTTTGCAAATATAATTTTGCACATAGAAATATTTTGCAACTTAGAAATATTTTGAAATTTTTTTTCCAACTTAGAAACATTTTGTACTTTGAAATATTTTGCACATAGAAAAAGTATTTTGTACTTTTAAAATATTTAAAACAATATTTTATACTTGCAAACTATTTTGAACTTAAAAAAACATTTTTCACTTTTAAAAAAATAGTATTTTGAAAATATTTTAAAATATTGTGCACTTTAAAATATTTTGTACTTAAAAACATTGTGCACTAACATTAGGGGAAAAAAATTGAACTTCCCTAAGTCTGACAACAATCCTACGAATCTTGTTGATCACAAGAATAATTCCTATATGTCTTAGCTAGGGATGTCTCTATAAGTGAAGATTTTAATAAGATTTTGTTTTGAATGCATAATAATTTTCTTGATTTGGTTTCTTTTCCAGTCTGACACAATCCTAGGAAACATTGCTAACTACAAGGACATTTTCCTAAGTGTCCTGGATATTTTCCAAACTCAAGTAAAAATTATTTCAAAAGTACTTAAAGTCAAAAGGATTTTGATGATGAGTTTTAAAAAGATAACATTATGTTTTCAAAATGATTTTGAAAATATAGTGTATGAAAATATAATACTTTTTGAAACATTTAATAGTTATTTTAATTTGACCTCCCCCTAAACTTGACACAGTCCTAGGAAGCTTGTTGACTACAAGTGATCTTCCTCTGAGTCTTAGAGTTTGATTCAAACTAAAAGAATTATCTAATAATTTTGAAAAATAATTGTCAGAAAATAGAATCAATTTCTTTTGACTTAGACTCCCCCTAAATTTGATACATCTTAGGAGTTATTATAGATCATAAAGAAGGCTTCCTATGTGTCTTTAGGGTTTATCAAAAATCAAAAGAGTAATTAAAACAATTTCTGAAAGACATTTTGAAATGATAGTATTTGACGAAGTATTTTTGGAAAAATCTTTTGAAGGACATAATAATTTTTGTGGAAATAATTTTCAAAAAACTATTTTGAAGGATAAATGGGTTTTTGAAACATTTTTCGAAAACGTATTTTGAAATGTGGTATTTAAAAGTATTTTGAAAGACCTAAATTTTTGAAAAGAGTAATTTCTGAAACGAATAAATTTTGAAAAATAACTTTTAAAAGAACACAAAGAAAACTCCCACTGAACCTGACAGTGTCTAACTCTACCTAAGTGTCTTAAGGGACTTTAGTGTTGACCTAAAAGGTTTGTGTACTTTTAGGTCTAAGTGTGTAGGTCAACTAATTTTTCGAAAAGATATAATTTTTGAAAAAAGTAATATATGTATAAGCAATCAGGCAAGCATGAAACTCATAAAAATATTATTATGTTTAAACATTATTTTGAAAATATATTTTTACAAAAATATCCTAAAGATTTTGAGAATATTTTGGAAAACATTTGTCAGTTAATTAATCCTTAACTTCTCACCCATTCTGAATGTCTCAATACAAGCAAGCATGGTTGCCTTATGGGTGTATTATGAGATGCTTGAATAATTTTTCTCAATTTATTTATAGACTGGTTGACCTTGAGTTAGATTCGAGTTTAATCAATTTGTAATTTAAAAGTAGATTTCAATAATCGGCTTCCAAGTCTTGGCGATGCACAGAGGTCTTCTTTGGCCGTAGCCTTATTGGATCATCAACCTTTTCCTTAGACAAAGCCTTTTAAATAAATAATACCTTTATTTTACTCTTCGAAAAACTCTGGTCTAACTAGTCTAGGATGTGGCGAGGTAGCTTCAGCTAGTTCCACTTAGCTAGGACAAACTTCCCTAACGTATTATCATCTCGCCCCACCCTGGTACTAGGTTAGGCAAGTGTCAACCAATCTTTTCCTATCTAACCGTTCTAATTCATGTAGAAAATTAAACATGAATGATATGACGAAAAAAATAAGCAAATGCATGAACATGACATTTATGCATGAGTCAATCAAGTCATAATATTTTAATTAAGTTTCTAATAATGTATCAAATTCTTGATTTGATACATATCGTGTGAACTCGCGAATATGCCAACCCACTTTGACATATTTAATATTATTTTAGTTGGATGTTTCAGTTGAGTAAAATTTTGTTTAGTTACATATTTGAAGGTAATTAATTTGAATTTTAGTTCATCGATTATATTAAATTAAGGATTGAAAAACTCAAGTTGTGGAGTTAATTAAGTGTAATTATTAAAAGTTAATTGAAGTTTAAATTATAAAAAAATTAATTAAGGTTGACTTTAAAAATTGATTAAGGTTGAAAAAAAATTAATTAAGGTTGAAATTATTAAATATTAATTAATGTTGAAATTATTAAAAATTAAATAAGGTTTTGATTATTACGAATTAATTAGGTTTAAAAACGATTAGGAATTATTTAGAACTAAAATTGTTACGAATTAATTAGAATTTAAATTAATTAAGAATTTATTAGCATTTAAATTAATTAAGAATTAATTAGAGTTTAAATTAATTAAGAATTAATTAAAAGTTAAAATTAATTAAGAATTAATTAGGTTTAAAATTAATTAAGAATTAATTAGAGTTTAAATTAATTAGGAATAAAATTATTAAGGTTAAATTATTTAAGAAATAATTAAGGTTAAAATCAATTAAGGTTAAATTATTTATGAATTAATTAAGGTTAAGATCAATTAAGGTTAAATTACTTAAGAATTAATTAAGGTGAATGTCACTACCCCAGAGGAGAATGCTTACTCGAAAATAGGACAGTATCTCCCTTGTACGGCCGACAAGTTGGGACATAAATACATATCACACCACTAATATAGCTCAGCCACAAGCGGCTGACATCACAATAATAAATAAAAGACACATTCACGCAGTTTATATCGAAACAAAATAAATGGATAGCTCAGCCATCTTTAACATAAAGAAAGTCTACATACCAGTAATAACGACAAATCCAAACCGATACTTGACAAATAAAAATAACTGTGGAAATAAATCAGACACTAAATCAAACCAAACCAACATGGTGGGACTGAGGGACTGGCGACTGAATGCTCTCCTGGCTCTAAGAAATGCAACTACCTGCTATCTGAAATAAAAAGAGAAAGCAGGGGTGGTGAGTCCGGGCGGACTCTGCGGGTATATGAGTAGACAATAAGCATGACACAACAAAAGGTAAAATAACTAGAGAACCAACTGGGAATAGTCCATAAGGAATATAGGAACACCTAAACATGCATAACATATATAGAACAATATGTTATAAAATCGAATAACAACTAAACAGGTGTAAAACAACGCAACAACAACAAAACCAAGATATACATGCATGTCAATTAAGTGCAATAACCATAGCTCATATAAATGCAACAATCACAAGAAAATGCATAAACGAAATACGTATGCATATGATGCAATGACATGTGTCACCCCTGATGCCAGTCAAGCCGCCAACACATCCCATCTGTGTGACCGAGTGGGTAGGGCTGTGACAACTGTACGCACTACAACGAATACCACAAAAAGGTGTGGTTGAGTGGACAGGATGCTGGGGAGCCAACACTCCAAACCCCGATACATAGGGGGAGCTATCAATGGCTACAATATCCCTCGATAAACAATGGTGAGGGTGTCACTGCTTGCCTACAACTACAACATGTGTGACATAACAGGACAGTTGCTCGCACTCTAGTAACTACCACGATAACAAGTGGTTGAGTGAATCAAGCAACTAAATGTCTAATGATAGCTTATCCATATGGAAGCCCAACAGTCGTTAGTATGCAACGTGCAGATATGGTGCATGCTACAAGATGCACGAACAACCGAAGAAACAATAATGCATCAAAAATCCAACAAGTCAACAATGCATCAATACAACCAACCAGAAATTGAAAACCAACGATTATGCATCTACACTACTAGGTAGGATATTTCTAATGCCAAATAAACCTAATTGTGTTTAATGGACTTCTAAGTACTCGCGTACAAGTTGCACTTTACGGAACAGAAAACCAACAGGGGATTATACGGATACGAATTTTGAATACTTAAAGATCAACGAAGAATAAGTATCAACGGCGATATTAAAATAACAAACAACAAAGAATAAGGTCAAGGAACCTACTAGACATAAAATAGTCATGCTTTAAGGTAAAAGACACTACTCGAGTACAAAGGAGAAGTACCCACCTTTTAATTGTAGAACATGACAGAAAAGAACCTCCCACGATCGATGATGTGAGTCCAAGGTCAAAGTCCTGTTAAATAATTAGAATTAAGCTATTTATACAATTAAATAAATTAGCTAAATAAATAATCAAACACGGTTAGATTAAATCCTAACTATAACACTTATTTAATCAACACATAACTGTTGGAACCGGGTGCATATTGACATGGATACAGGTTCGTAATTTTAAAATTAATTACGTGCAGCGGAAGGTTTAGCATAAATAATTTCTCTAAATCATTTAACCACACATCTAAGCATGCAATTTTATCTTGTGTAGACCTGATCATATATTTAAAATTTTTGCAGAAACATAAACTAATTTACATATTACCTCGCATAACTCGAAGGAAGGGACGAGATCCAACCGTAAGCGTCCCTTGGAAGCTCTGCCTCTATTCGCGTCCACGCCGAGTATCTTCGAGATGACTTCGCAAAGCCACGAGTTTTGTGTTCTCGAGAACTACTAGATTCTCCGAGAACCCGACGAGAAAAACCAAGAGAGAAGTCGGAAGACTAACCACAAAAGGATGCCCGGCTGGTGCTCCTTCTTGGGGCTGGTTGGCGCACGATAAGAAGGGGAGAAGAGAAGGAGAGAAAGAGAGGAAGAGAAAGAGAGGGAGAGAGCCTATGCCTTCATCTCTATGATTCACACCCAAGCCTTGCCTTGGGTCCTTTATATAGTGGCCTCTCAACCATCAAGCCTCTCAAATATGGAATAACTTATTCCATCATGCCAAGTTTGATTTTATATCATGGTTAAAATCATATTTTAATTCATGATAAAAATCAATCATGTCTCTTCTCTCTTATGGAATAAATTTCCTTATCATGGTAAATCAATCCATGATTGATTTTATAAAATAAACCAATCCATGGTTCATGTTAATTTCCATGAAAAATAAACCAAACCCTGGTTTATTATATAAAAAATTTATATCATCCATAATTTTATAAAACAAACCACACTTGGTTTATTTTATAAATTGAACCAAAAACTTGGTTCTCTCCCTTTGTTGTGGCCGGCCAAGCAAAGAGGATGGAGGCCCTCTTTGGCCGGCCCATCCAAGCCAAACTTCAATAAATTAAACTTATTTAATTTATCTATTAAGTCTTCAAAAGACTTAGCCATTTTACGCTTCCGATGCGTCTCTGAAAAATTCAGATTCTACTTATCGTTTGGCTCAACCAAACTTAATCTCTCTTGATTGGAAAATCCAATTTTCAACTCGTTTTAAATCCCTCGGATTACTCGTAGTGCGTGTGACTAAATAGGTTTTCGATTTATGTTGGCCGTCTATAATTAATCAATTAATTATAGAATGATCATGAGTGGCACCTAGTAGTACATCATGATCCCCAATTAATCGAAAGATCAACGGTTGACCTCAGAAACAATTCTAAACCCTTCAGCAGCTATAATGAATCGTGCCCCATTCCCTTCACCATCTTATA
>JAGFNQ010006523.1:0-48913 GCA_024364735.1 Boesenbergia rotunda | reverse complement strand
CATCCATGCCTTCCTCCCATAACATTCGCAAGTCTTCAATCAAGGGACGTAAATAAACATCTATGTCATTTCCAGGCTGTTGTGGGCCCGAAATCATCATAGACAACATTATGTATTTCCGCTTCATGCACAATTGAGGAGGGAGATTGTAAATTACCAACAGAACTGGCCATGAGCTATGCTTACTACTCAAGTTACCATATGGATTCATTCCATCCGTAGCAAGTCCAAGCCTAAGGTTTCTTGGCTCATTGCCAAAGTCTGGAAACAATTGATTGATTCTTTTCCACTGCAAAGAGTCAGCCGGATGACGAATCTTTCCATCACATTGGCCTCTCATCTGCATGCCATCTAAGGTTCTTTGAATCTTTTGCATTAGCAAATAATCTCTTGAACCTTGGAATTATTGGAAGATCCATAAGATTTTGCCGGAGGCCCATTTGGGCTCTCATCACAACTAGACTCACCATCCTTCACTTTGTAGCGTGATACCTGACATATGGGGCACTGATGCAACCCTTCAAACTCGTTTCTGTACAAGATGCACATTGGGGCAAGCATGTATTTCTTGTATGCCATACCCATTGGACACAATATCTTCTTTGCCTCATAGTTACGATCCGGTAGTGTATTACCTTCTGGAAGCATAACTTTCAATAACTCAAGCAATTCGGTAAAACTTTTGTCACTCCCACCCATTTTGTGCTTTTATCTTGAACAATTTTAATACTGCTTCCAATCGTGAGAATTGAGTGCACCCTGGATACAACGGCTTCTCCGCATCACTACACAAATGATCATATACATGTGCTCGCTGAAAAAACTCTGGTCCAACATCACGGATCATGTCTTCTAGTTGATCATCCATATCTACATCAACTTGCTCAGTTTGGGACACACTTGGCATGCTTAATGATTCACCATGCATATCCATCTTGTATAACTCTTGCAAAATCCATCGCAAAGAACATGTTCTTCTATTTCATCCACTTTCAAACGTCTTAGGTTCACACATTTTACACAAGACAAAAAATATTTCAGTATTATCACGAGCATTTCTTTTAGCAAATTCTAAGAACTCTTTCACCCCATTCTCATACTCATCACTTGTACGTAAAGCATTTATCCAACTACGATCCATATGTGCACGGACTGTTTGAGAAAGACATTAAAAGGAAGATTATATTAAGAATCGAGTTATCAAAAGGAATATAAAAAACATAAAAATAAAAATCAATGATTAGGAAGACTTAGCATTGGCACATAAATAGAAAAAAATTAAGTTATCAAAAAAGAAAGTTCATCACAAGAACTTGCAAATGTACTTAAGCAAGTGCCCCACCATGAGTTAAACTAAACATAGTAAGTAAGCAAGTGTCAAAATCAATGATTCAGATCTAATTTCTAGGAGTTTCTCAGTGATGTTAATTAGTACCAATGACCATTTTCAAAACTACAAAGCATTAACCTCCTATACAAAATAATCCGTAATCAGGTAGCGCCTGTATCCAAGATAAGATTTAGCTTTTTATATGATTAATCAAATAGCTAAACTAATTACTACCCCTATTTAGAATCTAACCCCTAATTTAACCTAAGCTTCACTAACTTTGTTCGCAGCAGGGAAAGGGACCATCCCTTTGCAATAAGTTCCAATTTACACATAGCTACAACAAAGATGTCCAAGCTGTCCCAAATAAACACCTCACTCATCCCATTAACACCCGACAGCCCTTAAGCTTTTGGCACACAAAATAGCCCTCGCGTGACAACCCAAAAACAAACGAATCACATGAACTACTCATCAATCCAAAACAGAGTTTTTATCCCAGAATAAACTCAAAGTCTAATTGTCATCTCAGCCCATCCCAAACCAATAACCCACGGCAGAGGAAACAAATTTCCCTCGTATACAAAGAAAATCAAACTTGATTGCTAGCCCACGATTCCAAAACCGAAACACAACTCAACGCTACTGATTAAATTCCAAGTATCAAACCCTAAACAATGAACCCTTACCTCAGTCTCCTTGCTTCGATCAAACTCCGATCAAATCCGTTGCCAACAGGCTATGCCGGAGGAACTGTTCGGGATTCGGGGAAGAGCGCTCTACAGTGGAAGGAGGCGCAGTCGCCAGCCAAATCGAGTGGAGAAGAGGAAGACTAGAGGTGGCGTCGGCGCACGGTGAGGAAAGAACCCGCACAGGGGAGGGTCGCACTGCAGCAATGAAAGGAAGGCGAAGACAAACGAGATGGGAGGTTCACCGACGATGAGAGCTCCTAGCCGCGGAGGTCGACCTTGGCGCGATCCCGTGAGGCGAGCTGCGGCGTCGAGCGGAGAGGGGAAGATTCGGCGAGGCTAGGGCACGGGGAGATCTTTCACATGTATGACTTAATTAAAATGCGCGCGAAAATCACATATATTTTTAACACCGGTTGTTAAAAGAACCGGTGTTAAAAGTATAACATATGACCCCGGTTATTTATAAAACCGTAGTTAAATATATTTTTAACACCGGTTGTTAAAAGAACCGGTGTTAAAAGTATTTTAAAGTTCAAATAATTACAAAAATGCCACCGCCTTTTTTTTTAACACCGGTTTTAATACAACCGGTGTTAAAAGCCGTTGTTAAAGGTCTTTTTTGTACTAGTGCATGTAATGTAACTGAGGCTTGCCTCCATACTGTACGGACTGCTGAGGAAGTACCTTAAACTTGTTTGGGCAGTCTTTGGATCTGTGTCCCTCTTGTCCACATGAGTAGCATCCAGTTACACCCAAAAGGCATGCTCCTGGATGGGTCCTCCCTCACTTAGGACAAGGTGGATACCTAGCTTGCTTGTTCTCTGGGTTTCCTTTTTGGCTGCCAGGCCACTGCTTCCTTTTGTGGTTCTTGTTCTTCCAGTTCTGGTTATTTGACTGAGGCTTCTGGCCTCCTATTGCCTTGTTCTCAATCAGGACCGGCTTCTGCTGTGCTTGCTGTGCCTTGATGCTGTTCAGGTAGTGCTCCGAGACTAGAGCACTACTGACCAGCTCCTCGCTGGTCTGGGGTCGATGAATCCCGCTGTTCACGTTGAGTGCTATCTCAGGTCTTAGCATACGGAGCATTAGTCTGACTCGCTCCCTCTCTGTGTTGACTAGCTCTGGACAGAGGCAAGCTAGTCTATTGAACTTCGCGACTGCTTCTCCCATTGGTAGGTTACCTTGTCTGAACTCCATGAAGTCCTCGTAGTGCTTGTTGGTAACCCGCATGTGGAAGAACTCCTCATAGAACTCTTGCTCGAAATCTGTCCAGCTCATCTGGTTGACTATCCTCTTACTCTTGACCCGCTCCCACCACATACGAGCATCTCCAGTTAGGCTCATTGTTCTGTGCCAGGCTCATTGTTCTGTGCCAGGCTCATTGTTATCTTGAACTGGAGTTCTGTCCCTTGCATTAGGAGCTCGGCCTCTTCTTGCCATCTAACAATGCATAAGGGAACCAGAAATCACTACTACATCTCTAGGTATAAACTTGTTTTCTCACTTAGTAACCTAATATCCATTCTAGGGATTAAACATGATTCCGTGATACTAAGGTATTAAACATGCTTCCTTGTTCTATGCACATATGAGTAAGTACTTAAGCATTTCTCTATGCTGCAATTAAGTAAAGGAGCAATAAAAAAACTGAAACTTAAAACTTTCTTACTTGAAGACGGCAAGGTTGATGCTGATGTGTGTGTGATGCTGGAGAATGGGAACTGCTCTGATACCAACTGTAGCGACCCGCCTTCTCTACCTTAGACGAACCGTTACTTGTCTACTATCTGACTCTAATGCACGACTAAAAATGCGGAACTTTTTTTTTTGTATTCAAATCTATCTAAGAATGAGATTCTAACTTTAATAGTCATGCATGATACAATGACACATTACTAGCAATTCTAACCATTAAACTCATCACACAAGGTTCTATAACATTACTAAAGCATTATGGAATATGAATGCAACTTTTCTAAGCATATTTAAAGCAATAAAACTTAATTCAAAAGGAGCCTAACAACATCTTGGCACATGCATCAAATAGCTCCATTAAAGTATCGATATTCAAAACTACTCACGCTCATACTTATCCAATGCAATCATAAGGATGTATATACTAAATAGAAGGGAATAATAAGCTCAAGAATAAGTCTAAAATTCAATGTATCCACATGCTAAACTACTCATGCCCTTGCTCATCTAGTGCATTCACAAAAGTATACATACTAATTGAAATGACATGGGATCTTCATTCTACAAAATTGAGCATGTAAAACTATCCGAAGCATAAATGTTTAATAAACTCCATAACACAATAACTTGGAATTTGGAAACCTTAAACATTGCATTTCAAATAAGCTAAACTGTCTCGTCCCAAGGACCTCTCCAAGGTCAGCCACCACACACACGTCACTCAGCACCGCCTCGTCGCCTTCCTTCAGAATTGCTTGCCTTTACCTTTATCTGCAGTAAGAGGAAATGCAACTAATAAGCATAAAGCTTAGCAAGTACTATCTAGCTCACAAAGTCTCGAAATATGCAAGCATGCTTTTTAAACAATGTGAAAACACATGAGATACTTTTATGCTTAAAAGAAACACTAAAACATGTATAACTCAAAACATGTATACTCAAGCATTAATAAGTCTTAACTCACTTTTTCTTGGCTTAACTTGAAACTTTAGCAATTCTTTAACTTTAAATCTTTCTTTAACTTTTAGAAAATTTCCTTAAACTTTAGAAAAACTTTGCTAAAGCATATACTTGAAAATAATAACTCACTTGGATCCACTTAAGACGTAAGTACCATCTTATGCGCGTTCCCTAAAAGGTTGGGGTAGCGAGCCACCAATCCTAATAGAGCAGACCTTGGTCTACCAGGGCCAAGACCTTGGAATTGGACACCTGGATTTCTTTAACGACGCCCTTGGACACCGGGTACTGGCCTTAGAAAATAAAATACTTACTTTTTCTTATCTTGAATGCCTTGGCATTTTAACGAGCACCTTGTGTGCCCAAATCCCTAAGTCTTGACTTTTGGGGATTTCTTAAGGCCTTGGCCTTTTCTTTTCTTATCTTTATCTTCTCTTTTCTTTTCTCATAACTTTTCTTAGACCCTAACCTCATATAGGGTACTTAATTAAACTTATACAAGCATGGATTAAACTAGGGTTACATGCAAAATCATAACTAAAGGAAAATTACATTTTTAACTTTCTAACGGGAAAAACTTGCGGAAAACCGTCTCTTACTGCAGGTGAGCAGTACTTACCTTGATTTCTTGGACTTACAACCGAAATTAGACGACTAGGGCTCGGGTGAAACTTGAGATCTCTACGAACCGTCCGCGCCTACGTGTTCTTCTCGTCGAGACGAACGAAACGCTCCGACCCCCTTGAGATTCCCTTAGCCGGCGCCCCTTAGGAGAGGAGAGGAGGAAAGAAAACCTAGGTTCCCTTTTGTTTTTGCCGCCCCTCCCTCGCCCCCTTCTCGCACGCAGCTGAAAATTCTCCTCCAAGGGTTTCACGCGACTTAAGCGGGGTTTAAATACCTCTTCATGAAAAAACTTAACTACTCTATAAAATTATTTCTCTCCGCCTTTTGTTGTGCTTGATACCCTAGCCCAGCCGGTCACTTGCGCGCCCTTAAGGGCTTGCTCCTCCTGTGGTCGCGAGTTCGAACCCCCCTGCTGCCCTTTAAAGTTTTTCCTTTTTTTAAAAATACTAAACGGACTCAGAAAATTCCATAAAAATATTCTAAAAATTCCTAAAAATATCTAGAATATTTCTAAAACATTTTTAAATAGTTCTAAGGACTTTAAGAACTTCAATATGGAAATTTCGGGGCGTTACACCCGAAGCCCTTCCGGGAGAGGAGATCTCCCGAGACCCCCTCGGGAAAGTGGAGCCCAAAAAGTCATAAATCCGATAGCCCAACTCCAATATCCGTTACCCTTTCTTGTTCAGGAAAAGTGGCAGATAATTATTGTCTTTTATATATGACAATTAAGGCTCAATAATCGCGGGATCCGTTACCTAAGAACTATCAGGTAACTGACAAGTACGTGTAGGATCGATTTCGTACGCTAGAGGGGGGGTGAATAGCGTTTCTTCGATTCTTTTCACCTACGTTGTTAGTTGCGCAGCGAAAATACAAACAAAAATGAAACTAACAACAAAGACAATGCTAACAAACCAGATTTACTTGGTATCCACCCCGGACGGGTGACTAATCTAAGAATCCGTTGATGGATCACTCCCCGGATAACCTCCGGCTAGTCCTTGTCGCTCCTTGTGGGTGGAGAAACATCGCCACAGCACTTCGACAATATCCAACCACACCAGGCTACTAACAAGCTTTGACCAAGCAAGTTTCGCCAAGAGTCTCAGCCTCCTCGAAGTCCTCTTTAAATAGAACCCTAGGCTGATAACTCGCCACTAGTCGATTGCTCCCAGGGCAGTCGACCGTTGCCACTAAAAATCGACCGTTGCAACCCCAACGCTCGAATTTTCAGCCAACTCACCAGCCTCTACCAGTCGACTGCTCCCATAGCAGTCGACTGGTCCAGAGCTGCAAACCTTCTGTGAGTTTTATCAAGGGCAGTTGACTGCCCAACTCACCCATCTAGGGTTTCCCTCCCCGAGTACACTTCTCTCAGCACGACCCCTAGGATTTCTCGAGTACAATCACACAGCACTCGTACCCTCACGACTCGACTGACTCCTCATCTGCAGCCTCGACTATTGCTTTCGTGTCCTCTTCATCTTCAGCTCTCGTCCCTCGGATGCACGCAAGCCTCCAGCTTGCCTCCATGCCATCCTTCACGCATGCCTCGAAGTCCGTGCCCTTCAGCTCATCGTCCCTGCTCTCCAAGGTCTCTCAGGTGCGCACACAAGCCCGCGGCTTATCTCCATGCCACCCTTCATCGTACTGAGGCCGTCCAGTCAAGTCCATACGTGTAACTTGTACATCCTGCACACTCAACATACACATATGAGAACACAAGGGAAACCTAACTTAAACCCTTTGCCCAAACATCAAAACACATGGTCACTCCGGACCATAGATTGCCTCAACAATCTCCCCCTTTTTGATGTTTGGTAATACGTTTAAGTTAGAGAAAACAAATAGTAAAGAATAGCAAAAACAATGCTAAACAAATGCATATGCAATACATACATGGATCCTATCCCAAGACATCCTACACCTAACCCTCCAAGTTAGGATTTTTCGAAACGGGCTTTTTAAAACCTATCCCAAGGCTCCCCACACCTAACCCTCCAATTAGGACTTTTCACGTGATTTTTAAAGCTTCTCCCAAGCTCCCCCTACACTGGACTTACAAAGGCTTTTTAAGAACCTCTCCAAGGTTCCCCTTACACCAAGAATTGAGCAATCATGCTCCCCCTTAATCTTAGCTCCCCCTAAACCTAGGGTTTCTAGCAAAGGTGTGTTTGGTTTCCCATTTAAACTCAACACTTCTCCCCCTTTGCCATACATCAAAACACTACTAGAATTTTTGCATTCAACAACACATAATCGACAACGGTTTTTTGATAAAGTGTTGTCTTATGTCAATTTAACAATAGTTTTAGTATTAACCGTTGTTGTTGTTGGTCTGTATACGTAAAAAGACAACAGTAATAACAAAATGTTGTCGTATGTATACTCAACGACAACAGTTATAAAACAACTGTTGTCTATAGGCGGGATTTACAACAACTGATGTGATAAACTGTTGTCTATTATGACAATAGACAACAGTTATATTAAACTGTTGTCTATTATGACAATAGACAACAGTTATATTAAACTGTTGTTGTTGTATTGTTGTGCTGTTCAAGCAATAAACAAAATCAACGGTGGATATCCAACTGCAAAAAAACAACGAACTATTGAATCCTCATTCTCTTATTTTTCGATCCTTAATCATCTTTTTTCTCGTCGCACAAACCCCTAATCTTTTCTCTTCCTCGCCCGCCAACCACCCAAACCCCCGACCATTTCCGCTTCTCTCACACAAACCCCTCGCAGCCACGAGTCGACGCCTCTCCTCCTTCTTCATCGCCCGAGTCCAAGGAAGCCCCGAGAGCGGCGCTTCCTTTCACCCTCGCGAGGTGAGCCCCGACTCCTCTCGCTCTCTTCTTCTTCATCGCGCAAGCAAGGAGGCGACGCCTCCTCACTTACCTTTTCTTCTTCCTCGATCGCGTGCCCTAGCTACTGACGCCCAGGCAAGCAGTACCCTGCGTCAACACCGCATCTTCATCGCTAGCTACGACAGACGAATTGCTCCTTCCCGGCTAAGTGCCACTGCCAGCGGCCCTCCTAGTGAGTTGAGATCGCTATTGATTATTTTTGGTACCGTGAGTTGGAGCTAACCTAGTCCTCTTCCTAGGGATTTCTGGAAATTAGGGCTCTTGCATGTGGCTGCTGATCGAAACAGAAAGGGGCAGAGGAAAGCTTGGTGTGTGGGTTTTCAGGTAAGGCTTGGTTGTGATCTTCATTCTTGGATGTTTCCCTTTGGATTCTCAAACTTGTACGTGAGCTCTATTAGATTCCCAAATTACATTAGCTAGGTTTAGTTGAGCTTTGATCATTTCTTTTATGTAGGACCCAACTAATTCCTTGATAACTTCATTCATTCACTAACTGTTGATGAGTTTGAAACTAAGAACATTGTCCAGTAGAGCATAATTTTCTGCCAATCCTATTAGTAGTTTACAAGTAGATTTATAGCATCTTATGCTCTTTGGTTTGTTGTGTAAGACTTTGCTATTCAGACAAAAACTAACAATTTGTTTGTAGATATATTTTGTAACTTTATTTATTACTCTGTAAGAAATTATATTTAATGTAATGAAAATGTTTAAGGATCTAAATGTTACTATACTAATATAGGCTTTGGATGTACTTCAATAGTAAGATGCAATCCATATGTCAACCTCAAATAATTTCCCTCAGAATAGATCTGACAATGTATATTATTTTAAATTAAATTTGCTTAAACTACATCTCGGAACTGATAGTATGTGAATTTACGCATAGAAATGAATGGTTTGAGGTAGTTACAAATATTGACATTAGATATTGCATGCTATGAATATTGCATGCTATGAATATGTGAATATTGCATGCTATGAATATTGCTTAAGGTTTTTCCTTTTTCTCCAAAGTATATTATTGTTTTCATTTGGAAGACAGGATGAATACATTCAACAAAAGCGTGAGGGTAAACTAGAAATAGTAGGCCCAACATCAGATATTCTTACCAAAACACTGAATACAGAAGAACATGGGGGACGTGTGAGGGCTGTTGGAGGGCATATAACTCCAACATTATTCTTTAATGTTGATAAAAGATGAAGACCAACAAAGTTGCTAGAGAGCTGATGAGTATGCAACATAGAGAGTTGATGGAGGCGAAACAATTAATTCAAGACCAAGATGCACGCATTAAACATCTGGAATCAATTGTCTTAAAACAAGGTGCATCGGGCAGTGAAATTGATGACAAAGGAAGTTGCTCGGTCAAGTGCACTCCTAAAATTGACAATGAAAAGAAAACCGACAAGACTTCCCCTTTTTATCAAGAGGTCGCCCCTAAAGTGGTCTCCACTATGTGTAAAGATGCCGAACCTGTTTCTAATGAGGTCAAACCTGTTTGTCAAGAGGTCGAACCAATTTGTGAAGAGGTCGATGATGTTGAACTGCAGATTATGGAAAAAGTAGTTGCTCTACAGGTATATAAGTCATTGTGGTTATAAATATTACTGAAATATAGAGTTAGTACTATCCAATGACGTGACTATTTTTTGTTTAGGGTAAACCTGTTATTTTGACATTGGATTCGAGCAATGAAATTGCTGCACATGGAATTGTTGTTGAGCTTGAAGGAGGTAATCAATTAATCCATGGCCTTCCAATGCCTAAGGATTGTATGCGAGTGTCCATTGATGTGGCAATGCAAAAATCAGCACGTTTGCCCTTTCCGATTCCTGATGAATGTGAAACTGTTGGTGATGCTATTGGAACACATGTAGCTTGGCCAATCCACTTGATAAAGCTACAACCCGAGGTACATCTAAGCTAATATTTCAATGTAAATATTCGTTAAATTATTTAGTATTGCGCCATCTAACAAGCTTATAATTACAATCTTTAGAAGTGTCAAATGAAGAAACCTACCCGTGCAGAGAAAAACCAGAAAGTTTCATCACGTGTGCCAAAATCGTTGCACATGTTATATTGTTATGCTAAGCATGCTATTGATAATGGAAAGAACTTGTCAATTGTTTTAGATCATGAGATATTTCAAGATGATTATGAACTGAATTTGCATATTGAGGACATCACTGCATTGTATCACTTGGAGCCAATTTCTGAAAATTATGTGGTTATTTACATATTGTAAGTTGTTGATTTATCTTCAACTTTCTTTGTTCTTTTATTAATTTACTATAGAAGCACTTACTGATTTTCTTGTAATTCATATGGTAGGCATCTTTATAAAAACTTGGTGAAAGAAAACAAGATTGAGAAATTCAGGTTTGTAAATCCGCATAGCATCCCATGCTTTAAAAAAATCACAGTGGACAAATTAGTTAAAACTGAGCGGTTGAACCAAAGGGCAAGTATTTTAGCTGAAAGGCTAGGTGGTGCATCACTTAATCAGTTGGTTTTGGTGCCAAGTTGTAACAGGTAATGGACTTCCTGAATATATTTTTTCAATTGCCATTTTTATTTGAATTGAATGCACTAATTTTGTGTACTTCTGTGTAGTTTCCATTGGACTCTCACTCTCATTAATCCTCATAAGGAGATTGTTTACTTATTGGATTCCCAAGGTCCTCGCATTCGTGATAACGATTGGAAATATGTTGTGGAAATATGAGTTTATATATGTTTTTTGTTAGTATGCATCTAAATTAGTCTTAAAACAATAGTTTATCAACTACTATACCTAATGTATAATTGAAGGGCAATAAAATTGTTTAATTCGTTCCAAGGAAGAAAAGGAAGAAAAAAAGTACAGTGGGAAGTGATTAAGGTATTTGTACTTCTATTTAAATCAAAATTTTTTATTGTGTATAATATTGGTATTTTAAGCATTAAAAATATGAATTATCTTTGCCTTAGGTTCCTAGGCAACCGGATGCCAAACAATGTGGATATTATGTGATGAGATTTATGAAGCAAATTATTGAAGAAGTTACATCAATCGAGGGGGATGCATTCCGAACGATAGTAATAATTTCTTTATTATCTCAAATATTTAAGGTTATCTAGTTATAAATTTTTTCAAGTTGTTATGTTTTATTCTGTACAATCATATAATGTGTTTTTGTTCATAGTTTGCAAAAGCAGAGTACTCCCAAGATGAAATTGATGAAGTGCGCTCCGCGATAGCTGATTGTATACAGGATTATATTTGATAATAGGTATGTAAATGTTAGTTACTAAGGTTTAAACTTTTCCTGGTAAATGTTAGTTACTAAGCTTTCGGGTGATATTCCCCTGAATCAAACAATATACATCAACAATATTTTTTTTAGAGATGTTGTAACCTGAGATTATTTTTTATACGTTGGAGAACAATTAGTTTAGTGGACATGAAAGTTACTTAGATGTTCAAGTAGATTCGTTGAACAATAGAGTCGTACTAGTTTGGCCAAATTCCTTTTAATGCTGTGGTCTAAAACCTGCAGAAACTTGATATTTAGTTGCTTTCTTGCATCTCTACTTGAATTTGCAGCCTAGCCTTTCAAGTGTTCTCATTTAAGGAGGATAAACTAATCACCACTACAGATCACTGAACTCATCACTAGGAATTAAACTTTTCAACAAGCTACATTTACTACTAGATACGATTCAACTCAAATATCATATTACTCGAAATAGTAGTGGACAGACTGAATTTGACATGACTAATTGTATGATCGTATGAAATTAACATAAATATAAACACATTCATCCAATAGAAATTCCTTCAATATATTTTTTTTTCAATATATTTTGGAGCTTCAGCAGTTTTGCCTAACATCCCTGATTGGATGCAATTCTTCAATATATTTTTTTATTTGCCTAAACAGACACAGTTTGTGATTCAGAATATGATTTTGAATCACAAACAATCAATCAAGAACATGTGTCAGATATTTAATATGGTCGTCTGAGTATTTTCCTTGAAAAGTGGTTGCAAGGCTGTAAATGTCTAGATAAGCCAAGCTAGCAGTTTCCTTATAATTGCAAGTGCTGATACATGCATATCTTTTTTGTTTGTTTGTTTGTTGGTTTGCTATTTTTGTTGTTTGTTGATACATATCTTCATGGATCATTTTTTATTGGACATATGCATTTAATAGAATAACTAATTAGAGTGTTTGTTCTCTTTTTTCCAGCTGCAGGGACTTGTTCGTGATCATGTTCGAAGACCATTAATCTGACCTTCCAAGCTATAATTTTTGTGATTTGAACTTCATTGTAAGTTTAGTTGGGTCAGAATTATATATAATTTGAACTCTTGTAATTTGGGTCAGAAGATACTTTAGTGGTTTCGTCTGTAGAAAGGTTTTTGGACAGAAGATACTTTTGTGGTTTCGTCTGTAGAAAGGTTGTGGTGGATCTTTATTGTAAATATGTTGATGATGTTTGATATATATAATTTTTGTTTCGAGGTTAAATTATTACCTTTTAATTGAAAATATAATAGAAATATCTTTGTTGTCAAATTGGTATGAAACTGTTGTGGAACAATACAAACGCACAACAGGTTTTTTTAAAGCTAAACTGTTGTTGTAGATAAACGACAACAGTGCTATATAGGTAAAACTGTTATCGAATATAATAGAAGACAACGGTGAATATGGTATATGACAACAGTGATAAATTGTTGTCGTTGATATACGACAACACAGTGATAAAATTGTTGTCGAATATATTAAAAGACAACGGTGAATATGGCATACGACAATAGTTAAACACCGTTGTTAAAGTTTTTCTAAACGACAACGGTGAATATTATAAACGACAATGGTTTATCACTGTTGTCATTGATAAACGACAACACAGTCATAAACTGTTGTCGAATATAATAAAAGACAACGGTGAATTCGGTATACGACAACAGTTAAACACCGTTGTTAAAACTTATCTAAACGACAACAGTGAAAACCCTAAACGACAACAGTGATAAACTGTTGTTATTGATATACGACAACGGTTATAAAACTGTTGTTGAATATAATAAAAGACAACAGTGAAAAACTGTTGTCAAAATGTTGTCGAATGTGATATACGACAACAGTGGAAAACTGTTGTCAAACTGTTGTCGTAGACCAAATGACAACAGTGATTCATTGTTGTCGTAGACCCCCCCTTTAACAACATGACCTTTAACAACAGTGGTATTTGGCATACGACAACAGTGATTCACTGTTGTTGAATGCATTTTTTCTAGTAGTGAAAAGACCCCAATAATATCTCAATTATCAGTTCTTTTAATCTCTAATGGTCCTAAACACAGTGTACTAACCTCCCATACACTTGTTTTACACCATTTGGACACCAAACCAGCTGCTGATACACAAATCAGCCCCCCATGACAGTCGACTGATACTCTGAATATCAGTTTTACAGGCCACATTCAGAAATGCGCCAGAAATTTCACAAATCTCCAAAAATTCTCAAATTTTGTGGAGAACTTTGTGGTACTCATACCTACTTGAGAAAAATACATTTCACCATGTATCTATCACCATTCCCAAGTTTGACACAAAATCCAAAAAAAATTCTTATGAAAATTAAGGCAACTAGGAGGCAACCTCCCCTTTAACCTATGCCTTCTCCCAATTTTCATTTTTCCCAGGTTAAGTTCTACCCAACTTAACCTCCTAACACTTTTCATCAAGTTAAACCTAACTTGACACCCAAAGTTCTTTCCTTTGACACTATCAAGGGATTGCCCCAAGCAACCTTTTCCCTAGTGCCAACACGAACTCAACAAAACCCTTGAACAACCTAAAGGTTTGCAAACACACTTGCTAGGATATACCCTATCCTAGAAAAATATGATTCTATGAAAATATCAAGTGTGCTTGACTTTTGGTACAATCTAATTTCCTTACAGATTTGGCATTTGTATCAACCTTGAAATCCAACTATAACTCCATGTGTTTGCTAAGGCTTACTGTCATAATTTGACATATGAAATTGTCCTTATCAATCTTCCCATTCATCAAGCATTTATCATTTAATATCATCCATTGAATTTAAGGCACTCATCAATTTTCCTTAAAGTCCATGATATTCATATAGCCTCATTTCACATAATCACCATTAAACCATGAGGCAAACCTATATTCAAGGAGTATAATCAAGGATTTTAACTTTAGGGTCATATCCTATCATCCAAGAGCCTTTTATTCTGAAACCTAATGGATCGGGCAGTCTACTGGCAAATCGAACAGAATGGTCTCTGCGCTGAAATTCACTTGGATCAGTCGACTGCCCCCAGGGCAGTCGACTAATACCTGAATTTCAGGTTTTTCAGCCCAATTTCAGTAATGCCTAGTTAATTACACAAATCTCCAAAAATTATGAATTTTCGTAGGGAGATTTGTGGGGCCAATGTCTACTTGGGAAAATACGTTTCCAAACAAATGTACTCCGGATCCCAAGATTGGCATGAAACTCAACTTATTCTAAATTGTATCATTTGAACATTTTCCAAAAGTTCTAATTTCGACTTCTCCTTAATGTATCCTCTTATACTTGATCATAATTCATTTCTAACACTGAATTACATGGTATTTACCCATTAAAACCTAATTTTATCAATTATAACTTCATTTTCACCTTTTCCTCCTTAAATTCTCTCTTTAATGTGCCAAAACATAGGATTAAGACTTACCCAAGTCTTCCAACCCCTTTTTACACATTTCACCTAATTTACCATAGACCCCAAAGGCTCCTAGAGCTTCCCCTTAAGCTCTGAGCCCTAGCCACCTCCCTAGGTAACTCAACCTACACTAGACCATACTGTGTACCCCCGGTGACTCTTGGCCTACAAAATGAACCTTCTTAACCTTAGACACCTTGTCTTTGGTTAAGTTGTTCCTTCTACCCTCAAATGGCACCCCTTGCCATTTTTGGTCTTCTCCTTCTTTCCATGATTATATGCTTTCCCAGCATACTTTTTTTTGTTGGCACTGGAGACTCTAGACCGGTATCCCAACCCCGATCTATCATAGTTGGATTTTATACTACCCAACACCATGTCTAGGCCCTTAGATCTAACCGTGAATCTTTCTAGGGTCTTTTCTAGTTTATCAAGCTTTGCCCTTAAGGCTTGATTTTCCCTTTCTAGCCCTTTAACCCTTGAGTCCATATGTCCACTTTGGACATTCCTAGACCTAACCTCCTTTCTAGGCACATTCCTCCCCTTCTTGGGATTAGTACCATGATCCTGAGGTCTAGAGGTCTTGGGTCTATCATTATACATGCTTTTCCTAGGGTTTTGATCTACCTTGTTGACCTTAGTCCTATCATTATATCTAAACCCACACTACTAGAATTTTTGCATTCAACAACACATAATAGACAACGGTTTTTTGAAAAAGTGTTGTCTTATGTTAATTTAACAACAGTTTTAGTATTAACCGTTGTTGTTGTTCGTCTTATACGTAAAAAGACAACAGTAATAACATGAGTGTTGTCGTATGTATACTCAACGACAACAGTTATAAAATAACCGTTGTCTATAGGCTGGATTTATAACAACTGATGTGAGAAACTGTTGTTTATTATGACAATATACAACAGTTTTATTAAACTGTTGTTGTTGTATTGTTGTGCTGTTCAATCAATAAACAAAATCAACGGTGGATATCAACGGTGGATATCAACGGTTTAATTATATATATTATATAAACCCTTTTATTTACTATCTTCCCTCCCTATGCCTTTTTCTTCCTCGTGCCCTAAAGCGCCGACGCCAACCCTTCCTCGCGCGACAGCCGGCCAAGCCAGCCACCTCCCCTCTAGCAAGTCCCCTTCCTCCTTGGTGGTCCGACACAGCCCCTCATCGCCGACTCCCTCTCCTCCCCCATTCCCTTCAGTCTTCTGCGGCCGATCTCTCTCTCTCTCTCCCTTGCTCTCTTTTTTCGCAGGAGTCGATCAGCCCCTATCGCGCACGGCGATGTCGGCGATCCGGCGAAGGAAGCCGCCGAGCGCACCCTCCTCTACTGAGAAGCCCAAATCACATGCCTCCTCCCTCGCGATTTCTCCTCTGCACGCAAGCGAGGTCGGCGCCGCCTTCTTCCTAAAATCTGACTCGATCAAGCGGCGCCACCCAAGCACTGGCGTCGAATTTACAAGGGGTGGTGTTGCGCATCGCAAGGACTCTGTGTGGTTTTGGGTGTTTCCTTACCTCTTCTTCCTTCTTCGCTGTTGCTGTGCGCCGAGCAGAGGTAAGAATTGCTTTCCGTTAGAGTTGGATTTCTTATGTTCAAATCTGTTGGGATGCTTGGTTGGGTGTTTGGGTTGCTAGAATTAGAAATTTGTAACAGATCTTTAATCCGATTTTATTTCTTGATAGCTTTTCAGTTGTAGAGATGGTGTTGTGGTGGTTTCTGTGCATTTTGCCTTGGTCTGAAGTTTTGGACGGACTTGATGATTGGTTTGGATGGGTGACATGAGTGTGGTCTGTGTTTGGTTTATATCTATGTCCATGGGAGAAATTGTTGGTTAAGCTGTTGTTCATAGCTTGCAGAAATCTTGTTTTGGTTTGAATTGTGGGGTGCAAAATGGAAGTTAGTTTAGAATAGATTCTGGATGAAATTGATGATTTAGTTATGCTCTAGCTAAGTGTTGTGATTGGATCACAGTGGGTTAGTTTCTGTTGGATTAAATTATAGCTTTCTTTTGTTAAAAAGAGTTTTGCTTAAATGTTAATAAGAACTTTACTAGAAATATTGGGAGTTATATCTAGTAATTGTTCTACTTAACTTTCTTCGTGCATTTTTGATGTCCACAAAATAAAGACATGAAATTTTACAAAATAAAACCTGGATGAACTTTCCTTCATAAAAGAAAAAAGACTTCTCTTTTACTGTAAACTTGTGCACGTTATGTATGGTGTATGAGATATCTGTTCAACTATTTTTAGTTTTTCAAACAATACGAATCAAGCTTAAATATGAGTCCATTAGGTTCATTGTGCATGGAGATATCTAAGGTTTAGATATGTTGAAGAAACTAGTTAGTACAATTATAAGATGAAACATTGTTGGCTTTTCCTTTTCAAGAGAGTTTGTTTTCATTACAAATTTTCATCCTCCAACTTATGAAGTAGCTACTTTATAACGGTGACATGATTCATTCTCATGCAGGACAAGGATACAATGAAAGTTAGGTTTTTTTTACTTAAATGTTGCATATGGCTAACTCCTGAATGATATTCTTTTCTGTTGATTGATTATTTGTCAAATACTTATAGGAATCCATTTTGTGAGCTATGTATCAAATACTTATCAAAGCTGCAATTTTATGGAAATGATAAGTTTTAAAATAATATTTCTTTTTAATGATCCATTTCCCAAGAATTGCATTTGAGTTTCCATTGATGAAGCAGTGGACAAATTAGCACCTTTGCCATATCCAATTCCAAGTGGGTCGATATTGAGTGTTTTTCTTCCTTAAACGATGTTTCGAAAGGCCTCACTTTTTTCATGTGTAATGCATTTGTGTTCTTTGTATGTATAGGACCACCAAAAGCCCTCGACGAGGATGAGACAGAGTTTTTAGATAATTTGGCCACGGTGAGCATGACCAAAATGTTCCCTTCTATGTATGGTGGTGTGTTTCTCTTTTATAGAATGGAACTCTTACTAACAATATTTTATTATGAAATTTATCCCCTTTCACATTGAGTTAATATGATTCCTTTGTTACTTCATCGATCATTACATGTCCTCTCTCTCATGTTTTGTATCCTAATATCTAAATGTTAGTTGATTATTATGGATTAAATAGTTAATAGCTTTAGTTGCTTAATTTCTCAGAATGTAGAAGCTATTGAAAGTTTGCTTTCCTGATTTTATGCAACAGGACAAATCAGTTCCACTCTATATTTATTTATGATGCTATCCTTCTCTTCTTTAAGGTTGCCACTAATCTCTTTTTCGCACTTCAGTCCAGGAGAGAATACGAAAAGCAAATCGCACTTGAAGAAGCTGAAGAGCTTCGCAGTTTTCATGTAAATATTACCTCTACCAATGGTCTTTTTTCTTCCTTTCTCATAATTGCTGCATATGAGGATTTTTATTTAATACTCAAATACTAACACATGGTGATATAAGTAATATTCATGTTTTTCTATTTTTCTACCAATGCATTTGCATGTTTATAGTCTAGTTCAACCATGGATGAGAGGAAGTCCTACGTAACTGAAACCAGTCTTGAGGTTGTAAAGAATTGAGAGCTTTAGTAGTCCTAACAATAAGTATTTTGCAATCAATAAGACGATATTATGATTTTGATTTTTTTTAGGACAATCGGTGGTTTCTTCCAAATTGAAAAGCAATCATTAAACAATCGGTGGTTTCTTCCTTATAATTGCAAGTGTTGATACATGCATATCTTTTTTGTTTGTTTGTTTGTTAGTTTATTATTTTTGTTGTTTGTTGATACATATCTTCATGGATCATTTTTTATTGGACATATGCATTTAATAGAATAACTAATTAGAGTGTTTGTTCTTTTTTTCCAGCTGCAGGGACTTGTTCGTGATCATGTTCGAAGACCATTAATCTGACCTTCCAAGCTATAATTTTTGTGATTTGAACTTCATTGTAAGTTTAGTTGGGTCAGAATTATATATAATTTGAACTCTTGTAATTTGGGTCAGAAGATACTTTAGTTGTTTCGTCTGTAGAAAGGTTTTTGGACAGAAGATACTTTTATGGTTTCATCTGTAGAAAGGTTGTGGTGGATCTTTATTGTAAATATGTTGATGATATTTGATATATATAGTTTTTGTTTCGAGGTTAAATTATTGTCTTTTAATTGAAAATATAATGGAAATATCTTTGTTGTCAAATTGGTATGAAACTGTTGTGGAACAGTACAAACACACAACAGGTTTTTTTAAAGCTAAACTGTTGTTGTAAATAAACGACAACGGTGAATATGGCATACGACAACATTTAAACACCGTTGTTAAAACTCATTTAAACGACAACAGTGAAAACCCTAAACGACAACAGTGATAAACTGTTGTTATTGATATACGACAACGGTTATACAACTGTTGTCGAATATAATAAAAGACAACAGTGAAAAACTGTTGTCAAAATGTTGTCGAATGTGATATACGACAACAGTGGAAAACTGTTGTCGTAGACCAAACGACAACAGTGAATCAACAGTGATTCACTGTTGTCGTAGACCCCCCCTTTAACAACATGGCCTTTAACAACAGTGGTATTTGGCATACGACAACAGTGATTCACTGTTGTTAAATGCATTTTTTCTAGTAGTGCCAACACCATGTCTAGGCCCTTAGATCCAACCGTGAATCTTTCTAGGGTCTTTTCTAGTTTATCAAGCCTTGCCCTTAAGGCTTGATTTTCCCTTTCTAGCCCTTTAACCCTTGAGTCCATATGTCCACTTTGGACATTTCTAGACCTAACCTCCTTTCTAGGCACATTCCTCCCCTTCTTGGGATTAGTACCATGATCCTGAGGTCTAGAGGTCTTGGGTCTATCATTATACATGCTTTTCCTAGGGTTTTGATCTACCTTGTTGACCTTAGTCATATCATTATATCTAAATCCAAAATTATGCACCATTAAGCATTTTTCATTAAAACTAGCATGCATGGAGGGATGATTGACATTATTTTTAATATGCAATGAGGAACTTGAAATTGATTTACATTTTAATCTAGGGTTAGGAATTACCTCCCTTACCCTTAAAGTTACCCCTTGATGTGATCTTTGCTTCTTTTTTCTTTCTCTCATCTCCTCAAGTGCTCCATTTTCTTGAGCTCTCCACTCTTTGGGCACTTCGTGTGGTAGTGTCCTAGTTCACCACACGTAAAGTGTCGAATCTTCTTTTTCTTCTCTCGGGCTTCTCCATTCCTACAATTCATGTTAGACTTAAATAGAATGGACCCGGGTTTAGAGAGTACCTCATTTTTCTTTCCCTTTGGACAATTATCCTTGTAGTGCCCCTTTTCGTTGCACCCAAAGTATGTAATATGGTCTTTTTTCTTTGCTTTGGTGGAGGTTGAAGCTCTTTCTTGTTCTTGTAAGGATGAGGGTCTCTCCTCCCCCTCAATTCTTGAAGTTGATGCTTCCTCTTCTTCTCTTGAGGTGGATGCCCTCTCACTCTCTTCTTCTCCTTTACTTGAAGAAATTGACAATTCTTCTTCTTCTTTGTTTTCCTCTTCGGATGTTGAAGATCTCTCACTCTCTTCTTCCACTTCTTGGACCATTGAATTGATTTCATTGGGCTCTTGAATTTGTATAGGAGTCTCATGATATCTTTTCAACTTATTCCATAATACATATGCGTTTTGGTATCCCCCTACATCACTCAAAATTTTGTTAGGCACAATATTAATCAATATACCCATTACCTTTTCATTTGCCCTTGCTTGTTCTTGTTGCTCTTGATTCCAATATCTAGGCCTAAGTCTCTTCCCGTGCTTATCCTTTGGAATCTCGAAGGGCTCTTCAAGCGCAATTCTACATGCCCACTCCATTCCGAACCAAGTCTCGATTCTCGCCCTCCAAAAGTCGAAGTCTTCATGATCGTAGGGCGGCGGAGTGTAGATGTCTTCCCCAAGTTTGTCTTCCATTTGTTCTTCTTCCTCTAGTGTGTGCTCTCTCGGCGATTAGTCCGATCAAGAGCGGTCCTCTTCTCTGAAACCAATTGTAGGATTGATTCCGTACGCTAGAGGGGGGTGAATAGCGTTTCTTCGATTCTTTTCACCTACGTTGTTAGGTGCGCAACGAAAATACAAACAAAAATGAAACTAACAACAAAGATACAATGCTAACAAACCAAATTTACTTGGTATCCACCCCAGACGGGTGACTAATCCAAGAATCCATCGGTGGATCACTCCCCGGATAACCTCCGGCTAGTCCTTGTCGCTCCTTGTGGGTAGAGAAACCTCGCCACAACACTTCGACAATATCCGACCGCACCAGGCTACTAAAAAGCTTTGACCAAGCAAGTTACGCCAAGAGTCTCAGCCTCCTCGAAGTCCTCTTTAAATAGAACCCTAGGTTGATAACTCGCCACCAGTCGACTGCTCCCAGGGCAGTCGACTGGTGCCACTAAAAATCGACCGTTGCAACCCCAACGTTCGAATTTTTAGCCAACTCACCAGCCTCTACCAGTCGACTGCTCCCATAGCAGTTAACTGGTCCAGAGCTGCAAACTTTCTGTGAGTTTTATCAGTCGACTGCCCCAAGGGCAGTCGACTGCCCAACTCACCAACCTAGGGTTTTCCTTCCTGAGTATACTTCTCTCAACACTAGACCCCTAGGATTTCTCGAGTACAATCACACAACACTCGTACTCTCACGACTCGACTGACTCCTCATCTGCAGCCTCGACTATTGCCTTCACGCCCTCTTCATCTTTGGCTCCCGTCCCTCGGATGCACGCAAGCCACCAGCTTATCTCCATGCCATCGATGCTTCACGCATGCCTCGAAGTCCGCGCCCCTCAGCTTATCGTCCCTTCTCTCCAAGGTCCCTCAGGTGTGCACACAAGCTCGCGGCTTGTCTCCATGCCACCCTTTACCGTACTGAGGTCGTCCAGTCAAGTCCATATGTGTAACCTTTACATCCTGCACACTCAACATACACATATGAGAACACAAGGGAAACCTAACTTAAACCCTTTGCCCAAAAATCAAAACACATGGTCACTCTGGACCACAGATTGCCTCAACAGTACGGAACGTGGAAAAGAACGTGGAGATACATGCGACCAAGCCTACAGGTATATAAGGTACTCCAACCCCCCAAGTAAAGGGGTTACGCTCTCTGAACTCACAACTCCTCCTTAATTCTTTTCCTGGGATCATCTGGAGTGTTGACTTAAGCGTCGGAGTGGGCTCCGCCGGAAAATCTCCGGCGTGTTCCCATTAACGCTCGTGTTAATCTCGTAGGGTGGGATCTCCTTTCCTTTCGTCATCGTCCTCGTGGGTTGGACTCTGATGACTAGACGTCCGCGTCGATTCCTTCCAGAATATGTTTGGCGTCGTCTGTGGGAAACATATAAATCGAAACACCCGAAGGAGCACCGATGGCAGAGTCGGAGGGACAACCTATCATCCTGACGAAAGAAGAGTTGGATCGCCTGGTGGCCAACGTTGTCAAAGGGGTGCTTGAACAGCACAAAATCGAGCAAGCCGCCTCGCGGCGAGTGGCTTCTGGGCAGGGGAGATCCCCAGGATCTCCACCTCGCATCCCCAACACCAGAGAACTGTCTCACCACCGGTGGGACACACTGGAGCAATCCTTGTACACCGGCTAGGTTCCTTGGGAGACTTGATGAAGGCCAACTCCATAGCCTCAAGTGCCCTGCGGCAAGAAGAAGGACTGGGGAAGAGAGAGGAACCTAAAGCCTTCCAGAAGGGACCCTCTACTCCGTTCTTAGTAGAGATTGTGGAAGATCCCATACCGAAGTAGTTCCGCGGACCTGGAATTGCTGACTACGATGGGAAGATAGATTCTGAGGATCACATTTACAAATTTGAGAACGCGGCCCTTTTGCACTAGTACACGGATGGTGTTAAGTGCCAAGTGTTCTTGAACAATCTATCGGGAGCCACTTAAAGATGGTTCCAGAGACTACCGCAGGGTTATATAAGGAGTTTAGAACTGTGTTCTTGCATCACTTTGCAAGCATCCATCGATATCAGAAGATGACGTTGAATCTTTTCACCCTCAAGCAGAAGGCGAAAGAACCTCTGAAGGATTACATACAGAGGTTCAATTGGGTGGCGCAGGATATGACAACTATGACATCGGAGATCCTTGTCAGCGCCTTCACCTAGGGTCTCTCCGAGGGGGACTTCTTCCGATCATTGGTGATGAAGCTGCCAACTAGCTTCGACGACTTGCTGGGGCATTCCGTCAAGCATGTTAATGTCAAAGAAGTGCAGCAGACCCACCGTAAAGAACTAACCGAAGCTCCTGCACCGACCATGGTCCGGTCAGAGAGAAAGGAACCACTAGCACCGGCCTGGGCGAAAGACTCTCGGTCAAGGAGGGATCACTGGGCTGGTAAGAAAAGGCTTGTAGAGATGGTGGATACTCAAGAATCAGCGCCGCTGAAGAAGTACTGCGATTTCCACGGTAGTACCACGCACTCCACAGAAGAGTGCCACGCCTTGAAAAAAAGGATGGCGGAGGAAGTAGATAACAAGCCCTGGAAGCGATGGAAGAAAGCGGGGTATCACCGAAGGTCCCCGCGAAGGAGTCTTTCTCCTCGCAAGCAGTCGTCAGGAGGGGAAGGAACACGACGACCATCCCGATCACGTTCCAAGGGGAGAAGTCGGGAGGTGGAGCCTCATTGATCCCCCTCCCCTAAGCAAGACCCTAGGAAGGGCAAGGCCCTTGTGCGAGTCCCTCCTTCGAGCCATGTAGGGGTGATCTCCGGAGGTCCTACCGGAGGAGACTCGAACCGGGCAAGGAAGGCTCATACTCAGCGGCTGGAGAATTACTCCATAGGAACAGGTAGTGGCTAGCGCAGAGGCCCTGTCATCTCCTTCGGCCCGGATGACATGGAGGACGTGGAGACGCCTCATGAGGATGCCTTGGTAATTCTCGCATGCATAGCTAACTATGAAGTTAAGCATGTCTTCGTGGATACAGGTATTTCTGTGAACATCCTGTATAAGGCGGCCCTGGATCAGATACAGATCGACGAGAACGAGTTGCGACTGGTCTCCACTCCACTCTTCGGCTTCACGGGATACCTAGTGCAGCCGATAGGGTAGATCTCCCTATCCCTGTCATTAGGAGATGACACGTTGGCTTCTCGGCGATGTTACAGTGGGGAGGTCAGGTCTAAATCTCGCAAAACCTGAAGGCTGAGGAAGCTCTACAAGTTGATCTCGCTAACCCTCAAGAGGAGGAAGGGCCCAGGGAAGAATGGAGGGAGGTGGAGAGCGAAGAAGTTCGGGTACACCCTTAACAACCAGGGGAGTTACAAAGATTGCCGTTGACCTCCCACTAGAGTTGAGAAGTCGACTGATCGACTGCTTGCAGAGCCATCGGGATGTGTTCGCTTGGGCTAACGAGGAGATCCAAGGGGTCCCCCCAGCCTTGGCCAAGCATCATTTGCATGTGACCCCTGGGGCTCGGCGGTAAAGCAGAGATGAAGACATTTTGCGTCCGAGCAGGACAAGGCTATCAAAAAGGAAGTCACCAAGTTCCTGAAGGCTAGCCATATAAGAGAAGTGCAATTTCCAACTTGGATGGCTAATGTGGTACTTGTCCCTAAGCCCGGGGGTAAATGGCGGGTGTGTATTGACTTTTGAGATCTAAATAAAGCCTACCCTAAAGACTGCTACCCTCTGCCTCGTATCAATAGACTAGTAGATTCCACCTCTGGTTATGAGTTTATTTCAATGTTGGATGCCTACCAGGGGTATCACCAGCTTCCTCTCTCGCCTGAAGATCAAGAAAAGTTCAGCTTTGTGACGTCAGATGACACTTATTGCTATAACGTCATGTCATTCGGGTTGCGCAACGCTGGGGCAACCTATCAGCGTATGATGGACAAAGTCTTCAGGCATCAGATCGAGAGAAACATTGAAGTCTATGTGGATGACATCCTGGTCAAGACAGACAAAGGGAAGAATATAATAACCGGCTAAAATTGAACCCGACCAAGTGTCTGTTCGGAGTGAAGAGTGGTCGATTCTTGGGGTACATGGTGACAGAGAGGGGGATCAAGGCCAATTCAGATCAGGTAAAGGCCATCCTTGATATGCCCTCTCCTAGCAACTTCAAGGAGGTACAGAGGTTGAACGGCAGGATTACGACTTTATCCAGGTTCATCTCCAAGTCCCCCGACAAGACTCTGCCCTTCTTCAAGATCCTGAGAAAGGCGGTCAAGTTCGACTGGGACGACCAGTGTGAGAAGGCGTTTGCAGATCTGAAAGCTTACTTGGATGAGCTCCCCATCCTTTACAAGCCAGTGGAAGGGGAGACATTGTTCGTCTACCTGTCCGCGGCTGAATAAGTGGTGGGCTCTGCACTTATCCGAGAAGAAAGCACTGTGTAGTATCCGATCTACTTCTTTGGACACCTCTTGAAGGATACAGAGGCATGCTACACCATGATGGAGAAGTTAGCCTACGCTTTGGTCTTAATGGCCTGGAGGCTCAGGCCATATTTCTTAGCACACTCAATTGTGGTTCCCACCAACAGCCCGCTGGGACGAGTTCTCACCAATCCGGAAGCCTGGGGTCGGCTAATCAAATGGACGGCAGAGCTGAGCGAGTACGGGATTGAGTACCAGCCCCGTACCGCCATCAAGGCACAAACCCTTTCAGATTTCATGCTCGAATCTATCCCTGAGTCCGAAGCTGAAGGAGTTTGGAAGATCTATGTCGATGGGTTTTCCAACAACCGGCACAGTGGAGTAGGAGTGCTAATAGTTTCCCTCCGGAGGGATACATTGCATTTATCTATTCGACTCCACTTCAGAGTCACCAACAATGAAGCTGAATATAAGGCAATCCTAGCAGGGCTGCAAGCAGCCAAGCATGTGGGAGCAGCTCAGGTCGTTGTACATTCGGACTCTCAGCTTAAGGCATAGCAAATAAAGGGCGACTTCGAAATAGAGTGCGAGCGCTTACAGAGGTATATGACCCTTTAGAGCAGCTGATGAACTAGCCAAGTTGGCTAGCTCCATCTCGACCTGGTAGCTGGACGAGCCTAGTGCCCCTGAAGAGACTGTAGCTCAGATTGGAGAGGATGCGAAAGGCAATACCGTATCGAATTGGAGAGATCCATATGTGGAGTTCCTATGCAGCGGGAACACGCCAACCAAGGATCAAGGAGTCTGATTATTCCGCCGTCGGGCTTCCAGATTCACATTAGTCGGAGATCAATTATACAGGAGAGACTTTGCCCGACCACTCCTAAAATGTGTCGGGCCAGAGGAAGACGACTATGTGATGCAAGAAGTGCATGAAAGCATTTGCGGAAGCCACATAGGGGGAAGGTTTCTGTCTAGGAAGATTATCCTGGCAGGGTACTTTTGGCACACTCTGCAGGTTGACGCTCTCAAGTCCGTGATCGGATGTGAGGCCTGCCAGAGACAACAACATGTTACTCATCGACCGATTGAGCCTCTGCGAGTCTCCACAGTGTCTTGCCCATTCGATCAGTGGGGAATGAACATTGTGGGTCTGTTTTCGATCGGACCTCAGTAAAGGAAGTTCCTGCTAGTTCTCGTGGACTATTTTTCCAAATGGATGGAAGCTGAGCCTCTGGCCCACATCACAGAGGTCATGCATGATGAAGATCATATGGAAGGATATTGTCTGTAGATATGACATCCCTCACAAGCTGGTGTCTGATAATGGAAGGTAGTTTGCAGGGTGCAAGCTCAAAGAATGGTGCGAGGGGCTAGGCATTCGCCTTCACGTCGGTCGCATACCCTCAGGGCAATGGCCAAGCCGAGGTCGTTAACCGGGAAATCCTCAGAGGACTCAAGATAAAGCTAGAGCACGTCGGAAGTAGCTGGGTCGAAGAGCTTTCTAGTATTTTACGGTCCTACCGTACTACTCCACGAGAAGGAATAGGTCAGACTCCTTTTCAGCTGGTGTATGGAGCTGAGGTCGTGATCCCAGTGGATGTAGGTGAGGAGTCCGTCCGGCGGCGGCACTATAATAAAGAGAACAATGATCAAGAGTGGTTGATCGACCTGGACTTGGTGGCAGAGGTGCGAGACAAAGTAGTGGCTCGGATACTAGCCTACAGCCAGCGTATGCAACAAGCATACAACTGCCGTGTGATTGCTCGTAGTTTTGAAGTCGAAGACAAAGTCTAGAAGAGGATCAAGCCCAACGATGATCCCGGGAAGCTAGAACCGCAGTGGGGTGGACCCTATACCATCACCAGAAAGCTCACAGGAGGCAACTACTATCTGGAAGATGACAAAGGCAAAAGGCTGGAGAGACCATGGCATGCCATCATCTCCGACCCTATCGTACTCGGTGAGGTTTCGATGTTCGAATGTATTTGTATTCTTGTTGGCACTGCTTTGCAGTTTCAGTAATCAAAGAAGCAAACGAGATGTCTCTTAAAGGACCCCGAGTACTTGCCTGCTTAAACCCTACTACCTCGCGGTGCTGCGGATGCCCGAAGTGAGTAGGCTTGGTAATGGAGTTGTGGATGCCTGACTAGGAGCTGCTAAAACCCTACTACCTCGCGGCGCTGCGGATGCCCGAGGTGAGTAGGCCTGGTCATGGTGCTGCGGATGCCCGACCAGGAGCTGCAAAAACCCTACTATCTCACGGTACTGGGATGCCCGAGGTGATTATTGATGCAGTCTGACCCTGATTGTTATTTTGGTGTTGACACCGATTTTAGTTTAGGTTGATGAGATGATTGGGATTAAGTCCTGGTCATGGACTAGGCATACCTAGTGGAACTAGGTTTGATGAAAGCCTAGCTTGGAGGGTCAGGTCCTAGCTTGAGAAGCTAGGTGGATAAAATTCTTAACCTGGAGGGTTAGGTGTGAAAAGTCCTAACCTGGAGGGTTAGGTGTGAGAAAGTCCTAGCTTGGAGGGCTAGGTGTGAAAATTCCTAACCTGGAGGGTTAGGTGTGAAAAGTCCTAACTTGGAGGGTTAGGTGTGGAAAAGTCCTAGCTTGGGGGGTAGGTGTGAAAATTCCTAACTCGGAGGGTTAGGTGATTGGAAATCCCGATGAGTGAAGCCGGGTCCTAGTGAGTGAAGCCAGGTTGACTGAAGTCCCGGTGAGTGAAGCTGGGCGCGGTGTCTTGGTCCGGGGGACTAAGAACGAGTCAGAGAAGGGCTGGAGGCTTGTTCTCATGACTTGGAGTGGATTTGGCTTTGCCTGGATCGGTCTGGTGACCGATCAGGGAAGTTGGCACGGTGTTCCCTCGTGGATCGGTCTGGTGACCGATGCAACAATGACTGATCGGTCTAGTGACCGATCAGGGAGCACACAGTGACCTTGTTGGGCTACTGATCGACTCCTGATCGGTCTGGTGACCGATCAGGGAGCATACAGTGGGTTTTGGGAACCTTACTGCTTGGCTCCTGATCGGTCTGGTGACCGATCAGAGATACTGTTCAGATCGTTCTGGTGAACGATCAAGTGTCGCGGAGTTCTCCTTATAACCGATCAGGCTGGAGCCTGATCGGTCGGAGAGCTTCCTGATCGGTCTGGTGACCGATCAGGCCCTTGTGGCCGCGAAAGCTGGGAGTCCCAGCAAAGCTGTGGATCGGTCCGGTGACCGATCCACGAGCCCTAGATCGGTCCGGTGACCGATCACTTTAATTCAAACGGGCTGTCAGACGCTCTGATCACGTCTGATCACATCTGCTATCTCTGCTTTCACTTCTGATATTTGATCCTCTGCTTGATTTACTATGCTTATGATCTGATTTAGTGTGCAGATGACAGGGATGAATTCAAACACTCAAGGAGGGTCAATGGGAGTCTTTCCTTAGAGCAGGTTTGTTCGTTTTCCATCTCAGGTTGCAACGGATGCTGGCGCTGCTGGAGCTGCTGACTGGGGCTTGGCTGAGGGAAGCTCAGGGAGCCCAGGAGAGCTCAGTGGTAGGTGGGTAGTTGTAGTTGAGCAGCTGGGAGTTGCAGAGAGATGGCTGTGACCTGGCGATCAGTGGAAGGGACTTAAGCGCTTGGTGGCGAAGAAGTCCTAAGAACAACTGAAACGAAAGACTCTGCTTTTACTACAACTTCTGTGATCTTGCGACAACTTTGATCCATCTCTTGAGCAAGCAATTGTGAATCTGAAGCAATCTTCTGTTACTTGAGCACTTGGGAAGAAACAAGGAGCTTGGCGAGTCCATCAGCGAAAAGACACGAAGAAGGGAGTTCTTGCGTGAGATCTGTGCAGAGTGGAGCTCGGTGAGGAGTTCGCTTGTGTTCTCGCGGTTCTTAGTGCTCAGTAAGATTCCTTCTTGTGTTTCTTGTACTTAATACTTCATTCATCTTGAAACGCTGTGGAGAGGTTACTCCACCGAGAAGGAGGTCGCATTCTATCCGAATTTTCCGGGGCTTGATCTGTCGACGATCAAGGGATCGCCCACCTCACGGGCACACCAAGGAATAGGGGCAAGTTATCCCCAAACCTTGTAAATCCTCTTTGTTAGCGTTTTGTGAATGTGCTTAGACTAGGGGTTAGTTTCTGCATTACTCTGCTTTGTATTTACTTCCGCTGTGTGCTACTAACCCTAAGTGCAGAATCTACCTAAGTGAAAGCGATTTTTGGTGTCTGGCTATATTCACCCCCCCTCTCTAGCCATCCAAATTCCAACAAGTGGTATTATAGCTTGGGGATCTGTTCAAGCGGCTTAACATTCGAGAGTCAACGACAATAGCTTTGAGAGAAGGATTTAGTACTACCCGACCTCCCTTCTTCGATGGATCAGATTTTCAATATTGGAGATCGAAGATGGAGTACTATCTCAAGATGGACATCAACACATGGTTCACTGTGAAGGAGGGGTTTTCCCCTCCAAAGGATGATGAAGGAAAAGAATTGGAATCTTGGCGTTGGTCGGCTGAGAAAACTCGGAAAAGTGAAGCCGACGCGAAGGCGGTGGTGACTTTGCAATGTGGCATTAACAAAGACCAACTCATCAAGGTCGGTCCCTTTACAAGTGCAAAGAATTTATGGAATAAACTCATTGAACTTCATGAAGGAACCCGAGACTCGAAAATTGCCAAGAGGGACTTGTTCCTCAACCAACTCCAAAACCTCTCTATGAAGGAGAGTGAAACGGTGAGTGAACTTCATAGTAGGTTCAAAGAAGTCCTCAACGATCTTCATTTCATTGATGAAAAGGTCGAGAACCGCGACCTTGTAAGGTATGTGTTAAAAGCTTTTCCAAGGAATGCTTTGTGGTCATCCATGGTGGATGCCTACAAAGTTTCTAAGGATTTATCAATTGTAAAGTTAGATGATTTATTTTGTGAAATGGAGCTTCATGAGATGGCTAACAAAGGCCCCAAGGAGAAGGGGATTGCCTTAGTTGCAGGGGAAAGGACCAACAAGAAGAAAAAGGAGAAGAAGGAGAAGGAAGTCTCTTCATCTTCATCCTCATCCGAGTTCGAGTCCGATTCCGAGGAGGATGGCAGTGGGTCTTCTTCCTCCGAGATGACCAATTTTGTTAGAAGGATGATGAGAAAGAGTCGACGCTTCAAGGGTAAAGGTAACCCTAGTGAAGTTAAGATTGATAAATTTAACATTACTTGTTATGAGTGTAGCAAGAAAGGGCACTTCAAGAGTGAATGCCCAAAGCTAAAGAAGAAGGAGGAGAAATCCAAGAAGAAGGAGGATAAGTCCAAGAAGAAGAAGGCCTTGAAGGCCACATGGGATGAATCCTCCTCTAGTTCATCCGAAGAAGAGAAGGATGAGAAGAGTACACGGCATGTGACACTCATGGCTCTCGAAGGAGAAGAGAGCAGTGATGAATTCACCGACTCCTCAAACGCGGCTTCATCATCTTCGGATGATGAAGAGGTAATCACTCCCGAATTAGATAAATGTTATATAACTATTGCATGTTTAACCGATTTATTGAAAAAGTCCAAAAATAAGGTTAAATCTTTGAAAGTAGAGGCTGAACAGTTGAAATCCTCTAAGGATGAGGATATTGACGATTTACATGTAGAGATGTTACAGGATGAGAACAAATCATTGAAGAGTGAAATTGGGAGACTCAAGAGTGTTTTTGAGAAATTCTCAACAAGCTCAAAGACTCTAAATATGATTTTAAATGCCCAAAGGGCAGTCTACAATAGGGTCGGTATTGGTTACCGACCCAAAGAACCATCTTTTGTGTCCTTAATGTCTAGGACTAATGTTAGACAATTTAAGACTCCTAGGGTTCAAAGGAAAGTGATCAAGGCCTGGGTGCCTAAATCTTGCTTAGTAGGTGCTTTAGGTCCCAAGATTTGGGTACCTAAATCTTCTATTTTTCGAATTGTGTAGGTTGTGATTGATGGGGAGCATCTATCAACTTGGTTGGTTGATAGTGGGTGCTCCAAACACATGACCGGTGATAGATCCCTATTCACTACCCTTCAAAGAAAAAGTAGAGGTAATGTTTTCTTTGGTAACAATAGTAGTCTTAAGGTTATAGGAATAGGAGACATTCAAATATCCGAATGTCTTAGGATTAAGAATGTCCTTCTAGTCAAGGGGATGATATTTAATCTCCTAAGTATCAGTTAATTGTGTGATGTGGGTTACACAATTGATTTCCAATCAAGTCAATGTCTAGTTAGACAACATGACAACTTTGACACGGTACTAGTAGGCACAAGAGTAGATAACATTTACCAAGTTTCTTTTAAAAGTAGTATTAATGCTTTTGTTAAGTGTCTCATGTCAAGAGAAGATGAGTCCACCCTTTGGCACCGGAGACTAGCACACGTGAACATGAAGAATATCCGGAAGTTAGCCAACAAGGGATTAGTTCGTGGCTTACCAAGCATTAACTATGAAAAGGATAAACTTTGTGATGCATGTCAAATGGGTAAGCAAACAAAATCTGTACATAAAGGTAAAATTACTGTAAGTACTTCTACCGCATTGGATTTACTTCACATGGACTTGTTTGATTGTAACACTATTATATCCTTGAATGGTAGTAGATATTGTTTTGTTATCATTGATGATTTTACTAGATATATATGGACCTATTTTCTAAAATATAAGGACCAAACCTTAGATGTTTTCATTTCTTTTTGTAGAAGAGTTGAAAACGAAAAATCATCAACAATTAAGACAATTAGAAGTGATCATGGAGGCGAATTCCAAAATCAAAGATTTTTAGAGTTTTGTCAAGATAGAGGGTATAGATACGAGTTCTCTACTCCTAGAACACCACAACAAAATGGTGTTGTGGAGAGGAAGAACCGGGTCTTACAAGAGGCCGCATGAAGCACGCTCAATGAGTACTCATTACCAGGGTACTTGTGGGCCGAAGCTGTGAACATAGATTGCTACGTGCAAAACCGAGTCCTCATCCATAGATTCTTAGGAAAGACTTCCCATGAACTTTGGTTTGGAAAACCACGTACAGTTAAACATCTCAGGGTGTTTGGTTGTAAGGTGTTTATTCTAAACACTAAGGACCATCTTGGGAAGTTCACGACGAAAGCTGATGAAGGGATACTGGTCGGGTACTCCCTCGTTAGCAAAGCTTACCGAGTCTATAACAAGAAGTCTAGATTAGTTGAAGAGTCTTCTGATGTTGTTTTTGAAGAAATCCCAAAAGCAAATGATCAGCCAGAAGATGTCGATGGAGTTCAATTCGAACTTAGGAAACTAAGTTTGGATGGAAGTCCAAGTGTTATTGATGGTGGTGATGAGTCTGACGACGGTGAGCCTAGACAACCCATAGATCAGCCGGATCCTGATGCTGAACTTGTGTCTAGTGACACCATACAAGAAGCACCACCAACACCAAGGCAAACTAGATTAGCCTCTAGTCATCCCCAAGACCAAATTGTTGGAGATATCCATCATGGGGTTAGGACTAGATCATTCTTTAGGAATGAGGCTAATGAAGTTGCTCTAATTTCCGAAATTGAATCTAGAAAGATTGACGAAGCATTAAATGATCCCGATTAGATCATTGCCATGCAAGATGAACTAGGTCAATTCGAAAGAAGTCAAGTTTGGGACTTAGTCCCTAGACCTAAGAAGACCACCATTATTGGGACCAAATGAGTCTTCAAAAATAAATTGAACCATAAGGGAGAAATCATATGAAACAAGGCACGCTTAGTAGCCAAGGGCTACAGTCAAGTAGAAGGCCTTGATTATGATGAGACCTATGCTCCCGTGGCACAATTAGAGTCCATCCGATTGATACTTGCATTTGCAGCACATCGTGGTTTCAAACTTTATCAAATGGATGTCAAATCGGCCTTTCTAAATGGTTTAATAAGAGAAGAGGTCTATGTCGAACAACCTCCGGGGTTTGAGAGTTTCGAATTTCTAAACCACGTGTTCAAGCTCTAAAAGGCGCTCTACGACCTTAAACAAGCACCCCGAGCTTGGTATGAGCGATTGTCGACATTTCTTATTGAAAAATATTTTGTTAGAGGACAAATAGACCCTACACTATTTCTACGGAGAGATGGTGATGATATATTTGTAGCCCAAGTATATGTCGATAACATAATTTGTGGCTCAAACAATAAGGGCTATTTGAATGAATTCATTGGCCACATGGAGAGTGAATTTGAGATGAGTCTAGTGGGAGAGTTGACTTTCTTCCTTGGACTCAAAATCAAACAAACTCGTGACGGAATCTATGTGCACCAATCAAAGTACACTTAAGAGATGTTCCGAAAATTTAACATGAGTGATTCGAAAGAGGTTACCACTCCCATGGCTACAAATACACGTTTAGACAATGATGAGAGTGGTAAACCTATTGACCTAACTCAATACCGGAGCATGATAGGTAGTCTGCTATACCTCACAGCTAGTCGACCCGATATATTTTTTGTTGTGGGTATGTGCGCTAGGTATCAAGTTTGTGCCAAGGAATCTTATTTAATTGCTGTTAAAAGAATTTTGAGATACCTCAAGGGCACAATCGGAGTTGGTCTTTGGTACCCCCGTACCGAATCATTTGACCTAATCGGCTACACCGATTCTGACTATGTTGGATGCAAGTTGGATCGGAAAAACACAAGTGGGGGTTGCCAATTCTTAGGATCATCACTAGTTAGTTGGTCAAGTCGAAAGCAACATTGTGTTGCTCTCTCCACGACCAAGGCAGAATATATCGCCATGGGAGAGAGTGTATCACAATTGTTGTGGATGATTCATACATTAGAGGACTATGGATTAACCTACAAGGGTGTGCAAGTGTTGTGTGACAACATAAGCACCATAAACCTAACAAAGAATCCAGTCCATCATTCTAGGACCAAGCATATTGAAGTGTGTCACCACTTCATTAGAGATCATGTTGCTAGAGGAGATATTGTACTCTCACATGTAGAGTCCAAATCGAATTTAGTGGGCATTTTCACTAAACCACTCCCCAAGAACGAGTTTAGCTTCTTACGAAGGGAGTTGGGAATGTGTCGTGCTACATAGAAATTAAAGAGCATTCAAAACCCTTCTTGATCAATTCAATTGTTGGGAACAATTGGGTAACTTGGGGACATCTCACACAAACTATATGGTTTACCAAAACGTTTTTGTTTGCTAGAAATGGGGTGAGATGCTAGGATCAACTTGATTTCTCAAAATGTCAATGCATCCCTTGAGAAATTAGGTTGACGAGACAATAATCACTAAGTTGACCAAGTATGGGGAAAACCAATGCATAACACATGTGTACTTGGCTCCATGATCATACTTGGACATTCCGATCAAGGAAACTTGATTGGAGATTTTTTCTTGATACAAACTTGGTTGGAAATTGATTGAATGTTTGTGATTGAATTTGACTTCACTTGAGTGGAGCAAATTAATTTGTTAGACTCATTAGGACCTTTGATCCTTGTTAAAGGATCAATTATAGTCAAGGGATCACTTCCGAGATCAATAATTTTCATCTGATCTTATCAGAAATCGATAGGGAGTCTGAAACTGAAATTTCAGATCGTATCAGAAAAATTCAGGGAGCCTGATCGGTCTGGGCGCTCCCAGATCGAACGATGATCCGTTCGATCACATTAAATTGCGGTTGGTGGACCGATCCACCAACCTATTAACTCCCTCTAAACCTTACCTTCCCAAGCCCTAGCGTCGAATCCTTCTCTTGCGCGTGAGTTCCTCTTCTCCCCGTGCGTGCAGGTGCTTCTTCGTCCCTGCAACTCTTGCGCCGCGATCTCTTCTTTACGCGCGACCCTGCGAGTGCTTTTCTTCAACCTGACCAGATCTTCTTCGACTAACCTTCATGGCACCTAAGTTAGCTCGCGTTAAGTTTATTTCCTTTCGGCTTAGATCATCACTTTGAAATATTTAGCCTAACCATGTTATTTCTTATGGTGTTTTCTCTTTGTGGTGTGATCTTTTCCCTGCCGTGACCTTTCATTACCATGACATGGATCTCATTGATTAAACCTAACTTCATTTGATTATTGTCTATTATGATTCATTTGATCAATGTCTTAAACTTTAAATCCCTTTTTCTTGTGTCGTGATTTGATCCATTCAATTTGGTGTCGTGACCTTACCATGACCTTACCCTACTGATTAAACCAAATTTTGTATCTTGATCTTGTGATCATTATTTTGATTAACTTGCACTCTTATTCCATCCTTTAGAAAATCAACTAAGGGCAAGGAACCCGCTGACGGGTCCTCCAAGGGCAAAGGCCCTTCATCATCTACCCCTTCTCGAAGGCCTCAGCCTTCTTCAAGTTCCCGATTCCCTAACGCTGCTTGTGAGCAAGCATTCCAATCCCGAACTTTCAAGTTGCTTTCATGCCGGTCCATTGATGGTCCTTTCCTGTCTGAGCATTGTCCCTCCATTATGGAGGTGATTACCTTCTACAACCTCGGCTTTCTCCTTTCCCTTGAGCGGACAATTAACTATGATCTCATGTCGGAATTCTACAATAACCTGCAACAAGGACCTCAAAGGGGATTTGATTTCATGACCCGAGTAGCCAAGAGGAATCTTGACTTCTCTTACGACATCTTGGCAGAGTATCTGGGCGGTCGTCGATCGCCTAATTTTAATTCGATCTACCCAGAGCTTCCTGATCCTTTATTGGCTCCATTTGCGAGCGTCACACCCGATGACATATATCAGCACTTCTTTGGTCATCCTCGACCAGCTGGTCTTGATGAGTTAGGGCCTGACTTTCCGACCTTTGCGACCCTCCGTCTTTCCCCTACTGATTACATTCTGTTCAAGATAATCACAAACTGCATTTTGCCGATCACCTCAAAACCCTTAACTGAGATCCGACCTTATCACTGTCTGATGCTGTATGGCATGCATCGCCACCTTGACTTTGACATTATGGAGAGCATTTTTCAGTCGATTATTTCCTATCGAGAGCCCAGTCGTCGCACTGTGTATATGCCATTCGGTCACGTCATCACTGACTGGCTTATGTCAGTAGGTGTTGATGTAACCAAGGGCAGGACAGTGCCCATGGTTAGACAGGATTGCCGGCTTGGCAGGCAGGCGTTTGCCAAGTCTGGCATCATCATCAGAGATTAGGATCGGGCTCTTGTATGGAAGGACGGGCGGTTGTATGGAAGGACAGGCGGGGTCTTGGAGAGCTACCAAGGGGCGCACACATTCAGGCACCGGCAGATGCTGCTGCACATCTGGAGGCGCCCGCCGCTGCTGCTGACTACGACTATGAGCCAGATCCCGACATCCACTGGCAGGTCTCGGAGCTGGAGCTGACGATGCAGCATAAGGGTCATATCTCCGAGGTCTGGCACGAGGAGGTCCGATCGGAGTTTCGATCCTTCGATCGCGACTTCACGCAGTGGAGTCCGATGTCTCGGGGATCCGGTCTCTGCAGCAGACATGGTATGACGAGTGGCGCCAGCACACGTTTCCTGGATCTGCGCCTTCTGGCTGTACTGCACCGGGGTCCTTTGTACCTGACGATGACACAGCTGATGAGCCGATGCAGGATGATGACCCTCCCGCCGACGTTTGATTATGGATGTACTCTACCTCTGCCCGTGACTTGCATTTGACTATTTGACTGTTTTGATTGTATGACTTTATGACTGTATGCCTGTTATCTGACTGTTATGGCCGTGTGCCGTATTTGACTATGCCTATGATGACTATCTTCATGTTTGCCTTGCCATATTATGCTAGTTCATATGAGTGTTCATACAATTACTATCTTCATGTATATCATGCTACTTCATGTTTATTTCTATGTCCTGTTTTACTCCATGTTCATATGCTACATATGATTGTTTTGCCATGCTTGATATTTATCATATGTTTTTCATATGTCTTTCAAAATTAAATCAACTCTTATGTTGTTTTGGGAACCCCCTAGGGTTGAGGGGGAGTATGTTTAAACTTAACAACCAGTCTACACCCTTTTCGGTGTTTGACAAAGGGGGAGAGTGTGGTTTGGTTAAGTTTAGAATACTACGTGTTTAACTGTCGTAGGGGAGGATCCTGATTCTCCTACAATTCTGAGATTTGAGATAATTGGATTCAAATTCCTAAACTTAAAATCGGGTTGTCAAACAACGAAAAGGGGGAGATTGTTGATGCAGTCTGACCCTGATTGTTATTTTGGTGTTGACACTGATTTTAGTTTAGGTTGATGAGATGATTGGGATTAAGTCCTGGTCGTGGACTAGGCATACCTAGTAGAACTAGGTTTGATGAAAGCTTGGCTTGGAGGGTCAGGTCCTTGCTTGAGAAGCTAGGTGGATAAAATTCCTAACCTGGAGGGTTAAGTGTGAAAAGTCCTAACCTAGAGGATTAGGTGTGAGAAAGTCCTAGCTTGGAGGGCTAGGTGTGAAAATTCCTAACCTGGAGGGTAAGGTGTGAAAAGTCATAATTTGGAGGGTTAGGTGTGGAAAATTCCTAGCTTGGAGGGCTAGGTGTGAAAATTCCTAACTCGGAGGGTTAGGTGATTGGAAAACCCGGTGAGTGAAGTCGGGTCCTGGTGAGTGAAGCCAGGTTGACTGAAGTCCCGGTGAGTGAAGCTGGGCGCGGTGTCTTGGTCCGGGGGACTAAGAACGAGTCAGAGAAGGGCTGGAGGCTTGTTCTCATGACTTGGAGTGGATTTGGCTTTGCCTGGATCGGTCTGGTGACCGATCAGGGAAGTTGGCACGGTGTTCCCTCGTGGATCGGTCTGGTGACCGATCCAACAATGACTGATCGGTCTGGTGACCGATCAGGGAGTACACGTGACCTTGTTGGGCTACTGATCGACTCCTGATCGGTCTAGTAATCGATCAGGGAGCATACAGTGGGTTTTGGGAACCTACTGCTTGGCTCCTGATCGGTCTGGTGACCGATCAGAGATACTGTTCAGATCGTTCTGGTGAACGATCAAGTGTCGCGGAGTTCTCCTTATTGTTGATGCAGTTTGGCCCTGGTTGTTGTTTTGGTGTTGACACCGATTTAAGTTTAGGTTGATGATTATGATTATGTTTAAGTCCTGATCGAGGATTAGGCATGGTTTGGAAAATCCTAGCCTGGTGGGCTAGGTGTTGGAAAATCCTAACCTGGAGGGTTAGGTGTTGAGAATCCTAGTCTGGAGGGCTAGGTGTTGGAAAATCCTAACCTGGAGGGTTAGGTGTTGAAAATCCTAGTCTGGAGGGCTAGGTGTTGGAGAAGTCCTAATTCGGAAGGGTTGGGTGAAAAATCCTAGCTTGGAGGGCTAGGTGAAAAGTCCTAACTTGGAGGGTTAGGTGCAAATTCCCATCCTGGAGAATTAGGTGAAAAAGTCCTGGCTTGGAGGGTCAGGTCCTAGCTTGGAGGGCTAGGTTTGGAAAGTCCTAATCCGGAAGAGTTGGGTGAAAAGTCCTAGCTTGGAGGGCTAGGTAAAAAGTCCTAACTTGGAGGGTTAGGTGCAAATTCCCAACTTGGAGGGTTAGGTGAAAAATCCTTAGCTTGGAGGGCTAAGGTGGATGGAAACTTAGCTTGGAGGGCTAAGTTTAAGTCCCTGGATCAGTCTGGTGACCGATCAGGGAATCTGGCACGCTGCTCCATCGTGGATCGGTCAGGTGACCGATCCAGCAATGACTGATCGGTGTGGTGACCGATCAGGGAGCACACAGTGAGGTTAGGAACCTACTGTACTGCTCCTGATCGATCCGGTGACCGATCAGGGAGTGCGTGTTTCACCCACTGCTTGGCTCCTGATCGGTCTGGTGACTGATCAGGGAGCAAACAAGTGAGGTTGAGTTCCCCTGCTGATCTGCACCTGATCGGTCTGGTGATCGATCAGGATCACTGTGCAGATCATTCCGCAGAACGATCAAACGTCGCAGGTTCCTCTCTATGATCGATCAGGACGGAGCCTGATCGGTCTGGTGATGTTTTGATCGGTCTGGTGACCGATCAGGAGGCTGCCTGATCGGTCCGGTGACCGATCAGGAGGTTTGGACTGTGAAGCTCAGAAATCACCTGATAAAGGGGTGGATCGTTTGGGTGATCGATCCACAGCCTGGGATCGATCTGGTGATCGGTCCAGGAGAGTCCCAAAGAAATCGCGATTTCTAATTAAGCGTTGGGGACAGATCAGGACGGAGCCTGATCGGTCTGGACCTAGCCTGATCGGTCTGGTGACCGATTAGGAGTCGCTCTGATCGGTCGGGTGACCGATCACTTTAATTCAAATTGCACTGTCAGACGCTCTGATCGCGTCTGACCGTATCCGATTCGCTGCTGTTTGCCTCTGATATTTGATTTACTATGTGATATACTGCTCTAACAGTCTGATTAAGCTGCAGGTGACAGGGGAGGATTCAAACACTCAAGGAGAAGTCAATGGAGGCTTTCCTTGGAGCAGGTTTGTCCATTTCTCATCTCAGGTTGCAACGGCTGGAGCTGCAGGACTGAAGCCGCTGATTGAAGCTTGGCTGAGGGAGCTCAGGAAGTTCAGTAAGGGTTCAGTGGTAGCTGGCGTTGGCAGTGAGGCAGATGGAGGCTGCTGGAGATGAGGTCACTTGATGCTTAGTGGAGAAACAAAAGGGACGAGAGACAGCTTCGGTGAAGCAGAGTTCTACAGCTTGTGTTTTGAGTTCTTGCCGCCTTGAGTTCTCCACAACTGCTTGCTGTGTTCTTGAAGTTTCCATCATTTTGAGCAAGCAATCGAGAAGCAATCATCCATTACTTGAGCACTTGAAGGAGAGAACAAGAAGCTTGGAGTCCGACAGTGGGAAGACACGAAGAAGGGTTCTTGCGTGAGATCGCCACTGGGTGGAGCTCAGGGAAGCTTGCTGCGTTCTTGTCCTTGATAAGTGTTTGTGTAAGATCCTTCTTGTTGTTTCTTTGTGCTTAAACTTTATCTGTGATTGAAACACTGTGGAGAGGTTACTCCACCGAGAAGGAGTTTGCTTTTTATCCGGTGATCACCGGGGCTTGATCTGCCGACGATCAAGGGATCGCCCACCTTAAGGGCACGCCAAGGAGTAGGGGCAAGTTATCCCCGAACCTTGTAAATCCTCTTTGTTAGCGATCTTGCTAGCTGTGTTTGGTTTGTTTGTGTGTTAGTTTTCTGCACACCTTATTTTCTATTCTTTCCGCTGTGCTACTGACTTCTAAGTTGCAGAAACTTGTTAAGTGCCAAAGGTTGCATTGATTGACTATATTCACCCCCTCTCTAGCCATCCCGTTTCCGACAAGTGGTATCAGAGCTTGGGGCTCTGTACACGGCTTAACATCCGAGAGTTTTCAACAAGATGGCGTTGAGAGAAGGCTTCTCCACCACCCGACCTCCATTCTTTGATGGCGCCGACTTCCAATATTGGAGATCAAAGATGGAATACTATTTGAAGATGGATATCCATACTTGGTTCGCGGTGAAGGAGGGATTCACCCCTCCTAAGGATGATGAAGGAAAAGAACTTGAGTCATGGAGGTGGACTGTCGAACAAACATGAAAAAGTGAAGCCGACGCAAAGGCGGTTGTCACTCTACAATGTGGCATGAATAAAGACCAACTCATCAAGGTTGGTCCTTTCACAAGTGCAAAGGACTTGTGGAACAAACTCATTGAGCTCCATGAAGGCACCCGAGACTCTAGAATTGCAAAGAGGGACTTGTTCCTCAATCAACTTCAAAATCTCTCCATGAAGGAGAATGAGTCGGTAAGTGAGCTCCATAGCCGGTTCAAGGAAGTCCTCAATGGACTTCATTCAATTGATGAAAAGGTCGAGAATCGCGACCTTGTGAGGTATGTCTTGAAAGCATTTCCAAGGAATGCTTTGTGGTCATCCATGGTGGATGCCTACAAAGTATCCAAGGATCTATCTATTGTTAAGTTAGATGACTTATTTTGTGAGATGGAATTGCATGAAATGGCTAACAAAGGCCCCAAGGAGAAGGGGATTGCCTTAGTTACAGGGGACCGAACCACCAAGAAGAAGAAGGAGAAGAAGAAGGAGAAGGAGGTCTCCTCATCTTCATCCTCTTCCGAATCCGAGTCCGATTCCGAGGAAGATGGCAGCGGCTCTTCTTCCTTCGAGATGGCGAACTTTCTGCGAAGGATGATGCAAAGGGATAGACGCTTCAAGGGTAGAGGTAACTCTAGTGAAGTTAAACTTGATAAGACTAATGCCTCTTGCTTTGAGTGTGGTAGGAAAGGGCATTTCAAGAATGAATGTCCAAAGCTTAAGAAGAAAGAAGAGAAGGAGGAGAAGAGCACAAGACATGTGGCACTCATGGCTCTTAGAGAGGAGAGCAGTGATGAATCTTCAAGCTCATCAAACGCGGCTTCATCATCTTCGGATGATGAAGAGGTAACTTCTCCCGAGCTTGAAAAGTGTTATAGAGCAATTGCATGTTTAACTAGTATGCTTAAAAAGTCCAAAAATAAAGTTAAAGCATTGCAATTAGAAATTGATCAATTGAAGGCATCTAGAGATGATAATATTGACGATTTGCATGTTGACTTGCTAGAAGATGAAATTAAATCTTTGAAACATGAGATCGTAAATTTGAAATCCTCTAAGGTTGGGGAAGTAAATGATTTGCATGATAACTTGTTAGTAGAGGAAAACCAATCATTGAAGAGTGAGGTTGAGAAGCTCAAGAATATTCTTGGGAAGTTCTCAACTAGCTCTAAGACCCTAGACATGATCCTAAATGCCCAAAGGGCAGTTTACAATAGGGCCGGTATTGGTTACCGACCCAAAGAACCCTCATTTGTGTCTCTCATGTCTAGGACTGACATGAGACAATCTAGGACACCCAAGACTCAAAAGAAAGTTGTCAAGGCATGGGTGCCTAAGTCATGTTTAGTTGATGCTTTAGGTCCCAAGGTTTGGGTACCTAAAACTTCTATTTTTCGAATTGTATAGGTTATGATTGAGGGGGAGCATCTATCAACTTGGTTCGTTGATAGTGGATGCTCCAAACACATGACCAGGGATAGATCATTGTTTACCACACTTCAAAAGAAAAGTAGAGGTAATGTATCATTTGGTAACAATGGTAGTCTTAAGGTCATAGGGATAGGAGACATTCAAATATCCGAATGTCTTAGAATTTCAAATGTCCTTCTAGTCAAGGGGATGAAATTTAATCTCCTAAGTGTGAGTCAATTGTGTGACACGGGTCACACAATTGATTTCCAACCAAGTCAATGTCTAGTTAGATACAATGACACCTTGGACATATTACTAGTAGGAACAAGAGTAGACAATATTTATCAAGTTTCATTTAAAAGTGCTACTAATATTTCTGCTAAGTGTTTCATGTCAAAAGAATAGGAGTCCACCCTTTGGCACCGGAGATTAGCTCATGTGAACATGAAGAACATCCGGAAGTTGGCCAACAAGGGACTAGTCCGTGGCTTACCGAGCATCAAGTATGAAAAAGATAAACTTTGTGATGCATGTCAAATGGGTAAGCAAACAAAATCTGCACATAAAGGTAAAAGCGCTGTAAGTACATCCAATGCACTAGATTTACTTCATATGGATCTATTTGATTGTAATACCATCATATCATTGAATGGAAGTAGATATTGTAACGCCCTAAAATTTCCATTCTAAGTTCTTAAAGTCCTTAGAACTATTTAAAAATGGTTTAGAAATATTCTAGATATTTTTAGGAATTTTTAGAATATTTTTATGGAATTTTCCGAGTCCGTTTAGTATTTTTACTAAAAAAAGAAATAGAGTTTTCGGCAAAAAGTTGCCTGGACGAGTTTTGAACTTGAGACCTCCCATGGGATCAACGACTTAAGTTGGTCGGGTTAACCAGGAGCCCCAGCAGGGGTGTGCTGAAAGAAAATAGAGAAATATTAAGTTAAGTTATAATTGGACTTAAATACCCTAAGTATAAATAGATAATTAAAGAGAGAAATTTTATTTCTCTCAACCTAAACCCTCTCTCCCTCGCCCAAGCCCTCACGCCGACCCCCTCTTCCCCTCTCTTGTGCGCACGCCCCACACCTCCCCTCCTCCTCTAAGGGGGCGCCGGCCAAGGAAGAACCAAGGGGTGCGGAGCGTTTCGTCCGTCTCGACGAGAAGAACGCGTAGGCGCGAACGGTTCATCGAGATCTCAAGTTTCTCCCGAGCCCTAGACATAAATTTCGGTTGTAAGTCCAAGGAAATCAAAGTAAGTACTGCTCACCTGCAGTAAGAGGCGGTTTTCCGCAAGTTTTTCCCGTTAGAAAGTTAAAATGTAATTTTCCTTAAAGTTTATGATTTTGCATGTAATCCTAGTTTGATCCATGATTGTATAAGTTTGATTAAGCACCCTATATGAGGTTAGGGGCTAAGAAAAGTTATGAGAAAAGAGAAGAGTACCCCCTTCCTAGAATAGATGATTTATTTGATCAACTCAAAGGGGCTACAGTGTTCTCGAAGATGATTTTATGAGAAAAGTTATGAGGTTAGTTTGATCCATGATGGATCTATGCGTCTGTGCATAGACTACAGAGCTCTGAACAAGGTAAGCATCAAGAACAAGTACCCCCTTCCTAGAATAGATGATTTATTTGATCAACTCAAAGGGGCTACAGTGTTCTCGAAGATAGATCTGCGTTCTGGGTATCATCAGCTAAAGGTTAAAGAAAGTGACATCCCCAGGACGACCTTCAGGACAAGATACGGCCACTACGAATTTGTAGTGATGCCTTTTGGAGTAACCAATGCTCCAGCAGTCTTCATGGAGCTGATGAACCACATCTTCAGGGAGTATCTCGATAAATTCGTCATTGTATTTATTGATGATATTCTCATATACTCACAGACTCCAGAGGACCATGCTACACACTTGAGGATAGTGCTGCAGATCCTTCAGCAGGAGAAGCTCTATGCAAAGTTCTCAAAGTGTGAGTTTTGGCTAGATCAGGTGACCTTCCTAGGTCACATTGTATCCAAAGAAGGCATTCAAGTTGATCCAGCCAAGATAGAAGCAGTCAGCAACTGGTGTAGACCCAAGAATGCCAGTGAAATCAGGAGTTTCTTAGGCCTGGCAGGATATTACAGAAAATTTGTGGAGGATTTTTCCAGAATAGCCTCTCCACTCACAGCCCTGACCAGAAAGAATCAGAAGTTTGAGTGGTCAGATAAATGCGAGCACAGCTTCCTAGAACTGAAGAAAAGATTGACTAGTGCTCCCATCCTGACTGTTCCAGAGAGTGACAAGGCCTTTGACATCTACAGTGATGCATCCAAGATGGGCCTTGGAGCTGTCCTCATGCAAGACGGTAAAGTAATAGCATATGCCTCCAGACAACTCAAGGACTATGAGAAGAATTACCCTACCCACGACCTTGAGCTAGCAGCTGTGGTTTTTGCACTGAAGCTCTGGAGACACTACCTGTATGGAGTGCAGTGCAGAATCTTCACAGACCATCAGAGTTTGAAGTATTTCTTCACTCAGAAGGATCTGAATATGAGGCAGCGCAGGTGGCTAGAGTTGGTCAAAGATTATGACTGTGAAATCCTCTACCACCCAGGTAAAGCTAATAAAGTGGCAGATGCACTGAGCAGAAAATCCTGTGCAGCACTGATGTCCCTATCATCACTGTCTCTACCACTTCAGAAAGAAATAAAGGATTTTGGAGTCGAGGTAATAGTTGGGCAATTTTCTGCATTGACCCTAGAGTCAACCCTGCTTATAGATATACAAGAAAAGCACGATCAAGACCCAGAGATCCAGAAGATCAAGCAGGGGATCCAAGAGGCAGAAAATTCAGAGTTTCGAGTATCAAACGGTGGCATCCTCTACCTTGGAGACCGCCTTTGCGTCCCCAATGACGAGGAATTGAAAAAGAGCATCTTAGAAGAAGCCCACAGTACCCCGTACTCTATGCATCCTGGTTCTACCAAGATGTATCATGATTTAAAGCAAAGGTTCTGGTGGTCTGGACTCAAGCGAGACGTGGCCAGATATATCCGTACCTGCTTGACCTGCCAGAGAGTCAAAGCAGAGCACCAGAGACCAGGAGGAGTTCTGCAGCCTCTTCCCATTCCAGAGTGGAAGTGGGAAGAAATATCCATGGACTTCATCCCATGGACACGATGCAATTTGGGTGATAGTGGACAGATTGACCAAGTCTGCCCACTTTCTAGCCATCAAGGTGTCGCACTCAGTAGAGCATTTGGCGCAGTTATATGTGAAGGAAGTGATCAGGCTTCATGGAGTTCCGAAGTCTATCATTTCTGACAGAGACGGGCGGTTCATCTCCCATTTTTAGAGGTGTGTTCAGGACGCCCTAGGCACCAGACTCCAGTTCAGCACAGCTTTCCATCCCCAGACAGATGGACAAACAGAGAGAGTAAATCAGATTTTAGAAGACATGCTAAGGGCTTGTGCGTTGGACTTTAAGGGTAGTTGGTGTAAATTTCTGTGCTTAGCTGAGTTTGCCTACAACAATAGCTATCAGGCCACTATCAAAATGGCGCCTTATGAAGCATTATATGGTAGGAAATGCAGATCACCCATATGCTGGCAAGAAGCTGGTGAGAAGAAAGAGATGGAGTCAGGACTAGGCAGCCAGACTGAGCTTATAAATGAGACCACTCAGGCTATCCAAACGATCCGCCAGAGGATTGAGACTGCCCAGAGTAGACAGAAAAGTTATGCTGACACACGCCGTAGGCCACTTGAATTCCAAGTTGGAAATTCAGTATTTCTCAAGGTCGCTCCTATGAAGGGAGTGATGAGATTTGGCAAAAAGGGCAAGCTGAGTCCTCGCTACATAGGACCCTACAAGATTATAAAGAGAGTTGGGAAGGTAGCCTATGAGCTGGACTTGCCAGAGGATATGTCAGCTATCCACAGTACATTTCATGTCTCTATGCTAAAGAAGTGTATTCACGATCCTAGCCAAGTGATTCAGCCTCAGTCAGTACAGATCCAAGAAGATCTTAGCTATGAGAGCAGACCGACACAGATAGTGGACAAAGCAGTTAAAAGATTAAGAAATAAAGAAGTGCCACTAGTGAAGGTCATCTGGCAGAATCAAAAGCATGAGGAAGCTACTTGGGAACGTGAAGACAGCATGAGAGAAAAATATCCAGAATTATTCTAAGTTCGAGGACGAACTTTTCATAAGGTATGGGGGATTGTAACGCCCCAAAATTTCCATTTTAAGTTCTTAAAGTCCTTAGAACTATTTAAACATGGTTTAGAAATATTCTAGATATTTTTAGGAATTTTTAGAATATTTTTATGGAATTTTCCGAGTCCGTTTAGTATTTTTACTAAAAAAAGAAATAGAGTTTTCGGCAAAAAATTGCCTGGACGAGTTTTGAACCCGAGACCTCCCATGGGATCAACGACTTAAGTTGGTCGGGTTAACCAGGAGCCCCAGCAGGGGTGTGCTGAAAGAAAATAGAGAAATATTAAGTTAAGTTATAATTGGACTTAAATACCCTAAGTATAAGTAGATAATTAAAGAGAGAAATTTTATTTCTCTCAACCTAAACCCTCTCTCCCTCGCCCAAGCCCTCACGCCGACCCCCTCTTCCCCTCTCTTGTGCGCACGCCCCACACCTCCCCTCCTCCTCTAAGGGGGCGCCGGCCAAGGAAGAACCAAGGGGTGCGGAGCGTTTCGTCCGTCTCGACGAGAAGAACGCGTAGGCGCGAACGGTTCATCGAGATCTCAAGTTTCTCCCGAGCCCTAGACATAAATTTCGGTTGTAAGTCCAAGGAAATCAAAGTAAGTACTGCTCACCTGCCAGTAAGAGGCGGTTTTTCCGCAAGTTTTTCCCGTTAGAAAGTTAAAATACATTTTCCTTAAAGTTTATGATTTTGCATGTAATCCTAGTTTGATCCATGATTGTATAAGTTTGATTAAGCACCCTATATGAGGTTAGGGCTAAGAAAAGTTATGAGAAAAGAGAAGAGAAGATAAGATAAGAAAAGAAAAGCCAAGGCCTTAAAAAATCCCAAAAGTCAAGACTTAGGGATTTGGGCACACAAGGTGCTCGTTAAAATGCCAAGGCATTCAAGACAAGAAAAAAGTAAGTATTTTATTTTCTAAGGCCAGTACCCGGCGTCCAAGGGCGTCGTTAAAGAAATCCAGGTGTCCAATTCCAAGGTCTTGGCCCTGGTAGACCAAGGTCTGCTCTATTAGGATTGGTGGCTCGCTACCTCAACCTTTTAGGGAACGCGCATAAGATGGTACTTACGTCTTAAGTGGATCCAAGTGAGATATTATTTTCAAGTATATGCTTTAGCAAAGTTTTCTAAAGTTTAAGAAAGTTTTCTAAAAGTTAAAGAAAGAATTAAAGTTAAAGAATTGCTAAAGTTTCAAGTTAAGCCAAGAACAAGTAAGTTAAGACTTATTAATGCTTGAGTATGCATGTCTTGAGTTATACATGTTGTTTTAGTGTTTCTTTTAAGCATAAAAGTATCTCATGTGATTTCACATTGTTTAAAAAGCATGCTTGCACATTTCGAGATTTTTGTGAGCTAGATAGTACTTACTAAGCTTTATGCTTATTAGTTGCATTTCCTCTTGCTGCAGGTAAAGGTAAAGGCAAGCAATTCTGAAGGAAGGCGACAAGGCGGTGCTGAGTGACGTGTGTGTGGTGGCTGACCTTGGAGAGGTCCTTGGGACAAGATGAAGGAAGGGCTTAAAGTGCATTTAGTATAAAGTCTTAGTTTAAGTTAGATCATATAGCATTTATCCAAGTATTTACGTTTTAGATATTTTGCATGTCTTAAAACCATGATAAAGATTCCATGTCATTTTAATTAGCATACATATCCTTATGATGGCATTGGGATGAGTATGAGTGTGAGTAGTTTTGAATATTGATACTTGATGGAGCTATTTGATGCATGTGCCAAGATATTGTCAGTTTTCCTTTGAATCAAGTTTTATTGCTTAAAATGCTTAGAAAAGTTGCATTCCATTCCACAATGCTTTAGAAATGTTTAGAACATGGGTTTTGGTGTTATGAATGCATAGGAGTGAAGTTTGGTACAAAACTCTAGTTTAAAGTTCATATAGATTTCATAACTTATTTACTTCCGCAAAAGTTCTAATTTCAAGTTTATGAAGTTGTTTGATGGCTAAAATGTTTAGGAAACTAGTATAGAGTATAGAAATGGTGTTGTGTCTTTGTATGGCTTGGAACCATAAGTTTGGTGGACTTTTGAAATGGATTCGAATCTGAATTTCAGGTTTTTCAGGCGTGCCAGTCGACTGGTTCAGTATCAGTGGACTGCCCTATCGAACAGTAGCTTCTGTTCGATGCATCAGTCGACTGCCAAGAGGCAGTCGACTGGTGCCGCGCCCAGAAACTTTCTGTGGCCGATACAAGTCGACTGGTCAGATCGCAGTCGACTGGTATCATTGCAGAAGAAGTGTGTCATTGTATCATGCATGACTATTAGAGTTAGAATATCATCCTAGATGGATTTAAAAGAAAAAAAAAAAGGTTCTGCATTCTTAGTCGTGCATTAGAGTCAAGATAGTAGATAAAGTAGCGGACCGTCTAAGGTAGAGAAGGCGG